>JANFCV010000019.1:4525000-5089659 GCA_024500475.1 Phthorimaea operculella | reverse complement strand
AACCTAACCTAACCTAACCTAACCCAACCCAATCCCAACCCAACCTAACCCAACCCAACCTAACCTAACCTAACCTAACCTAACTCTAACCTAACCTAACTTAACCTAACCTAACCTAACCTAACCTAACCTCCAACCCAACCTAACCTAACTCAATCCCAACCTAACCTAACCTAACCTAACCTAACCCAATCAACTCCAACCTAACCTAACCTAACCTAACCTAACCTAACCCAATCCCAACCTAACCCAACCCAATCCCAACCCAACCTAACCTAACCTAACCTAACCCAACCCAACCCAATCCCAACCTAACCCAACCTAACCTAACCTAACCAACTCAACCCAACTCAACCCAACTCAACCTAACCCAATCCCAACCTAACCTAACCTAACTCCAACCTAACCTAACTCCAACTCTAACCTAACCTAACCTAACCTAACTCAACCTAACTCTAACTTCAACCTAACCTAACTTCCAACCTAACCTAACCTAACCTAACCTAACCTAACCTAACCTAACCTAACCTAACCTAACCCTAACTCAACCTAACCCAACCCAACCCAACCTAACCTAACCTAACCTAACCTAACCTAACCTAACCTAACCTAACCTAACTCCAACCTAACCTAACCTAACCCAACTCAACCTAACCCAACCCAATCCCAACCTAACTCCAACCTAACCTAACCTAACCTAACCTAACCTAACCTAACCTAACCCAACCCAACCTAACCTAACCTAACCTAACCCCAACCTAACCTAACCTAATCCCAAACCTAACCTAACCTAACCTAACCTAACCTAACCTAACCTAACCTAACCTAACCTAACCCAACCTAATCCCAACTCCAACTTCCAACCTAACCCAACCCAACTCTAACCTAACTCCAACCTAACCTAACCTAACCCAACCTAACCCAACCCAACCTAACCTAACCTAACCTAACCTAACCCAACCTAACCTAACCTAACTCAACCTAACCTAACCTAACTCCAACCTAACTCCAACCTAACCTAACCTAACCCAACCCAACCTAACCTAATCCTAACCCAACCCAACCTAAACTCAACCTAACCTAACTCAACCTAACCTAACCTAACCTAACCTAACCTAACCTAACCTAACCCAACCTAACCCAATCCCAACCTAACCTAACTCAACCCAATCCCAACCTAACCCAACCCAACCCAACCCAACCCAACCTAACCCAACCTAACCTAACTCAACCTAACCCAACCTAACCTAACCTAACCTAACCTAACCCAACTCAACCTAACTCCAACTCCAACCCAACCTAACCTAACCTAACCTAACCTAACCTAACCTAACCTAACCTAACCTAACCTAACCTAACCTAACCTAACCTAACCTAACCTAACCTAACCTAACCTAACCAGTTTCGCGCCTCCCGTCGCCGTGGAAGCATCTTTTCGAAACTGCTCCGCAGCAAAAAATTCAAAATAAATAGAAATTGTGACCGGATTGACTTGAAAGTAGCATCAGTGTGTGCGTAATAGTGTTCCGCACGCGTGTGACCAAGTGCTGTTTCTCAAGGATTACAGTGGCAAAAGTTATCGACCAAACAGTGAGTTTTAGGTTAAAAAACTTAAATTTCAAAACATAAACTCGCGTGCGCTGCGAAATCCAAAGCGACGACCTACCATTTTTATTAACTCATTTTGTGGGCATTATGTGCCCGGACATTTTGTGAAAAAACCAGATTTTTCTACCTTTACAATTATGAAATATCTAACTTTTTGTGAAAAACCCACGTGGTTTCTGGAAAACGTGCAAACATATCCCGAGGCGTGCGGATGGTTTTAGAACTGCTTTTCGGCGAAGACAGCTACGTAGAAGAAAATGACACATCGACCAGAATTTTCCGGTTGAAACTCAGGATTCTAGAGGCTTTTGAAAATTGCACCTTTCGAAGCCCACTGCTGGACACCTGGACCTGGCGCGCGGATTTTGACCTTGCAGTCAAACGCGCGCTCATTAGAAGAACACACCAGTGAGTTTTCAGACTATTCGGACAATTATTACGGGAGCTAGAGTGTTTTCAGGCGCTGAACTTATATTCGCCTGAAACTTTCAGGATAGATACTCCAAGCGAAGCCATACTCTACAGTCCAAACCCCAACTCTCTACGACTTCTAGAACCGGCGCTACGTCACTTTCACGCCGGAGTTTGACAGTTCGGCGGCCATCTTGGTTTTTCCAAAACGACCGCCATTTCTAGACGGGTGGTCGTAGAGAAGTAATTCTTTCGGCTTTGGGCTGTGGAGAGTGTCTTCTAGCAATTCGGACAATTATTACAGGAGTTAGAGTGTTTTCAGGCACTGAATTTATTTTCACCTGAAACTTTCAGGATAGATTCTCCAAGCGAGGCCATACTCTGCAAACCAAGCCGCAACTCTCTACGACTTCTAGAACCGGCGCTACGTCACTTTCACGCCGGAGTTTGACAGTTCGGCGGCCATCTTGGTTTTGCCAAAACGACCGCCATTTCTAGACGGGTGGTCGTAGAGAAAAAATTCCTTCGGTTTTGGGCTGTGGAGGGTGCCTTCTAGCCAGACAATCCTTTTTTAGGAGAATCCGACGCCTGAAATTTTCAGGTTCCTGAAATTGTTTATTTTGGTCTTAAGGGTTAGCCCTTGGAGAGACAAGAAGATAGAGCCGACTCCCAGCAAAATTGGGCCACTACAGCCAAAATAGGACCAAGAAACAAATTAGAAACATTTTTTCATCGGCCATCTTGGAAATTTGTTTCTTGGGCTCATTTCCGAACCACGCAAGATAGGAAATCGTGCGAGGTATCGTTGAAAAGGTCTCGGCAAGGGCTATCTTTTGAAATCAATAATTTGTCTCTACATAGAGCCGTACTCCAAAAACCTCATAACTCTCCAACCAATCTGGTTAGAGGAAAAATCTTTTTGATTTCTGCATTCTTTTGTTTTGACGTTGGCAGTGCCAATACTGATTTACAATTATTTGACGGATACGGCTCTACATAGAGCTTAAATTTTAGTTTTAACTATTTTTAAAACTTTTTGTATATTAAAACTCTGTTCTGACTTTTACAGACAGGAGAAACCAGGTTTAGATCTACACTCATTTATATTACTTTTATTAAACCTTGCCCCTAACTTTTTATTGTACAAATTGTTAGCTATTAAGAATTCTGACCGACTCGATATTCGAATCTTTCTTATTCTTTTTCTTTGATACGAGGTTTTATTGAACCTTGCGCCTCACTTTTTACCACGACACTATTGTGATAATTAAGATACGACTCTATATAGAGAAAATTTTTGTTATTTTATTTTATACTTTAAGACAGCCCTGTCTCATTCGGACAGGACATTACATATTGTTTAGATACTTTGTACCTTACGAAGGCTTTATTGAGCCTAACTCTATTTAACCACACTGTGTTTGCAGTATTGTGACTGAAAATTATTATTATAATTATCAAAACTATCTTGAGCGGCTTTATTGAGCCAACCCTTTACAAACCATTTGTGATTACTTACTCATACCTCAAAAACTTCTTTGACCAACACTAGTGACAATGTTTGCCCCAACAAGAACACCAGTCAAACCTGCTGATCCAAAAGAGAAACAAAAATCTCCACCAAAGACCCAGACACTTTCAACTAATGTACGGCAAAGTATCGACAAGTTGGAAGCTAGTGGCTCAGGACTGCAAAACTCGACTCCAGTCATGGGAAATCTGGAAAACAAAAACCTACCCAGACAAATACTTCCAAAAAGTCGCGTCTCTGAAGCCAGGGCAACTTTGGAAAAGGCAAAATCAAACTTGAATAATGCAGGAAACATAAGAAAAGACTTAAAAGCAAATGCTTTGGCAGCCATTGACAGACTCTACCAACTAGTGAAAGAAGCAGAAGCAGAGATATCAGCCCTAAAAGGAAATACAAATAACGGCAAAACTCCTACAGTGCTAGAGAAAGTGCCGGATAAAGACATAGGAAAGGAAGCTGCAAGGGAAGAAAGCAAGATCATGGAAAAGCTGGAGGAGCACTCAAAACTGCTTAAGGAAAATGGCCTAAAGATGGAGAAACTACAGGGAGTCATAGAGCAGCAAAGAGAACAGCTGCTGGAAAAAATCACTTACGCCAGCGTCCTAGCAGGCTCTAGCACCACAGCAGACCAGAGTACCGATCCCGCCCCGAAACGTAAAACGCTCCACTCAGTCATCATAACATCTAAGGATGACACAGAAACAGGAGACCAGGTTTTGGAGCGAGTTCGGGAAGCAGTTGATGCGAAGACCGGCTGGGTGACTGTAGAGAGTGTACGTAAGGCCAAGGACAGAAAAATCGTAATGGGCTGCAAAACCAAAGAGGAAAGAAAGAAAGTTAAGGAGAGACTTGAAAAAGCAGGAGATAAACTTGTCGTTGAGGACGTGAAAAATAAGGATCCGATGCTCATCTTTAAGGGTGTAACCCGCAGACTCACTGATGAAGAAGTGATTACAGCACTAAGAAATCAGAACAAGGACGTTTTTCACGACCTGGACGAGGAGGAAAACAGAGCCACAATAAAGTACAGGAAAAATGCCAGAAATCCTCATACGAATCACATCATCGTAACAACATCACCCACAATCTGGAATAGAGCTTTAAGAAAAGGGAAGATGCGTATCGACCTACAGCAAGTACCGGTAGAGGACCAATCGCCACTGGTGCAATGCACGCGTTGTCTGGGGTATGGGCACAGCCGCCGATACTGCAAGGAATCTGAAGATTTCTGCAGCCACTGCGGCGGCCCGCACCTTAGAGCCGATTGCCCTCAGTGGCTGGCTGGCACCGAACCAGAATGCAGAAACTGTGTCAAAGCCAAATTAGACAATACCAATCATAATGCCTTTAGCGACCAATGCATCGTAAAGAAAAAGTGGGACAATATAGCAAGGGCATCAGTAGCGTATTGCTAAAATTGTCCCAGGCAAAAATAAAATGTATAAAATATTCCAAGCTAACCTACAACGGAAAAAACTAGCAACGACGGGTTGTTGCTAGAGGCAGAAAAGCAGAAGGTAGCAGTTGCACTCATACAGGAGCCATACGTGGGAAAGCAAAAAGGATGAGCGGCACCCAGGGAGTTAGAATCTTCCAGAACACTAAACAGAGTGAAGGGACTGTTAAGGCAGCAATCGCTGTCTTTGATCCGGACTTAAACGTAGTACAGTACCCGGATCTAACCACGGACAACATGGTCGTAATAGACATTCAAACAGTCGCCTGGAAGATGGTCATCGTGTCGTTCTACTTTGAGCCAGACCAACCTATTGGACCCTACCTGAACTCCCTAAAGAAAGTGGAAAGTAAACTGGGCTCGTCTGGAATGGTCATAGGTGGTGACGCAAACGCCTGGAATGTGTGGTGGGAAGTAGGAAAACCGACACAAGGGGGGATGAAATGCTGGGAACACTCGACCAAATGGGCATGCAAATCCTCAACAAAGGGGAAACTCCAACCTTTGACGTCATCAGAGGACAACAACGATGCACCAGTATCGTCGATATAACAGCTTGCACCGAAGATCTCATGGCTGTGGTGGATGGTTGGAAAGTGCTAGAAAGCCTGACCAGCTCAGATCATAACGGGATAGTATTTCAAATCCAACTTGAAAACTCCACCGGCATCAAGGTAAGCAGAACGACCAGACTGTACAATACGAAGAAAGCGAATTGGAGCCAGATTCGTGAGAAACTGGACGAAATTAAAACAACAACTAAGCTAAAAGAGAAGATTGCACAGATCAATAGTACGGAAGGTATTGATTCAGTCGTACATGATGTGACTCTTGCCATACAAGAAGCATGTGCCGATGCAATACCAAAAAAGAAACATACGGAGAAGCTTAACTTACCTTGGTGGACCGAGGAGCTCGCCGAAATGAAAAGCAAAGTAGCCACGCTGAAAAGACGAATCCGATGTGCAGCGCTAGTCAGAAAAGACAAGGTTGTGAAGGAGTACCTAGAACACAAAGAGAAGTACGAGTTAGAAGCAGCCAAAGTCCAAGTTAGTAGCTGGAAGGATTTCTGCGAGAAACAAACAACAGAGGGAGTGTGGGAAGGTATATACAGAGTAATGAGCTGGACATCAAAAAGAGAGGAGGACATACCGATGGAAAAGGAGGGAGAAGTCTTGGACGCGGCAAATTCTGCAAAACTGCTCGCTGAAACCTTCTACCCAAGAGATCGAATAGAAGATGACAATGAAGAGCATGCAAATTTGCGAAAACTAGCAGAAAAAGTGAATGATGGGGACGATACTGACGTATACGACCCACCGTTTACCACAGAAGAGCTAAAAGAGCGATCAAATCCTTCAACCCCAAGAAAGCACCGGGTCTGGAGGGCTTTACTGCAGACATATGCGCCCAATTTATACTACATGACCCGGAGCTATTCCTCGACCTCCTAAACAAATGTCTTCAGCTGACATATTTTCCCCGCGACTGGAAGAAAGCAACAGTGGTCGTGCTACGGAAACCAAACAAGGACATCTACACAACCCCAAAGTCCTACAGGCCGATTGGTCTATTGCCTGTGTTGGGGAAAGTGTACGAGAAGATGGTAGTTGCCAGACTAAAATATCATATACTCCCAAATTGAGCAACCATCAATATGGGTTTATGCCACAAGGGGCACCGAAGACTCCTCTATAACCTCATGCATAACATCCGCACAAAACTGGATCAGAAAAAGATAGTCCTGATCGTATCTCTGGATATAGAGGGAGCCTTCGATAGCGCCTGGTGGCCCGCCATAAAATTAAGACTTGCAGAAGAGAAATGCCCAATAAATTTGCGACGAGTCATTGAAAGTTATCTCAGAGACAGATCAGTGAGTGTTAGGTACGCGGGCGCAGAACATGAGCGAAGCACCGAAAAAGGATGTGTGCAAGGATCGATTGGTGGTCCAATTCTATGGAATCTCCTTCTAGATCCCTTACTGAAAGGTCTCGAAGAACGTGGACATCAGTGCCAAGCGTTTGCCGACGACGTGATCTTGATATTTGAAGGACATATGGCCACAGAAATACAAAGACAGGCCAATGTCGCTCTCGAATATGTCCGATTGTGGGGCGCCACCAACAAGTTGAAATTCGCGCCGCATAAAACGAATGCCATGCTTATCACGCGCAAGTTGAAATATGACACCCCACATATCGCCATGGGCGGGTCGACATTGGTATGTCAAAGGAAATTAAGATCTTAGGTTGACCATCGACGACAAATTAACCTTTAACACACACATTGCAAATGCCTGTGCCAAGGCGGTGGCTATGTACAAGCAGCTTTCAAGAGCAGCAAAGGCCAGCTGGGGCCTCCACCCAGAGGTTATACGATGCATCTACAATGCAGTGGTGGAACCAGTCATACTGTACGCTGCTTGTGCATGGGCACCAGCCGCAACAAAAATCGGAGTGCAAAAGAAACTGAACGCAATACAACGTAGCTTCGCGCAAAAATTGTGCAGGGCGTACAGAACGGTCTCACTCAATGCCGCCCTAGTGCTGGCTGGAATACTTCCCCTGGACCTCCGAATCCGGGAGGTGGCATCACTATATGAGGCCAAGAAGGGGAGTGTCCCATCCAGTGCTGGGTGACAGAGAAATAGAGAAAATGTCCTCAGCATTGCAAGCCCCCCACCCAGCTGAACTAGTCAGACTAGATCTAGGCTGTTTAGGCAACGAGGAAGAGTATAACAACCACGATGGATACACATTGCGCATCTTTACTGATGGCAGTAAGATACAGGGAAAGGTGGGAGCCGCATTATCCATTTGGAAAAATAATGTAGAGAATAAGTGCAAGAAACTTGTCCTGCCCCCCTATAGCACAGTATACCAGGCAGAACTCGTCGCATTGTGCGAAGCAACAAAAGAGGTCCAAAGAAACGAAGAGACAAGCTGTGCCATCTATAGCGACTCTATGGCGGCCTTGCAAACCGTCGTGAACCCCGAAACCCTCCACCCCCTGGCAGTAGAATCACGGCAGGCCCTTCGCAACAGCCAACTCCAAAACAAAAGCGTGCATTTGTTTTGGATCAAAGCACACGCAGGGCTGGAGGGCAACGAGAGAGCCGACGTGCTCGCCAAAGAAGCCGCACTCAAGTCAAAACGTAAACCGGACTACGATAAGTGTCCGGTCTCATTCGTCAAGCGCAGTATCCGTATGGAAACGCTTGGCGAATGGGAAAACCGGTATCAAGACGGAGATACCGCAGGAATAACTAAGCTGTTCTTCCCTAGCGCTATCGAAGCGTATAGGGCGGTGCGGAAATTCAAAGCCAGTAAAGAATTGACTCAAGCTTTTACAGGGCACGGCGGGTTCTCTGAGTACTTAACTCGGTTTAAGTGTAAAGAGAATCCGGCGTGTACCTGTGACAATGACACTGACCAGACAATTATTCACTTACTCTTGGACTGCCCTATATACAGCCTTCAGCGATACGATATTGAACAAAAAACAGACATTTCAATGCTGGCAGAAAACCTGCCGAGATTTATAAATAGTAAATTTAAAAACATATTCTTTAGCTTTGTAAAACAAATAGTATTAGATGTAAACAAACAAAATAGTGATAAGTAAAATGCCTAAACAGTATATTGCTATATACTCGCTTTAGTCATAAGAATAGAATAAGTAATTAAAAATAAAAATGTAAGCAAAAAGGTAGCAAAGTTGAAAAATATTATTGTAAAACTCTTCCCGAAAAATTAAATTAGATAGATAAATAGAATTAAGATATAAAATAAAGTAGAGTAAGAAAATGGTAAAAAATTGAATTCGGGAGGGTTTTTAGCCAGTAAAAGTCTGGCACTGCCTGGGCCCTCCCTTCCCAGGCGTCCTATGAGGATTTTTCTCCAGCCCGAAATCAATTCTATACCCTAGTTATTTAAGTAAAATTTTGTAAAAATAGTCTCCGATAATGTTGGAGGAATGAGTAAATTCAAAAAAAAAAAAAAAAAAAAAAAACCTAACCTAACCTAACCTAACCTAACCTAACCTAACCTAACCTAACCTAACCTAACCTAACCTAACCTAACCTAACCTAACCTAACCTAACCTAACCTAACCTAACCTAACCTAACCTAACCTAACCTAACCTAACCTAACCTAACCTAACCTAACCTAACCTAACCTAACCTAACCTAACCTAACCTAACCTAACCTAACCTAACCCAACCTAACCTAACCCAACTAACTAACTAACCCAACTAACCTAACCTAACCCAACCTAACCTAACTAACCTCTTCAACCAACCTAACCTAACCTAACCTAAACTAACCTAACTAACCAACCTAACTAACAACCTAACCTAACCTAACTCCAACCCCCTAACAACCTAACCTAACCTAACCTAACCTAACCTAACCAACTAACCTAACCTAACCTAACTAACCTAACCCTAACCTAACCTAACCTAACCTAACTAACCTAACCTAACTTAACTAACCTAACTAACCTAACCTAACCTAACCCAACCTAACCTAACCTAACCTAACTCAACCTAACCAACCAACCTAACCTAACCTAACCTAACCTAACCTAACCTAACCTAACCAACCCAACCTAACCTCTAACCTAACCCAACCTAACTTCTAACCTAACCTAACCTAACCTAACTAACCTAACCTAACCAACCTAACCTAACTTCACTCCTCACCTAACATAACCCAACCCAACCTTACCCCACCCTAACCTAACCTAACCTAACCTAACCTAACCTAACCTAACCTAACCTAACCTAACCTAACCTAACCTAACCTAACCTAACCTAACCTAACCTAACCTAACCTAACCTAACCTAACCTAACCTAACCTAACCTAACCTAACCTAACCTAACCAAAACTAACCTAACCAAAACTAACCTAACCTAACCTAACCTAACCTAACCTAACCTAACCAACCAACCTAACACAACCTAACCTAACCTAACCTAACCAACCTAACCTAACCTAACAACCTAACCTAACCTCTAACCTAACCTAACAACCTAACCTAACCTAACCAACCTAACCTAACTAACCTAACCTAACCTAACCAACCTAACCTAACCTAACCTAACCTAACCTAACCAACCTAACCTAACCTAACCTAACCTAACCTAACCTAACCTAACCTAACCTAACCTAACCTAACCTAACCTAACCTAACCTAACCTAACCTAACCTAACCTAACCTAACCTAACCTAACCTAACCTAACCTAACCCAGTTGCATCTCTCCCGTGACCGAGCAAACATCTTTTTATTCGAGCTCCGCACTAAAAAATCGAAATTAAATAGATATTCTTACCCGATTTTAACGAAACAAGTGTCATTTTGTGCGGTTCAGTGAGACGAATACAGTGCCGTGCCGAAAGTGAAAATTGGATTTCAGTGAAACGAGCCAGAAGGAAATAACCGAATTTCAGGTCAATTTTGAACTTTCAATAATTTTTTACTCGGGATTGAGATCGACGACCCATATTTTTTATTACATATTCCAAAGCACATTTACTGAGACTACATTATGATTTTTTTGGAGATTTTTACACTCGCACGTTCTTCAGTTATCCTGAAAAAAACATCAAAACACGTGCTTTTAACCTCCAAATTGATGTAAGAAGGAATTGTGCCAGAAACTTGAAATAAAAACTGAAAAGTGCTTCAAGACCTAAGGATTTCGATTCTGAAATTTTCCAGAATTTTGAACTATTTATAACGAAGTTATTAGCGGAAACTCCTCCTGAAAAGACATTTTTATTTAGAAGAAACTAAGTAAAATTCTTGGATTCTAACACTGCTATCCCTTGCGCGCTAAGACTATCTATCGAACTTTTAAGTGTCATAATTTTCAGTCGATTGATTTTGAAAATATAATTGAAAAACCAAATTTTCAGGTTTTTCAGTTATAACTCATTGACTTACAGTTCCACAAAAATTCTTTCTTTTGTATATCGTAGCATCTTATTTAAGACTAATTTTAAGATTTTTTGCAAAATTTTCAGGCCACTGGTTTCAGAAATATTGAATTTTAACCATTTTTCGTTAATTAATTTAAATATAATACTTCTAAAATTATTTTAGTGCCAAATTTAGATTCATCTACCCATTTTCGACCTATTTAACACCAAACAGCACCCCCCTAGCCCTAAAAACGTAGATTTTGACTATTTGGTGCAAATTTGAAAATTTTGCACCAAACTTGAAACACAGATTGCCCTGGAACCAGAGGACCTACAGACACGGTTCCAAAGATTTTTGGCAGCTGAATTGTCATTTTTTGTGATCTGACTATTTTCAGGCGATTTCGGCGCCTGAAATTTTACAGCCCTGAAACAGGTCTCAGTTTAACCGGAGGGTCAAGCCGATTCTCCAGATACCCAATTTTTCAAATTCTGACGAGTAGTTTTGCGCTACAGGCTTTTAAAGCGGCCTTTGACAGCTCGGCGGCCATTTTGTTTTACTAGAACAGGTGCTACGCTGCGACCTTTTGTCGCAGGAAGCCAAAATTCTGGATTTAGACTCACGGACACCTTCTGTCCCCACTTTCCAAATTTCAGGCGTATCAGAGGCTGAAAATTTCAGGATCCTGAAAACCACACCAGGAGCGAGATCACCCCAGACACTTGCGAAAAGTTCAAACACCAGTTTTCTGCGACCACGACAGCCGGCGCTACAAGCCGTCAAACTTAAGTTTTGACAGTTGAGGCGGCCATTTTGAAAATATTTAAACTTCTATAGCGCCCGAACCGAGCGTCGTAGAAAGCTGGTTCTTTCGATATTGTTCTTGTCCCGGCATTATCTTCCCGGCCTGAAAATCTTAAGTCCTCAGACCATTTTCAGGAACTGAAAATTTCAGGTCCTGAAAATTATATTAAACTAACCAGGACGGTAGATCTTGCGGATACAAGACTCTGGAGCCTAGTCTCGACGAAATTGGACCAGTACTTCCGGAGGAAAATCACTTGCACCTAATTTGCACCTTTTGCACCTAAAACTTGAAACACCATTTGCGCCGGAACTACTGGAGCTAGGAACTCGATATTGGGCTCATTTTAAAGGGTTCTTCGAGCTCTTTCGATTTAAGAGATAATTATAGCTCTACATAGAGCCATTGTCAAAAATTGTAGAGACTGCCTCTACAAATTGTGGAGTACATTTAGAACCTCACGTAGGCTTTATTGAGCCAAACTTTATTGTTTTCTATAAAACCCGACTAGCACTTCGCTTCTTTTGTATAATTGTAAGACGCTTTATTTTATAGACATTATCACACTTTGTGATCATTATTGCCTATTGTTTTTCCATTACATATATAAAACCGTCTTGCCTTATACGGACAAGACAAATTAGTTATAAGTCATCTGCTTTTATAACATTATTAAATATCGATAATTGCGTTTGAATCTGTGGGGTTTTGCGGGATCCAATATGTCTCAGTCACAAAAAAGGCACACGCACTGCGACAGGAGGTCTACGGCTCGAATTCGGAAATGCGACGAAAACGGGAGCATCACCAAAATCGGCAAACACATCAGCCAGCAGCACGCAAGCCTCAGAAACGCTTTCACGTAAGTCTAATAGACTTTACATGGAAGCAAAAACACAACTAGAACAGTCGAAGATGGTTGCAAAAGAGTCAGTTATTACTAAACTCACAAGCATGTACGACTGCATTCTGGAGTACCAGGAGGCCATCCAAAAACAGCGTGACGAGATCGAACGCCTCAAGGCTCGCATGAACGACACACTTCTCGCTAAAGAGGTGGAACACAACAAACAAATGCAGGAAACGACGGCATTGTTGAAAAACATGGACTCCAGAGCTCCAATCGCAGAAGTGGTGAAGGGAATACAAACCATTCGGGACATGATCAGTTTTGACGTCATTGGAAAAATAGATATGGCCCGGAGGGAAAATGTTAAAATACTCGAGAAGACAAAACCAACTACACCGGAACCAAGCACCAATAACCAATCAACGGACCTCATAAACAAATTGATCAGTGACCTCAAACAACATAAAGAGGAAATGGCTGAATGCAACCTGCACACAAAGACCCTCACAGACCAGCTCAAGACAACCTCTACAGACCTCGCCAAGATGACTTACGCCCAAGTCACGTCAGGAGCGTAAAACCGAAACCGATGCAGGCGCCACTACATTCAATAGTGGTATCGTCATCAAACGAGAAGGACACCAGCGGTGAGGTTATAGAGAAGATAAGAACGGCAGTAGACGCCAAGAACAAGGGTCTAAAGGTGGATAGGGTGCGTAAAGCCAAGGATCAAAAGGTTGTGATCGGGTGCAGTTCACGCGAAGAATTGTCAAAAGTAACCAAGAGGATAAAAGAGGCCGGAAATAACTTAAATATAGAAGAGATGAAAAACAAGGATCCCCTCGTAATAATGAAAGATACCATGTCATACCTCACAGATGATCAAATAATAGCATCACTAAAGACGCAAAACAGCCACTTATTCAGAGACATAACCACCGAAGATGACCGTATGACAGTTAAATACCGTAGAAGAACAAGGAATCCCCACCAAAATCACGTCATACTGCAAGTCTCCCCCAAAATATGGCAGCGGATGGTCGAGTCAGAGCGAGTGCATGTGGATTTACAACGAGTAAGAGTGGAAGACCAAACTCCTCTCATCCAGTGCACGCGCTGCCTCGGTTTCGGCCACGGAAGGAAATTCTGCAAAGAGGCAGCCGACCTCTGCAGCCATTGCGGGGGCCCTCATATGCGGGCAGACTGTGCGGACTGGCTAGCGGAAACACCACCAGCTTGTAAGAACTGCAAGCATGCAAATATAGACCCAGACCAGCTAAATCACAACGCGTTTGATGCAAAGTGTCCAGTCCGCAAAAGATGGGATTCCCTGGCTAGATCGACGGTAGCATATTGCTAAGGTGGTCACGGACTCTACTACAGACGACACAAATCAAGTCCCCCCCAAATCGGCGACATACAGGGTTATACAAGCGAACCTACAAAGGAAAAAACTTGCAACCAAGGAACTCCTCCTAGAGTCACAAAAAAGGAAAATTAGCATCGCAATAGTTCAAGAACCATACGTAGGAGCAGAAGGAGAAATAGCACAATCTACGGGATTTAGAGTAATCCAGAGTAACACACATCAAACAAAGCCTGTCAAATCAGCTATACTAGTATTTGACGAGAATTTGGAAATTCTCGACAAGCCTAGCTTTACAACAGAGAATGTGGCAGTAGCAATACTCAAAACAGAGGTGTGGAAGATAGGCATCATCTCGGTTTACTTTGAGGACTCCCAACCGATAGAGCCCTATCTTGAACAAATTAAGAAAATAAAAGAAGATCTTGAAGTTAACCAAATCATCATAGGAGGAGATGTAAACTCCTGGAGTACTTGGTGGGAAGCGCTTCGGAGGACCATCGAGGAGAAGCGCTGTCCGGGACACTGGAGGAAATGGGGATGCACATCTTGAATGAGGGCACAAAACCGACGTTCTTCGTTATCCGAAATGAAACCGTGTGTCAAAGCACAGTGGATATAACAGCTTGTAGCCAAGGGCTGATCGGCCATATACACGATTGGAGGGTTGACGAATCGGTAACAAGCTCAGACCACAACGCAATTACTTTTACCATCTCACTAGATAAACCAAGGATAAACATCATTAACAAGAGTACACGAAAATACAATACCAAAAAAGCAAACTGGAGTGAATTTAGGAAAATATTTAAATCAAAAATATTACAAAGTAACTTTATAAAAGAAGGAATAGAAAACATTACAACTAAAGATAAACTAGATGAAACAGTTAAAGAATACATAGATATTATAGGACAAACTTGCAAAGAAACAATACCGGAAGCTAAGACAAACAAAACAATTAAACTACCTTGGTGGACCGAAGAGTTGGATGCGATGAAAAAGGAAATGATAACGAAGAAAAGAAGGATCCGCAACGCAGCACCACGACGTAAACAGCACGTGATAAACGAGTATCTGAAATCAAAGGAGAATTATGAATTAGAGGCACAAAGGCTCAGACAGAAAGTTGGAAGAAATTCTGTAGTACCCAGGAACGTGAAAGTTTCTGGGACGGAATATATAGAGTGATAAGGAAAACTTCAAAGCGCTACGACGACCAAGCGCTCGTCCAAAACGGGGGCACGCTTAGCCCGGAGGAATCGGTGGAACTGCTTGCCCAAACTTTCTTCCCTGAGGACGACCCCACCAATGATAACCCTGAACACCAAACAGCAAGGAAGCAATCAGAGGAGGACACTTACGAAGGAGAAAAAGACCCCCAATTCACCAGAGAAGAAATGTTTCAAGCGGCGAGAAGTTTCAACCCGAAGAAAGCTCCGGGATCAGATGGCCTCACAGCAGATATTTGCGCTGCGGCAATAGTAGCAGAAGAGAAAGTCTTTTTAGATATTCTAAACAAATGTTTACAACTCTCCCATTTCCCCAAATGTTGGAAAGAAGCGACAGTCATAGTCCTCCGCAAACCCGGAAAATCCGATTATACCCAACCAAAATCATACCGACCGATTGGACTCCTGCCGGTGTTGGGTAAAATCCTCGAAAAAATGCTAGTAAGAAGATTACGGTGGCATCTACTGCCAAGAATGAACCCCAGGCAATACGGGTTCGTACCACAGCGAAGCACAGAAGACTCCCTCTACGATCTGATCCAGCATTTAAAAGAAAAATTACAGCAAAAATTGTTTAGCATCGTGGTCAGTCTAGATATAGAGGGAGCTTTTGATAGCGCGTGGTGGCCCGCCATAAAATGTCGCCTCACAGACAAAAAGTGTCCACCAAATCTAAGAGCTCTGGTCAGCAGCTATTTAAGTGAAAGGGCGTGTGTGTCCGATATGCAGGTAAAGAATGCAGGAAGCCAACCACAAAGGATGCGTGCAAGGATCCATAGGAGGCCCGACGTTCTGGAACTTGCTGCTGGACCCCCTGCTGGAGAGTATCGAAAAGAAGGGGGTACACTGTCAGGCCTTTGCTGACGACGTCGTCCTTGTCTTCACAGGCAAATCATCCGCCGAAGTGGAAGCACAGGCTACAACCATACTCCAACATGTATACGAGTGGGGAATCAGCAACAAATTAAAATTTGCTCCCCACAAGACCAACGCAATGATAGTCACAAGAAAACTTAAATATGACCCACCAACCGTATATATGGGCGGAGCACCAATACAGATTGTGGAGGAAATAAAACTACTAGGAATACTCATAGATAGCAAACTTACCTTCAACAATCACGTGAAATATGTTTGTAGAAAAGCTATAAACCTGTATAAACCACTAGCACGATCGGCAAAAATCAGCTGGGGACTCAACTCTGAAATCGTCAGAACCATCTATGTAGCAGTCATAGAGCCCATCATAATGTACGCATCAAGCGCATGGGCTCCAGCCGCGGGAAAAATAACTGTGCAAAAATGCTTGAATACCGTCCAAAGGGGATTCGCACAAAAAATATGTAAGTCATATCGCACAGCCTCGCTAAACTCAACTTTAGCGCTCGCAGGGACTCTCCTTAGACATGAGAATTGAAGAAGCAGCCCAATTGTACGAAGCAAAACGCGGAAAACCACAAGAAATGCTCAGTGACCGAGAAGTTGAGTCCCGAGTCTGTTTTCTCAAAGCCATGCACCCAGCCAAGGAGATGGAAGTGGAATTTACATGTCTCGAGAATGTAGACGCAGAAACAGCAGAAAAACATCAAATAGAGGGCATGAGGATTTTCACAGATGGCAGCAAAATTGAAGGGAAGGTGGGTGCTGCCCTTGCCTGTTGGAAGGACAATAAAGAGATAAACTACAAAAAATTCAAACTGGAATCGTATTGCACGGTCTTCCAAGCCGAATTGTACGCACTCCAACAGGCAACGGAAATTGCACTAAAACCACCGAAAACGCCACTGTGAATATCTTCAGCGATTCAAGATCGTCTTTAGAGCTGTTGAAAAATCCAAACTGCTTCCATCCCATAGCGTTCGCTGTGAAGCAAAATTTAACGTCACTCAAAAACAGAGGAATAAATGTGCGTCTCTTTTGGATACGAGCGCATGTCGGCGTAGAAGGAAACGAAAGGGCGGACCAGCTTGCAAAGGAAGCGGCAACGCTCAGTAAGGCAAAGGCAAGCTACGATAAATGCCCAATATCATTTGTCAAAAGACAAATCCGCCAAGCAAGCGTGATCAAATGGGACACACGCTACAAAAACAGCGAAACAGGAGCCACAACAAAATGTTCTTCCCAACTATAGACGTAGCATACGCCGTAATCAGAAAAATAAAGTTGACACCTACCCTTGTGCAAATACTAACGGGACATGGAGGATTCGCGCAATATTTGCACAGATTCAAATGCAAGGAAAGCCCTCAATGTATCTGTGACCCGGCTAAAGAGGAATCGGTTCCTCATATACTGACCGAATGTCCGAATTTTGGGCGGTCTCGTTTTGAACTCGAGCAGCAGATACAAATGAAATTGAGTGTCGAATCCATTCCGAGCATAATAGCTAACAAAAAAACAAGAAGTGACTTTATAGATTACTGTAAAAATATAGCAACTAAGACTATACTAAGAAATAAAACTAGATGATAAATGTAAAATGTTACGTGATGCGTACTGTGAAACGCACAATGACATCAAAAAAAAACAAAAAGATAAAAAACATAAAATGTGTAGAATAAGATAGACATAAGAAAATAATGTATTTATTATACTCCGAGGAATATAACCCAAATGCATTAAATGTAAAAAGCTAATTATGATAAGACTTAAGTAGTAGAATATTGTAGTAAGTAAAAACAACAAAACCCAGTATGTGTAAATATTGCATGCGATATTAAAACCGGCTGCAGGGCTCCCGAACTTAAAACCCGGAGCTCTGTACCACCTCCAAAAGATAAAGGACTAAATAAAGAATAAAAAAAAGAGTCGTCGAAGTCCGAGTTGAGCCTAAAAAAGTCTCTGACCACCATGTCAGAGGAAAAGTGGCAAAACTTACAAAAAAAAAAAAAAACCTAACCTAACCTAACCTAACCTAACCTAACCTAACCTAACCTAACCTAACCTAACCTAACCTAACCTAACCTAACCTAACCTAACCTAACCTAACCTAACCTAACCTAACCTAACCTAACCCAGTCTTAAGCCTAACGCCGTCGCGTAAGCAGCAAATCCACGTTGCTCCACACAAAAAAATACAAAATAATAAGTTCTAGTGCTCGGATTCTTCAGTGCGATATCTTAAAAGTTGCGCAAAAGTGTTCCGCGTGTGCCTGTATCACAATGTTTTACGAGGATTTCAGTGCCAAGGATTTGGACACCGAAAACTGATTTTTAAGGTTAGAAAACCACGTGCTTATAACTTTACACGCGTGCGCCGCACTTTTGAGATCGATGACATATACTTTTTATTATGGATTCTTCATCCTCTTGTGGACTTCTATTTTTGGGATTTTTTCTGGATTTTTATTGCTCTTAATTAACGAGCAATAACCAAAAAAACAACATTGACCTTCGGATCACCTTCGTGAAAGGAGCTCGTCCGGCTGAATTTTTTGAGTGCTACAGCAAGAAAAACTCGTATCAAAAAATCAGAAACTATTTTGAACTTTTTTGGACCTGAAATAAATTTTTGACAAAGTCTCAAAGTTCTCAAATTTGAACGTTTATATCTTCGCTACCAAATTGAATTTTGAAAAACTGAAAGTGTCACGTGCTGCGCGCTAGCCTAAAGACTATTAAATATTAATTTCATAAAAATTCACTGTGTATTATTGGAGATATGGCTGGAAAACCAATTTTTCAGGATTTTTAGGTGTATCCCCTGAAATTGTGATCTTTTAAACAAAGCTGTATTATAGTGTTGTGCTTATACATTTTCTTATAATTATTGTATTTTTTACAAAAAATTTTGCCCTACGGTTTCAGAGTTATTGAATTTTTATCATTTATTGCAAATTTATTGTGAAATACAACTTTTAAAATTATTTTGATGGCAAAATCACATTTTCTAATACTATTTCTTCATATTGAACCCCAAACTACAGTGTTCTAACGTTTAAAACAAAGATTTAGAACGATTGGTACAATTTTAGAAAAATTGTACCAAACTTGCAAATTCGATTGCTCGGGAACCGGTGGACTTAGAAAATTTATTTTTGTGAATTCTGTTGTTTCTGAATGTTTATTTTGACCCTCCTATTTTTAGCGCTGAAAACCATTCAGGAAGGTAGAGTAGGTCGAGCCGATTCCAAAGATACCCATATCAAGGAATTCTGACGGGTAGTTTTTGCGTAATCTGCCCTCAAAGTTGCCATCTGACAGTTCGGCCGCCATCTTTCTTTTCTTTAGACCATCGTATTTCTGAGACCGTTGGTCCCAGAAAGTCGAAATTTGACATCCGAGCTCTGGGTTACGCACTCCAGACGCCCACCAATCCTGAAACGAATCGGACGCTGAAAATTTCAGGTTCCTGAAAACAGCTCCAAGAGCAAGACTGAGTAAATCTATACATAATTAACCCAAACACCAGGTTTCTACGACGACTGTGGCCGGCGCAACAAGCCGTCAAACATTGCATTTGACAGTTCAGGCAGCCATCTTGGAAATTTTCAAACATCTATTGCGCCTAAACCTGACGTCGTAGAAAGCTGATTTTTGCACCGTTGTTCTCGGCTCGACTCGGACATTCTGATCTGAAAGTTTCAAATCTAACAGACGACTTTCAGGATCTGAAAATTTCAGGTCCTGAAAATTTCCAAAACCTACTTCAGACGATAGATACTGACGAGCTGAGAACTTTGAGCCTAATCTCGTGGAAATTGGGCCAGTACTTCCGCAGTAAAACCAGTTGTACCATTGTACTAAGAAATTGTACCATTGTACCAAAATCTTCAACCTTGGATTGCTCCGGAACTACTGGAGCTAGAGGACCGATATTGATATCAATTGAAAGGGCTTGCAGAGATCTTTCATTATTTTTGTCAAATTCAGCTCTACATAGAGCCGTATATAAAAACGCCCATAACTTTCTAACCAATCGGGTTAGAGGAAAAATCTTTTAGATTTCTGTTTTCCCTTGCTTTGACGTTGGCAGCGCCAACACTAATTTTACATTTAACAAAAGGATACGGCTCTACATAGAGTATATTATTATTAGCTTAATTAGTACATTAAGACTGCCCTGCCTTATACGGACAGGACAAAATAGATTTAAGTTTGACCACGGTTCTTCCATTTTACACATTTTGCTTTTCCTATTTTTAAATTTTTACTATGAATCCCACCAAGACACCCCCGAAAGCCCCAATGGAGGCAAAAACGACACCAAGCGTGAAAGAGAGTGCCGAAAAATTTGGTGGCATAGCACCAAAAGCCACCAAACAAGGCAACACTAAAACCGCGCTTCCGGCAAAAATCGATACGCCACCCTCTGGCTCAACCTCCACATCACCGAACGCGACAAAGCTGTACAAAGACGCGCTACAACAACTAGATCTGTCGGGCAACATTAAAACCACCATAAAAGCCACAGTGACCAATAGTCTTAACGGCTTGTACGCCATGGTGGGGAGGCTTCAGGCAGAAAAAAAGCAGCTTCAAGAACAGCTAAATGCATCCAATGCTAAAGCAGCTGAACCAATTCAGGGGGACGGCCCACACGAGCTGGAAACGAAACTTACAAGTATCCTCGGAGAGTTCCGCGCAACTAGAGAGGCGATGGCCGAGGAGGTTCTGGAAATAAAGAAACTCACATCACGCAACCCCTCACTGTCCCCCAAAGGACAAAAAGGGTGTGACAATAAAAAAGTCCTCCAGGAGCTTGGGGCTCTACGCAGCCTCATTGTACATGATGTAGTAGAAAACGTGCAAACAAGGGACATCACAGGCAACCTCAGCCGCACCCCTCCAGCAGCTTTCAACGTAAAGCTAGAGGAAATTAAGAGAAACGTCATCGATAATCAGAAGTTGATTATCGATGCACAAGGCCAACTGAGGGAAATCAACAACCAGATAGAGGAAAATAAGAAGGAGCAGTCCGGAATACTGTTGGCGGCAAAAACGAACACAGAAACCATAAACGCTCGTTTGGATAACATACTTACCTATGCACAAGTGGCAGCAAGTACTAGCCCATCTACGGCCTCGTCACCAAGCCAGATCATAGGTGCACCAACAATAAAAACTACGCCGCCAATACACTCCGTGATGGTCTCCTCAGAGGGAGACGAAAGTAGTGATGAAATTATAAGCAAGATCCGAACGGCAGTGGATGCAAAAACTACCGGAATTAGAGTGGACAGACTAAGGAAAGCGAGACAACAGAAAGTCATTATAGGATGTCACGACAAATCTGAACTCGCTAAAATAACAGCTAAAATTCAGAATTCCGGCAACAAATTTACAGTAGAAGAGATCCGCAATAAAGATCCACTAGTCGTAATCAGAGACGTGCTTGCATACAACTCAGACGAGGCCATTGCCAAAGCGCTAAAAATCCAAAACGGGCATCTACTGGATGGTCTGTCAGAGGCAGAAATAAGAGTTATTCCCAAATATAGGAAAAAAGCTAGAAACCCGCACGAGTGCCACCAGGTGCTTCAGGTATCGCCCAAGGTCTGGCAAAGACTGACCGCGGCAGGCAAGGTCCACATCGACATTCAGAGAGTTTCAGTCATGGACCAATCGCCAGTCATACAGTGCACGCGCTGCTTGGCATATGGACATGGTCGCAGGTACTGCACGGAAACTGAGAGCACTTGTGGGCACTGTGGTGAATTGCATCTGGCGGTAGATTGTCCTAATCGCGCAACCGGAGAGCCGCCTTGTTGTGCGAACTGCAATAGAGCTGGTCACGAGCAAAAGGAGCACAGCGCTTTTGACAACAACTGCCTAGTAAGGAAAAAGTGGGACGCACTGGCTCGTTCGGCTGTGGCATACTGCTAAGGTGGACCCGGTGACGAATCAGAATTCCACAGACTGCATAAATCCAAGGGCTACCAGCAATAAACGACTTCTTATCCTCCAGGCAAATCTTCAAAGGAAAAAACTTGCCACACAGGAGCTCATGCACGAAGCCCAAAAATCTAAAACCAGCTTTGCACTCCTGCAGGAGCGTTATGTGGGAGCTGTTGGAGAACTAAAACAGTACACCGGCACTAGAGTTCTCCAATGCCTAAAAAATAGACAAAAACCAGTGAAGGCCGCAATAGTTATTTACGACAAAAACATCGATGTTATGTCAAAACCAGAATGGTGCACAGAAAATATAGCTGCGGCCATCCTATCTACAGACAAATGGAAAATAGGCATAATGTCGGTGTACTTCGAAGATGTGCTCCCCATAGGGCCCTATCTAACAAAGATGAGGCAAATTAGAGACGAGATGGGTATCAGCGGTATCATAATTGGAGGCGATGTCAATGCCTGGAGCACCTGGTGGGGCAGCGAGAGTGAGGATGACCGTGGTGGGGAGCTGGCTGGAGTGCTGGACGACATGGGAATGAACATATTAAATGAAGGACGAGAACCCACCTTTTATACAATCAGAGGTGGCAGAGTGTACAAAAGTAACGTCGACATCACAGTGTGCACGGCAGAGCTTTTGGGTAGCATCAACAACTGGAAAGTGGATAGTACAATCACGAGCTCGGATCATAATACCATAAAATTCGAAATAGATTTGGAAAAACCAACTGGCCCCAAAATAGAGTCTAGTACAAGGATTTATAATACAAAAAAGGCCAAATGGTCCGAGTTTCGTAAGGAACTGAAAGAAAGGTTCGAAGATGCCAAAATCCAAATAGAGAATATTGTGAAAATCTCCACAACAGAAGAGCTAGAGCTGATAGCACACACTTACGTCCAGGCCATCACCGCAGCCAGCAAAGCAACCATCCCCAAGAAAAAAGATAGGAAAATCGACCACCTGCCATGGTGGACAGAGGAGTTGGATAGCCTGAAAAAGGACATGACCACGAAAAAACGAAGAATAAAAAACGCCAATCCCAGAAGACGACCTCGAATTGTCAACACCTACCTAGAGGCTAAAGAAAAATACGAACAGGAAGCCCAGAAAGTCCAAACACAGAGTTGGAAAAACTTCTGCACTAAGCAGGACAGGGAATCGATATGGGATGGCGTCTACAGAGTCTTACGCAACACCACAAAAGACACGAGGACATGCCCTGTTCAAAGATGGAGTGGCACTTTCCCCGGAGGAGTCAACGAGATACCTGGCAGAAACATTCTTCCCAGACGATGTGGCACAGGACGATAACCAAGATCATCAAATGACTCGAATCAAAGCGGAAACGATAAAGAAACGGACCATGACTGACGTGGATGATCCGCCCTTTACCTTAGAAGAACTACGGAATGCATTTCGAGCCATGAACCCCAAGAAAGCCCCGGGGTTGGATGGATTAACAGCAGATATATGTGCGACAGCCATTCAAGTAGATGAAATGATGTTCCTTGCCATAGCAAATAAGTGTCTTGAACTGGGATACTTTCCGAGACTGTGGAAGGAGGCAGCAGTCATCGTACTGCGCAAGCCGGGTAAAGATGACTATACAAAGGCTAAGTCGTACAGACCCATTGGCCTGTTGTCTATATTGGGCAAAATAATAGAGAGAATGTTTGTTAAGAGGATAAGATGGCACGTGCTGCCCAAGTCAAACCCGCGTCAGTACGGATTTGTGACCCAGCGCTGTACGGAAGACGCCCTCTACGATATGACAAACCACATTATGACAAATGTGGCAAAAAAGCTTATAAATGTTGTCATCTCTTTAGATATCGAGGGCGCTTTCGACAGCGCTTGGTGGCCGGCAGTAAGGTGCGGCTTGATGGACAAAGAATGCCCAATAAACCTCCGCGGCTTAGTGGACAGCTATTTTAACGACAGAACAATACAGCTGAGATATGCAGGAAGACAGTACACACGAGTAACAACAAAGGGATGTGTGCAGGGGTCCATAGGCGGACCAACATTTTGGAACATTCTACTAGATCCCCTACTGAACATGTTGGATTCCCTGAACGTCTACTCGCAGGCTTTTGCAGACGACATCGTTCTGATTTTCTCCGGAAACTCAGTGGCTGCATTACAGGAAGAAGCGGAAAAAGTCCTTAAACATGTGTATGACTGGGGAATAGCGAACAAGCTAAAATTCGCCCCGCATAAGACGAATGCAATGGTCGTCACAAAAAAACTCAAATACGACGACCCAGTCATACACATGGGAGGGACACAAATAGAGTTGGTGGACGAAATAAAAATACTGGGTCTTATCATAGATAAGAAAATGACGTACAACAGCCACGTCTCACACATCTGTAGGAAGGCCACCAACATCTATAAACAGCTCGCGCGAGCAGCCAAGATTAGCTGGGGGCTAAATTCGGAGGTAATCAGAACGATGTACGTGGCCGTCATAGAGCCCATAGTCCTATACGCGGCAAGCGTGTGGGCTAAAGCAGCCGATAAGTGGATAGTGCAGAAGCAGCTCAACACTCTACAAAGAGGCTTTGCACAGAAAATCGCAAAATCATACAGAACAGCCCCGTTGAATGCTACACTCCTTCTAACGGGCCTTCTACCACTAGATCTTAGGATCAAAGAGGTAGCTCAGCTGTATGAGGTCAAGCGTGGGAAGCCACAGCCGGACATCCTGGGTGACAGAGAACTCGAGCAAAAGGTATGCTTCTTAAAAGCCGAACATCCAGCTCAATCTACAACAGTAGAGTTCGAGTGTCTGGAGGACCTGGATCCCGATACCATCACAAAAAACAACTTAGCGAGCACAATGATCTTCACCGATGGAAGTAAAATAGAGGGCAAAACGGGAGCAGCACTCACACTCTGGAAGGATGGCACAGAAATACTGGCCAAAAAATTCAAACTTGAGTACTTCTGCACAGTATTCCAGGCAGAACTATACGCCATCAAAGAAGCAACAGCCTTGGCTACAAAAAGAAAAGAGGACGCAATCAACATACTCAGCGACTCCAGGTCATCCCTGGAGCTGCTGAAAGATTGCGACTCATACCACCAACTTGTACATCAAATTAGAAAAAATATAGCTACACTGAACAGCCAAGGTAAGGAGCTCAGGCTGTTTTGGATAAGAGCCCACGTAGGTATTAGCGGCAATGAGCGGGCAGACGAATTGGCGAAGGATGCGGCGTTGAAATCTAAAACTGCACCTCACTACGACAAATGCCCGGTCTCGTACATGAAGCGTATGTTACGGCTAGAAACCGTCAGCCAGTGGAACATAAGGTATACAACTGGAACAACCGCTAGCAAAACAAAAACATTTTTCCCAGACGCCGAGAAAGCATACAAACTTGTAAGGAAGATCAAACCCAGTCCAATCATGGTCCAAATACTTACAGGACACGGGGGATTCGGCGAGTACCTTTACAGATTCCACTGCAAGGACGATCCGGCGTGTGTGTGTGATACAGATGTACAGGAAACCGCCATCCATCTGCTGGTTGAATGCCCACAAAACTCTAAAAAGAGATTCGATTTAGAATCAGAATTAAATCACAAGGTCAACATAGAAACTTTAAGTACCCTAATCGCTGAAAAAGAATATAGATTAAAATTTATAGAATACTGCACTGATGTAGCCAGTATAGCTATCAATAGAAATAAAACAAATAGGTAATAAATATAAGGCTCGTTCTCCTAAAGCCACGGAAAATTCTAACTTCCATGTCTTTTTTTAATTTTAGATTTTTTGGAAAATATTATACAGTTTATCAAAGTTTTCTTCATTTCTAAGATAGAATTTAAAAGGCTCGGTTTTCGGACCACTGGTTTAAGAGTTATTTGATGTCCACTATTTGCGAACATGGACGTTAGAAAATTCCGTGGCTTATTTTCTTTTTTTAAATAATGAAAAAATTAAAGTGTATTTTAAATATAAAACTAGTAAGTAATGTTGTTTAGAGCTTATACAAGGTATTTTAGTGAAAATATATAACATATTACTATCAATAACGGAAAAAAATTGAAGGCCACTATTTTTTGACATGAAAGTTAGATGTCCACTACTTGGTACGTCGGAAAACTAAACAAAATACGTTTTATTTCTTTATACAAGATGTAAAAAAATCAACTACAAATACTTTAAGGCGTGATTTAGCCCGTGAAACTGAACAACTTTCCTCGAGGAACATAGGTCGAGATGTGGAAAACAATTTTGAACCTCCCATACAATTTTGAACTCCCTCGGGCGGCTGCTACAATTTGTATTGTCCCACCATTATTATTTGCAGTTACGCCTCATAATATTTGCAGTTGATTTTTTTACACATTATATAACGTTTATTTCGTATGTGATATCGGCGGCTCAACAGACAGATATGCTAGTTCCTGCGGTGTGATATTATACGGTGTTATATTAATACTAAAAATATTAAAAAACGATTAAGAGAAACAATAGCACTAAAGTTTTCGCAAGAGCCAGCTGACAAAGCTGAAGACGGAGGTTGGCAGCGTGGTATCCATGCAAAGAGAGGTACTGTGGGAGATCAAACTGTTCTGTGGACAGCTGTACACTTCAGTCGCAAAATCTGTTATTAGCTCAACAGACCCTAGAGCAAAGCTTACCCGACAACAGTGTCTAGACCTCGGTAGAGACCGAGGATGACCCGGATATCAGCTTGTATGAGATTAAGATAGCCCTTGAACAGCTCAAAAACAACAACGTGCCGGGCGAGGACGAAATCATATCAGAGCTACTAAAAGCGGGTGAAACACCAGTACTTAAAGTCTTTCAGAATCTCTTTTACTTTGTCTTGTTAGGAGGTGTGACGCTAGAAGTATGAAACAGAAGCGATATTATATAGGGTTACATTTAATTAAGTACAAATCTCTTGAGGGTGTGATTTACTCACAAAACTGAAAACATTACACCCTCAAGAGGGGTACGTATTAGAATGTCTAAAGTTATAAAAACTAAAGTAAAAATACCTAAGTTCAAAATACCTAAAATCTGAACACCTAATGGTTTTAAATATCTAAGTTACTAATACCTACTTATAAATTATCTAAATTCAAAATGCTGATTGGACTAAATACCTAACATTTAAAATACCGACAGCCGATGTGGCGCAGTGGTTAGTATGCCTGCCTGCCACGCAAAGGTTCCGGGTTCAATTCCCGGTGGGGTCACTCACAAAGTTGATATTTATCACTTTGTGAATTTGTTCCCAGTCTGGTTAGGACATTGCAGGCTGAACCACCTGATTGTCCGCAAGTAAGATGGTTCCGTGCTTCGGATGGGCACGTTAAGCCGTCGGTCCCGGTTGCTGTCTATGATGGCGGTCGTTACACAACCATGTCAGAGGCCTGCTGCTTGCAGTAGGCGGTTGAAAAACTCTGACACCAGGGTTCATCGAGTCGTTGAACGACTCGGTGTCCCACACGAAGAGAGAGAGAGAGATTTAAAATACCTATGGTTATTACACAAAACTTTGATATACCAACATTAGAAATACCAAGTGGTCAAAATACCTAAATGATGCCTCACTAATTTGTGTTGTGAGCCTTAGATCAACAAAATCTCAAGATGTAACCGTGTCGAAATTCTCCGAATCATACGTTTTCTGTAATATAGGATGAAATTTGACTAGTGACCGATAGCGAAAACTCAGAACCGGCTGGTGATAAGGAACAACTTTCCCCAAGGAACATGAGCCGAAATCCGAAAAAAAGTTTGACCTCCCATAGTAATTTAAATCAGCTGATCGGCAACTTTGTATGGGAGGCCCAAATTTTTTTTTCGTATTTCGACCTATTTTCCTTGGGGAAAGTTGTTCCTTATCACCTTCCATATCAGCCAGTTCTTAGTTTTCGCTATCGGTCACTAGTCAAATTTCACCCGATATATGAATAGAGTTAGAATACGCAACATTGTAACCAAAAAGTGTATAATAATAAGTTTTTCATTTCGTAGCGTAAAAATAAATTGCGAGGAAACGTTTACAACATTATACATATTTATTTTCAAAAGTCATCCAGAATGTTACATAAATACATAAATCACGCCTTTCTTTAATTTTTTATCCCGCCCGAGCCGCGTTTAAAATAGGAATAAAAATTGTTATAATAAGGAGAAAATTGTGCCTTGCAAATTTTTCCTTTTTACAATGACTAATTCATTTCTGTGTAATATTGACTATCAATAAGTGATATTTTATATTCTATATTGAATAAAGTATTTTGTATTTGTACCTATTGTTCCTTGCGGGGTAGGCAGAGCGTCAACGAACGTAAAAATACAGTCGTTATCGCCACGTCTGACAAGTATTTGAGGGCTGTCTTAGCTATTGTCGTGTATCACTATAGTGTCAGGTTATCAGTCTGTCGCCTAAAATTGCAATACACAAAGCCCTCGAATCCCTCCGAAGGAATAGGTTGATGCTATTTTAAGCCGGCATCACACGGCATCACGGCATCAAAAATGAAGACAATAGGTCAGCCTATTAATGAAGATAATTTCTTTTGTGATAAGAATACGACATCTTCATTTTTTGAATTTTTAATATAACCAGTGTTGCTCATGCTGCTGAGACGTATTTCTGGATACATACATACATACATACTCTTGAAAAACATAACCCTTCAGCCAGAGGCAGAGTAAAAACAGAATAAAATGTTCCCATGAATGGATAGGTTTATGTACTGGTACTAGTACAAATTCCAAGTATCAGAACCTCAATCAATAGGTATTTTTCATTTAGGTCAATAAACTGTGAGGTAAATTAAATTTAGGTAATTTGTTCTAAGGTATTTTAAGTTTTACCATTATGAACTTAGGTAAACTATCCATTTGACGTTTTAAGTTTTAGGTATTTTGAATTTAAGTGTAACATCCATTAGATTTTCAGATTTTAGGTATTTTGAACTTAGGTATTTTTACTTTAGTTTTTATAACTTTAGACATTCTAATACGTACCCCCTCAAGAGATTTGTACTTAATTAAATTTAACCGTATATACTACAGGTATATCGAAGTGTTGAAATATTCATAAACGAAGAAAGAAACGCCACAATGTCAGTTCGAATACAAGACCACAGCGGCAATTCCATTGGGGTGTAAGACATGGAGATGTATTATCTCAGAAGCTCTTCACCAATGCGATGGAAGATGCCTTGAAGCTCCTGGAATGGGATGTACTTAATATCAATATCAATAGCGAAAACATCACTCAGCAAAATGTTACAAGACTTTAATCGAAATTTCCCAACAAGTGGACCTCAAGTTGAATATGGACACGACGAAAGTCATGGCCAACTCTCATGTAACGCCCACCCCAATATCGGTAGGTAACTCGACACTCAAATTGGTGGACAAATACGTCTATCTAGGACAAACATTCCAACTAGGAAGATCTTGAGAAGGAAGTCACTCAGCGAATCCAGCTCGGCTGGGCAGCTCCGGGAAGTTACGCAGCGTCTTCACGTCCAAAATTCCTCACTGTCTCGAGACGAAAGTTTTTGAACAGTGTGTCATGCCAGTGATAACCTACAGTGCGCAGATATGGTCGCTAACTGTCGGCCACCTAAATAGAGTAGAAGTCACTCAGTGAGCTATGGAGAGAGCTATGCTCGCTGTTTCTCTTCGTGATCGATTCAGAAACGAGAAGATCCGTAGACGAACCAAGGTAACCAACATAGCTAAAAGAGTCAGCAAGCTGAAGTGCCAATGAGCACGCTACAATACTCGAAGGACTGATAATCGGTGGAGGAGCGGCGGCCCGCGGCAGGGAAATGCCGGATGCAGGCCACTTCTAATCGGTCAAGGTGGAAGTATTAAGTGGAGTCCGATGTAGTATACGTCCTATGGCTAATTATGATGACGATGACATAAAAAGTATGAATTATTTTGGAAAACTTGCAAACGCGATAGTGGACAAGATATACTTGCTAAATTCGCAGGCTCGATTAGGACCGCGGTAGCCTAGTTGGTAGTGGCGTCGGCAGTACAGATGCCGAAGGTCGCAGGTTCAAATCCAAAAGTGGAAAATTTTGCACGTTTTCCAAAATTGTATACCTAACACGAGATGTGTTTTAAAAATTTGGTATTCAAGTATGAATTACTTTCACAAAATTTTCCATTAAGACACGCATTGGTTTAAATTAAGAAAAAAATATATATCATTTAAAATCTTTGTCCAACAGTGGGGCCAAAAATTTAATCATTCTCTAACGTCCATGTCATTTTGTAACGTCCATGTCACCGCGAAACATGGAAAGACATGGAAAAAAGGACACGGACGTTAGAACGAAAGTTTATTTTGCGGTTTACGAAAAAACTATAAGACCATACTTTTTACAATACCGCCTCTTGTTTTAAGCATAACAAAGATATTAACCAGAAAAAATATCAGTATTACCTAATAACTGAATACTTAGCTATCGATGAGCATGGAAGTTAGGTGGGTACTGAACCAAATCGTAAATGTGTGGAAATTACCTTCGCCAGCAAAAATGCAGCAGCGAGAGGCACGTGCTTCTCTTACGATATTGTCGGCAGTACTATCCACTACTCATATGTAAATAAACTAGACAGATAGCTTTCACCGTCATGAAAATATGAGTGAGAAGGTAGCGCGAGGAAATATAAGCCTGAATCAGGCTTCAACGCTAAAAACCATGTTTAAAAATAAATTCCGGCGTCTTTTACTTTTAAAAACACCTTGCAAGATAGAAAATATAACTAGTTAGAAGATAAGAATGATTAACATGATATTACCCTGATATTTTAGGATCTATAACAGTTTATCTGTCACAAAGTAGCAAAGTTCCTCGCCATGGACGTTAGAGAATGCATGTTTGACAGGAATTTTACAAAAAACTGTCAACATATTTGAGTATTTAAATGTTTAACCATGTGTAAGACAAGCTGAAGTATTTTATAAAAAAAAATTAGATCCCTCTTCCCACAGAAAGCTGCACTATTTCAGCGGAATGTGTAAAAAATGCGGGCGATGAGAATGCACCATAAGTAGCATAAGAATGTGTTATATAAAGTGTATTAATGTTAATACACTTACTATATACAATAGGAAAATTAGCTTATTAAGATTAAAATATAAGAAAAAAAAGAAGAGAGAAAAAATGATAAAAGAATAAAAATGAAAAAAGAAAAAAAAATTGTGATACAACTAAACATAGAAAATAGTATTTAGAAATAGTATAGTAAGTAAGACCTACGTAGTAATAGATCGCTTCGTCTTAGAGTAATTGTATGCATGCACAATCAAAATTTTAATTGCCCATGCGGCAAGTCTTCCAAATTGTAATGTAAAAGTAGCTTTTATAAAACGAATGTAATACCTATGACCCTCGTCATAGAAAGATTTGGCCTTACGCCTAGGATAAGCGACAGCAAATGGGGTTTTAGCCGGTAAAAGTCCGGCACTACCTGGGTCACATTCCCAGGTGTCCTATGAGGATTTCCCCATTCGCTGTCGCTTAATAGGTAGATAGAAAAAAAAAAAAAAAACCTAACCTAACCTAACCTAACCTAACCCTTTATTTTTTGGCTGTACGATATGATGTGTTTACACGATGTAGACACTTCGTTAGCGCGTTTTAGGACAGTGACATCTAGTGTTTAGTTAGCGTCTTGGTTTCGTATTGGTATTTGATTGTTTATTGATTTTGGTGTATTTTTTTCGATTGTGTTTTTGAATTTGTAAGCTCACGGCGAATCCTATCCATTCAAAAGTTATTTTTTACTTTAGGGCGGGTTTGAAAGCACTCAATAATCTGAGTTATCTCCAGCAAGCATGTTGTTAAACGTAAGGGCGGATAAGGGAGTTTGTTTTTTAAATATTTTGTTTTTGTGGCAGTTTTACTATGATTTGAAGGTAGCATGTTATGGGTAGCTATTATATAAAAGTTATGTTAGGTTAGCAAGTGGCGCCACTTAGAAAGAACTGAACTGTGAATAAAATGAAGCAGATAATTATTCTTATAAAACGTATTTATTATGAGTATTATTGTCGAGGTGATGTAGGCGGTAGGTGTCATGTCTGATGCGGCGCTTCCGGCGGGGCGGGGAGGGCGGAGGAGGCGGCAGCAGGGGGCTGCAGTACTATCGGCGATTCTCGACCACGTTTCAACTGTAACAATAAATACAATCATGTTTCGAACAAATTTGAAACAAAATTAGAATAAATCAGCGCGAAGCATTAATTGTTCTTTAGCTTCTTTGTAGTTATGTACCGCTGATAAAATTAATTAAAATAATAATGTCGGTAGAAGTGGTAGTGACCTTGTGTTTGTTGTGCACGAGCCTGGTGTGGTTGTAGAGCGCGGCGTGGTACCCGAAGGCGGCGCCGCACACCGCGCAGCGGAACGGACGTTCCCCCGAGTGCGAGCGCAGGTGACCTTCAAGCGTTTTCTTCGTCTGGAAAACAGGGATACAATTTTTTGCTTATGTTATGAAGAAGTCATTTAATGCTGAATAATTCGCAAGATGGCTTTTTAGTCAAGAATAGTCACGTCATCTTGTGGCTTAATTTTTCCAAAAAACACTGATTTCATATAACAGCTTTGCGTAATTTCAGCATAAAGGAAATGAGAATTGCAGTGAGCATTACCGTATACGCCTTCCCGCAGGTGTGGCAGACGTGGTCGCGCTTGGCGCGCTGCCCGCGGTGCACCACGCGCACGTGCGCACGCAGACCAGCACGAGACGCGCACGCCTGCACCACAGAGCAATATTAGAGATGTAGCAGGATATCAGGAAAATAAATGCACATGTTATAGAAGTTTAAAAATTGCCTATGGGAGGTTTAAAAAGTAGTTTCATATTTCGACATATTTTTATCGCTTGAATTTTTTTCTGTTTGTTGACCTGGTACACCTTATCTGGGGGCACGGCAGTGCCCCCACCAAGTCGAGCTGAAAGCGGCACGGCCGTACCATCCTTTTCTCGAACCAGTTCAGGCCATTTTTGACCCCCCCATAACTCCCTTGTCGATAAGTTTAGAACCCTCATTTTAAAATATCTTATCAAGCACTGCATAGACACGATACATTTCAAATTTCATTTAATTTGGACCAGTAGTTTAGAAGTTATAGTTTGTCAAAGTTTCTTAATTTTCTGCCTGACTGACTGACTGACTGACTGACTGACTGACTGACCGATCATCAAAATTCTAAGGTACTTCTAGCAGACTGAGGAGCTTGAAACTTAGAATACACCTTGTATTTAGTGTATGAATAAAGGGAAAACTATAACATTCTGCAAATTCGGTTGCAACCGCATAACTAACTTTGTATTTCCATAAAAATGTATAGGATTACAAAGTTAACTTTGCGGATGGGCTTTGAGGAAATCTGTAGCTGAGGCTTAAGAAGTAGTTCCAGATAAGAGAAAGACTATCTACAAAAAGAAATGAGATCCCACCAAAAACATTTACTTGTAAAAAGAACCAAGTCTCGCCTCTCAGTTAATCTACTGTAAAAAGTTGTGAGATCCATGTGATGCCAAGTCGGTTATGGATTTATTCAAGGACTACTTCAGGGAACTTTCATCTTAAGCTATTGTGTAATTAGGTAACACATCATCTTACACTAACTATATCGATTGTTTAGTTTCGTATCATATGGGCGCGCGAATGCGATTTGAATTTCGCGCCAGGTTTTCTGACAGACCGCGGTCTTCTGAAAGACCGCGGTGTCTGTGACGTTGGCGGTTCGGCCGGCGCCATTTTGACTTTCTCGTTCCCGTGTGCGCTCGCGGCATGATAGGCACATTTTTAATGTAAATTTAGTGTTTTTCTGGTTTCTCGTGTGCAATTTCTACCAGGGAAGAGTTCCCTGTACGGTGTGGAAGTGAAACCAAAAATCCTTTGTTATTCGCGTTTTGAGAGCAGCGAACGTTTAAATGCTATCCATTTGCTGTCGTGAACTATGAACAATAGTGGTTGTGAGACTCTTCGGTCTAAATAGAGTGATAAACGTTGTGGTGAGGCAAAATTGTTGAAGGACGGAGTGCGAGCTGGTGTCCGGATGTCGTGAGTTTTGATTTACGTTCCCTTCCTATGTGTTCCTCAAATCCTGATACCTGTTTCCCTTCATATCTTGACTCACGAAGGAACGGCGTCATACTTACCACACGGTGAGCAGTTTGCTGTTAGTTTTGTATAAGTACTTTATTTGTAGTGATTTAGCAACATAACGTTGATGTCATCCACTTGATGACCTTTGGTACAACCGGAACTTTGGTACATTTATTTTAGATATGAGCTGTGGTAGTACATTGAAATATTAGTCATCTTGTAGGAGATTAAGGGCCGTCGCAGACATTGGAAACAAAAATTTCTCGACCGGAAATTTTCCGGAACAGAAAATTTTCTCATTAAATTCATTTTATTTAGCTATAGTAAAGAGCACTACGAATCGTAGTCAAATGTTGTTCCGAGGCTGATCGACCATTTAGTTTTAGATTTTAAGATAACTTTAATTTGCTTCCACTGCGCTAAGATCAGCTTCGGAATCAAACATCGATATTTAAAAACTTTTATATTTACAATAACTAGAATGACTTGGCAATCGCACACTATTTGCTTTTGAGATACGATGGTCTAGTGCGATGGCCGGGTCATTCTAGTTATTGTAAATTTATAAGTTTTTAAATATCGATATAGTTACTGTAAGATGATGTGTTACCTAATTACACCATAGCTTAAGATGAAAGTTCCCTGAAGTAGTCCTTGAATAAATCCATAACCGACTTGGCATCACATGGATCTCACAACTTTTTACAGTAGATTAACTGAGAGGCGAGACTTGGTTCTTTTTACAAGTAAATGTTTTTGGTGGGATATAATATTTACAGTATTATAAAAACTTTATAGTGGAAGTGGAAGGCGGGAGGAAGGACTGTTTTTGTGATACATACATAGCTACACCCAGGTACGGTGCAGCTAACAGGTGTTGTCTTGAGATGCACGGCGGCGCGGTGCTCCGACAGACGCGTCGGGGAACTGAACCTGCGACCGCACTCGTCGCACACGTGTCTGGAACAGTTCAGGAGGATATGTGTCACTCACGGAAACATAGCGATTTTACGTGCTATGAGACCTACTATACTGGTGGCATGTGACAAATTTTTATTATTCATAGCAAGCACATCTCTCTTCTTTGCAGATAGAAACCATTAAATAGCAATGTATATTATGATCAATAACCCTCAATTTTAACGAGCGTCCTTTGAAAATCGTATTCTTTTCAAAAGCTGTTTGACGGGTTTAAACAATAATCGCAGTCACATCCGTTTGATTTAGTTCCTTTCATAGAATAGGAAAAGTTACCAATAGCTAATATCAAATGTTTCCCTCACTTGAATGTGTCTGGGTGCGCGTGCTTGAGGCTGTACTTCATGTGGTGGTAGAACGTGATCTGGTTCTTGAACGTCATGTCGCACTACAACACAAACAAGGAATCGTTTCAGTCATACATAACACAGACTGCTATAAAAATATAACACAAGATATTGTTAGTGTGAGCGTACGCTGTGTGTATTTTATTAGTCTGTGTTATTATTGTGAGTGTGTGTGTTTGTGACTGGGTGAGTAGCGGCGCGGAGTGCAAGGAACGTGCAAAGTGCAGGAACTGGTAGGTCGTGGATTTTCTATTTATGCTAAGTCTTCGACAAACTTCGTAACCGCGTTTTAGGCCTGAGCTTCTGATTGGTTATTCTTCTATGACGAGTGTGATGTAGCGTGTTTACATTGTGCAGGCAGCGTGGTCGTCGTCGCCTCGTCAGCAGTAGATGCGCCCAGCGAAGGGTTCTCTATCCATTTGCATAAAAATAATTGGCATAATATATTTTAGCACACTGTAATTTAAACTAATAATACTTACGCATAATTCATGTACGCATAACAGTTTAGGCATAATTTCTTTACGCACAAAAAATATTGCCATAATAATACATAGGCCTAAAATACAAAACCATAAATTGTCATATCCATAATCAAAATAGGCATAAAAATCTGATGCATTAGAAGAACCCCTAAATTGTATAAAAATAACCTAACCTAACCTAACCTAAACTGACCTAATTTAACCTAATATATCTTAAAAAATACTAAACTGACTTACATTTCCTGCCATTTGAACTTAATAAAAAATATATTATATTAGTCCAAAAAAATTATTACAAAAGCAATTATGCCAAAATATTGTTAGTATAAAATACAATAGTCTAAAATATGATTATGCCAAGATAAATATTATGGCAAGAAACTATTATGTCAAAGCAAAGGTAGGCGAAAAAAAATTATGCGAAACATGTTATGCTAAAACATATTAGTGGAAAAAAATTATGCCTACGAAAGGGATACCCCAGCGAAGTCAGCATTCTGTGTGCGGTGCGGGCTTATTATTTCATTGCACTCCACGCCGCTATAGGTGTTTGGAGTGGCAGTATATGTGTGTTTTTGTATGCGGTGTGAAGCATACTCGTGTATTTGTGTGCAAAACGTTTTTGTGTGTATTTTTGAGGATAACCATAGTGCAGATAGCGGGTATACCTGGTGGCAGTAGAGGTGCTGATGCTTCTGGTGCGTGGCGGCGTGCAGCTGCATCGCCTTCTTGAATACGAACCGCTTCCCGCAACCCGGTTCAGGGCACTCGTGCTCCTTCACGCCGGAGTGGATCCTGGTACAAGGAAATTATTATGATGAGAGATTATGTATGAGCAACATAAAAAAAATATTGAAGAGAATAGAAGAAAATATAGCAATCTACTATAGTTTACAAATTGTTGGTCTCCAACAAAATATAAATTCAGCGGTCGACGAAACTTATAGTGTATTGAATTGAAATAGCATGTGTAATACTGACTGCAGATGCGACCGCAGCGAGGCGCGGTCCCGCAGCGACTTGCCGCAGTGTGGGTGCGGGCAGCGCGCGCGCCCAGAGTGCTCCTTCAAGTGCGTGCGCAGCTTGCCCAGAGTACTGAAACGAACATTACATACACATTCATCGTAACGGATAGGCAAGTTCAGACGTCATCATCGCTTTATTTGAATGAATCACATTTGAAAGCTCTCCTGTCGCGAGTGTGGTTGACGGACACATGCCATGTGGCAAAGTAAGTGATTGTTACCTTTCAGTGTGCTGGCAGACGGGGCACACGTGCGTGGGCGGCGCGTGTCCGTGCGCGCGCGCCGCGTGGTCGGCCGCCACCGCCGCGCGCGACCACAGCGCGCCGCACACCACGCAGCGCCATCTACATCGATAAAAAGAAAAAGTCATGAAAAACCCGTCGTAACTATTACCAACGTTGAATGACAGCCGATGTGGTGCAGTGATAAGTACGACTGACTACAACGCAGAAGGTTCCGGGTTCCCTCCCAGTGGGGTCAGTCACAAAGTTGATATTAAACCACCTGATTGTCCGAAAAGCAAGATAGTTCCGTGCTTCGAATGGGCACGTTAAGCCGTCGGTCCCCTGTCTATAGTTTAGACGGCGGCCATTACACAACCATGTCAGAGGTCTGCTACTTGCAGTAGGCAGTTGATAAATTCTGACACCAGGGTTCATCGAGTCGTTGGACGACTTGGTGTCCTACTCGAAGAAAAAGAAGTTGGATGTAGCCATCAAAGTAAGTAGTCACCTAACTCGATGTCTCCGCTTGTGCGCGGCGAGCGATTGCGGCGCGCGGCAGCGGATGTGGCACACCGAACACTCCAGATCGCCTGACGACTGCAGATATATTAAATACTAAATAATGTCATTATCATGATCTGTCCCCCGGCTACGGGGAGTCAGAAAACTCTGCAGGTGACTACAGTGTAGAAGTAGATTCAGTAGCAGTAAGAATAAATATGCGCCTAATTGAAAAACACCTCTTCTTTTATTTTTTCGTCGGTTAAAAAAAGTGTGAAATAGATAATTGCAAAGGTGATAGAAAGAGGTGTAAAAAAATGTCTTAGATAAAATGGATGAAGTATTGATGAAGATTACCGGGTCGTGTTTCCGCATGTGCGCTGTGAGCTTGGCGCGCTGGTTGAACCCGACGGCGCAGAGCGCGCAGCGGTGCTCGTGCCGCGTGTATGCTTCCGACGACAGCATGCGCGACCGCTCAGCCTCCACCTGCAATGTTCATTACTTTATTCATTAGACTCTGTGCTGCGTTGGGCAGTACGAATCGGCCATAAGGTCATGAACAGAAAGAGCGGCAGTGATAATTAACAATTTATTATGTGTTTATTATCTTTTTAAACACAACTTAATTTTGCATTCAGAATATCTATTAGTTTATAGCTCGATCTGTATCTTATGATTAAAAAAATCTGTTGGGTGACCTGGTCCCACGTGAGCACGATCATCTCGAGCGCGTGCGGCGGCACGTTGAGGCCCGCGAGCCGCGCCGCCACGCGCGCCGAGTGCACCACGCCCGCCGGCTTCTCGCGATACCCGCGCCTCGCGTGCTCACTCGATGCTGCATCTTCACTTGCACCATTCACAACTGAAAAAGAAATAAGAAACTACTTAGTAGTAGGCCCATTATATCAAGCATGAATAGATAAATAACGTCAGGCGCTCGAGCGCAGCAGTTTACATCTCCGTCATTTTAATTTCAAAAAATTATCTAGTCTGGCTAATACATAGTTAATCTTTATTAGTACCGTTAGTTGTGATCTGAATAACCTGTGACAGTGTTTGTGGCATTTTTCCAAGAACCATACAGTGAATATTTGTAAAAAACAAACTGGCTGTGCAAACAATAACATTGGAATGTTTTGCACCAAATAGACCACAGGACATAGAACAGTGAGTTCAAGTATCAATTAATCAATTTATAGTAAATCAAAAAGTCATTGGAGAAGTTAAGTTGTCTAATTACTTAATTTCAAACTGATAACAAATCTAAATTATTAATTATAACAAGTTATTGATGACTCGAGGGTAGAATATTGTGACCTCAGTACGAAGGAACCAAGCTAAGACGCCTGAGAGAATACTATTAGCAACCAGTATAATATCACCTTGCTATAATAATAATTATTGGATATGGCACCGGCACTAGAAGTACAAATCAAACAATGTGCAGGATGTAAGGCAGATATAACCAATAACATGTTTCTAAAATGTTCCGCTGTTGACTGCGGCGATATATATGATCTTCTCTGTGCAAATGTGTCAGAAAAAAGGTTCTGCAACATAATGACGAGTGAGCATAAAAATACATGGGTTTGCCCACAATGTCAATACAAGCAACCAAAACAAAATAATACTAATACTCCCGTAAGACAACAGCTATTTAACGCTGGAAATGACAAAACTGATCAGACTAATTATAACGCTAATATTCAGAAGCCGATGCGACTGGATCCATTTGTAACCATAAGGAGGAAACAGACGTCTAACACCAATAATCAAGATTCATCCTTTGATGTAGAGCACAACAGCTCAAACGAAAGCATTGCACACGCTAGCGTTATTGATAATCTATCTGACGTTTCCGTTCAAGAAATTCTATCAAAACCAGTAACAGAGAATATGGAAATAGATCCCTCCCTCTCTACCAATATCGGCGAAAGTATCGTAAAAACTGAGCAATTAATTACCAATAAAATTATTCTAGCAGAGTTACTCAGTTTTCGGAAAGAAGTGTCTGCTCTCCTAAATGAGAAGGATGAGCATATAAATAAACTAGAGCAAAGTGTTCCAGAGCTGAAAAATTGCGTACAAACCATGCAGAATAGTTTGTCAGCTAACATAACCGAGGGTGCTGTGAATGCCCCTAAGCCCCCAATACCTGAATATATTAATGTAGAGCCCAACAAGCAGGGAATTATTTCAAAGGAATCTAAATCACAACATACACAACAGGTAGCGTCTAACAATTTACAGCGTGACTCTACCATCCTTTCACCAACTACCCAGGTGGAATCTCTACAATGTAATGGAACTCCCAACTCTGTAGCTACTACTGCGAAGACTATTATTGATCCTATAAGTGTGATGAACTCTACCCTTAACCCAGAACACCTTTCAAAAGAAACGGTACCAAACACTGATGGAGAGTGGACACAGGTAAAAAGAAAACCCAAGCGTTCCAATCCCAAGACCAGGCAACAAAGAGGAAGCAATGAGCCACTGGACCAAAGCAGTTCGTCCCGACAAACCCGCGCCTCTCTACCTGGAATGTTAAGAGGAACAGCTGCCCCGGGACCGAATTCACTCCGAGCAGCCGAAAGAAAACACGATCTCCATTTGTACAATGTACTGATTGGGACTACGGTGGACGAGGTACGTGCTTATCTTAACACCATATGTAAAGCAGATGTATGTACAGTAATGGCGCTAAAGGCAAGAGGAGAGTATGCTTCATTTAAGATATCTGTCCCTACAATGTTGACTGAACACTTTTTAGATGCAAAGAATTGGCCTGAAGACATTTGTATAAGACAGTGGCGGCAGAATTTTCGTTCCCACTACCAAAAGAAAACGCCATAATTACATCAAGTTTTACTACCAGAACGTACGAGGTCTAAGAAGCAAAACTGATACATTTTTTAAAAACATAACGCAGACTTCCTACGATATCATAGCACTAACCGAAACATTTCTTACTAGTTCAGTTTGCAATGGCGAACTGTTCCCATCTGACTATAACGTACTTCGCCGGGACCGTGAGGGCGATGCTGGTTGGGGCGGCGTCTTATTAGCTGCGCGAGCGCCGACATCGCTACGTCTGATTACAGATATAGATGAACTCTCGCCTGACAAGGAAGTAATATTTGCAATGGTAAATTTTAAAAATGTGAAATTTTTGTGTTGTGTTGTATATTTATCAACTAGCTATAAGGATGAGCAATATTTGAATGTTTTGACATGTATAGAAAATGCGATATGTAAATACTCTGACATTGATATAATTATTCTTGGCGATTTTAATTTAAACTCTATGACTGTAAATGTTAGAACTCATTTTACATTGTTTTGTGAATTTTGTAAATTAAACCAGCATTGTAATATTTATAATAGTCACGGAAGCATGTTAGATCTTGTTTTGAGTGGGCAGGGCTCCGAAAGAGTGAACGTATCTTCAGCTGAACCATTGGTACCTGAAGATATCTATCATCCATCATTATTAGTACGGCTATCTGTGCGGAGTGAGCAGACGCATCCAATGTTGACTCAAGGAGAGTCGCGTCCCAAACGTGCTCCGGAATGGAATTTCCGAAAAGCTGATTTTGTTGGTCTCTATGATTCTTTGTCTAAAATTGATTGGACGGAACTTTTGGCCGAATGTAACGTGGATAAGGCAGTTGAACTATTTTACCAGATTTTATATGACTTGATAGATAAACATGTACCACGAAAAAATCCCTCTCTACCAAATACGCGGTATGTGTACCCAAAATGGTACACGGCTGAGATTATTAAAAATATCCAGCAAAAATACTTTCATCTTAAAAGATTTAAAGAAGAGAGGCAAGAATTCAATCAAGAATTATATAAGTATTATAGGGAAAATGTTAAGAAATTGATCGATTTGGCATATGATGATTATTTACATACAATTCGGGACAAAATCTGTGATGATCCAGCTACGTTTTGGGAATATGTACAGGATAAACGCAAAGACAGAAAGCTGTGCAAAACTTTCATAAAAGATGGGGTAGAGGTAGGAGGACAAGAGGCAGCTAATGCTTTCGCGTCTCACTTTGGTTCAGTGTTTCACACATGTGAACCTAAACTTGATGCTATGGAAGCTTTAATTGACGCCGTGCCCTCCTCCATGCATGTAGTTGTGGATTGCATTACCCCTGAAGATCTTTTTTGCGTGGTGAAACGTCTGAAGTCGCGTTCTAGCGCGGGTCCGGACGGAATACCACCGTTCCTGGCGAAAGATTGCGTAAAGGCTTTAGAAATTCCACTTGTATTTCTTTACAACTTATCTTTGCAAAACGCTAAATACCCGATGCTTTGGAAAACATCGAGAGTCACGCCTATACCTAAATGTGGTCAAAGTCTAGACATTACGAACTTTAGGCCCATAGCGGTGTTATCGGCTTTCGGCAAGATATTTGAAGCAATTTTGGACAAGCGTATAAGGCAGCAAGTAAGTCCAATATTGAATGATAGTCAACATGGGTTCCGTAAGGGTCGTTCTACTACCACGAATTTAATAAATATGGTAGACTATGTAGCCGCTGAGATGAATGTTGGAAGACAGGTTGATGCAGTATACCTTGACTTCAAAAAAGCATTTGACCTGGTCGACAACGATGTTTTACTCGGTAAGCTAGCCGCGGCTGGATTCGCACCAAGACTCTTGGAATTCTTCTCTAGTTACCTACGGGATAGGAAACAATTTGTAAGAGTTGCGGGTTGTGAGTCAGAGGAATATCATACAAGATCAGGAGTAAGTCAAGGTAGTACGCTAGGACCAACTCAGTTTTTGCTTATGATTAATGATTTGCCGGAGGTCGTTCGCACCGCCAGGTGCCTCATGTTTGCAGATGATGTAAAATTGTGTCTCGGGGTGGGTAATCCAACCGATGCACAAGCGCTGCAAATTGATATCGACGCTGTAGCGACGTGGAGTGACCGTAATCGTCTCCCTTTCAATACGACTAAATGCAAGATCATGACATTTTGTCGTAAACGAACCACAATCAGGGGCGATTACATATTATCTGATACTAGGCTGGAGAGTGTTGGCGAAATCCGCGACTTAGGGTTGACTTTGGATAAAAATCTCGACTTCAGGTCTCACATGACAGATATATGTAAAAAAGCAAACAAAACTCTAGGCTTCATAATGAGAACAGCTTCTCAGTTGAAAAGTGTGAAAGTGGCTATAGTTTTGTACAATGCTTATGTGCGCAGTAAACTAGAGTATGGTGCTGTAGTGTGGGATCCTTACGAGAGCAAATACACTCTTATGATAGAGAAGATCCAGAAAAAGTTTGCAAGATGGGTCTACAAGCGCTTGTACGGATACTACCCTTATATGTATCCTTCAATTTTTGTGTCGGGCATGGTTTCCATGGATACTTTAGAGCTAAGGAGGAAGATGTTGCTCATCGCCCATTATGTGGCTCTACTTAGAAACAAGGTCAACAACTCCGACACTCTTAGTAAAATAGGTCTGGTGGTACCAAAACGAGGAACAACATTTGGTGGCGTGACTCTACCACCTCGTAGGCGAGAGCGGCTGTTCGCGAGGGTTGTGTCGCGCACTAAGCGCTCGGCCAACGCGCCTACTGCTAGAGCACTTGCACTCCTCGGGGACTTGCTCATTCGAAACGGCAATGCTGACATATTTTATGACAGTCTAGCAGCTTTAGCTAGAGTAACTTATGATTACCTAAATTTTATATCACTAGATATAGTACATTATAGGTAAATTAATTATTTATTTCTTTCTTGATAATCAATATCATTGATTGTAAACTTACATGTGCTTTGGGTGTAACCTGTAAACTTGTAAAGTTATTAAATAAATTGAAATTGAAATTGAAATAAAACAGGGTATTCATACCATCGTCTTTTTTCAGTTTTCCTCTGGCTTTTCTGTTTTCTTGTTTAAGTTTCTTCACAGTGAGTGGTTCATCGTCAGATTCATTGAAATCCTCCAGAGCCGGTTTATGTCTGGTTTTCCTTTTCTTACCAGAAGATTCATCTTTTTCTGTTTCATGTTTAAACAAATTTGAATTTAAAACAGCCTGCAAAAATCATATTGAGTTTAGGACGACATCGGACTGAATTTACATTAGAACAGGATATAAACATGAAATAAACGAAATGATTATTAAAATAAAATAAAAAATCTTAAAACAAGATAGTATTTTTTTTGATAAAGCATTATTAAATGTAAATTATAAATTTTCTTTTCACAATCCTACCTTTAGATCATGATCATCCACATCATCAACAGCAGGTTCTCCTAAGTCTTCCACATACAAGTGATCCACTCCGTCCACATCACAATCCTTGGTCTCCAGTTTGATCATCGGAGTGCTGGGTGCCTCATCCTGGAGGTGGTTTCTTATTTGTTCTTCATGTGATATGAACAGAATGGTATTATTCATGTAACATGATAATTGGGATAGAGATTGTAGTGATCCTAGGTTAGTGCTATTTGATGTTCCATACAGGCTTTTCTGAAAATAATAAATATAAAAAAGGTCATTCCATGAAACTATACTACTTTTTGTTGCTTATCTCTTTGTGTCTTATGCGGAAGTGTGAAAGAAATCTTTGTGTTGCCTGGAAGTGTGAATGAAATCTTTGTTTCTTACATGGAAATCAGGGTGTAGCATACTAACATTTTGGTGGAATGCTCCAAAAATGCAGGAGTTCAAGGAACATTTGTAATCCAAGAATCGGTTTGGTGTTGGATCTATACTGTATTGTGCCATCTAAGTACACAGCCTTGTTAGGGAGCTACAAGTTACCTGGTGGCGCAGCTCGGCGGCGGCGCGGGTCACCTTGCGGCGCAGTCGCAGCGCGGCCCGCACGCCGCCCGCGCACTCCCAGCACACCGACACACCATCGGAACAGACTGGACCTAACTGTGAACCACGATAAAAACATTGAAAGCATTTCTACTACTACTACTACAGCCACAACTGTCCAACGCTGGTCATGGGCCTCCCTCAATTGGGGGTTTTGCCGTGCTCACCACGCTTGGCAGGCGGAATGGTGAGTTCAGTGCAAAGTGTTGTAGGTACATTTTACAGGGAATGCTGCTGCCCATTCTCTAGAAATATCTCTTAATCGCCTGAAGCACTCCTAATTTCAATGTATTAAGTAATATTATTTCTGGGATGTCGAGTATAAGATTGTAAATTTTTAAATTATAAACAATAGCAGAACCTTAGAGAAGAAACTAAACAAATTTTGAAATTTTGAGTTTGATAACATACCGATTGCTGAACAATATCTAGGAAATACTGCCACGCAGCGCCCGTGAGAGCCTCCAGCCGGCGGCCAGAGGTGAGGCAAGCAACACAAAACTCATCCATATTAATATCAATCCCATACATTTAATACATTTTCTAAATTTTCTAGTTTCTGACTTTTTGTTTATAAAATTAAATTACACAACATACAAACAAACAGCTAAAATGCGAGCGGCGAGCGAGCGCACCGCACCGCACTAATCGTAGAGCAGGATAGCAATATTAAGGCCGATTTAGATTATCTTAGTGTTTAGTAGAGTGCTTTAGGATAGTACTTTAGTTGAAACGTGTAAACGCTACTTGCTTTAGTACAGTTCTACTTGAATTTCAAGTTGAATCAAAATAGAATCGCTTTCTATTTTTGTTTCAAGTAGTACCCCTCCCGCGCCCCGCACAAGCCCCGGCGCGTCACTCGTTGTTTGTAAACACGTAATTTAGTAAAATCTTTAGGAGAGTGCACAAGTGCCGTGAAACACGTGCGTGTTTTTGATTTTTAAAGATGACTAAATGGTCGGAAGCACTTCCTCCAAGCATGGGTCTACGACCAATCCACTGACGCACCCATATTCGTTTCGGTTTATTTATTTCGAATAAAATGTCGTCTTCTATTTGTTCCATAACTACATTTAGTATTTTACGAAGAATAGCGCGTATTTGGCGACGTTGTTGCGCGTTCATTGTGGCGTCGAAAAGATACTCTACTGGAAGAAATGTAAACGTTCACTCGCAAAACACTAAAGCACTAAAGAACTTGCCTTTCAAGTTGTACTAAAGCACTCTACTAAACACTAAGATAATCTAAATCGGCCTTTAAATTCGCCAAAGTGTGACAAAGATAGACAGATTGTCATGCAAAATACTTGCTGCACATTTTCATTTGATTATTTGCTGCCGCATATTGTGCGAACGCCTGACATTGACAGTTAAAATGTTGCCAGTTTGCTTCTCCGGTTTGGTACAATATTTTATTTCAAATGGGACAGGTTTTTTTCAATTCCAGAATTGAGTTTCGATATTCACTTCTCCAATTCCGGAATTTCGGAATAAGGAGCTCAAAATTTTTCAAAATTGTATTAAGTGGCTGTTTAATAGTAGTAGTATTAAATGGTAGTGCCGTGCAGAGCTCGCAGGAGGTCAACGAAGGTGCACCATGCAAGAGGACTATGAGGGAACGCCGTGCAAGAGGGCCACGAGGGATCAGTGCCCAATCACCTATATTCGACCCTGCCATACACCACATAACCATAAATTTATAATAAAAAATTAACAAAATAAATTATGATTGTATTGCTCAAGCCGCGTAATATTTTTTTTTTCGCAATATCGAAATTTACGTAGGTATTATTAAAATATTCTCGTATTAAAACTGACTTGACTATGATGTGACAGGGCCTTAACTGTCAGACTATCATGTCACCCATCGTAGGTCGGTTGTGGCGCTTTATTTTAATAAAACATAAAATAAATAAAATAAAAATATCCTTTATTATGTTCGATTTAGATTTACAATTTCGTCAATAAATAATTTTGTGGTACATTATGAATTTAATTTTATTTATTTATTTATTTGTCAGTCTATTTATATATTCTCTTCCTCGTCATTTTTTCTAACATTCGCTTGTACAGCGTAAGCCTCCCCCAGGCAGTTAGTATTCTTTGCCCAGGCACTTCCACAGTTCTCTATTTTTTGCAATCCTTCTCCAGTATTTCCCTGCTTTCTCCTTAAAGATATCTTCCTATCTTTTCTTGGGTCTACCTCTTTTTCTTTTCCTGTTTCTTGGAATCCATTCTATAATTTTATAGGTCCATCTCTTGTCATTTTGCCTGCAAACATGGCCTGCCCAATTCCATTTAAGACCTCTGATGGTTTGTGTCACATCCCTAATTTTTGTAGACTTCCGGATTTTAAGCTTAATGCCAAGCATACTCCTTTCCATCTTCCTTTGATGTATCTCGAGGTCTATTTCGTCTTTGTTTCTAAGAGCCCATGTTTGGCAGCCATACATAAGTCAAGCTTGGGAGGATAGCGACATCATATAGCTTTCTCTTTATCTTTATGTCAATTTGTTTGTTTTTCATCGCTTCCTTGAAACCCCAATACTTTTTCCATGCTATTGCCATTCGCCTTATTATTTCTTTTCTGGTCAGGTCTTCCATGGAGATTGACTGCCCCACCTGCCTTATTTTAATGCTATTTTTTAAAATATTGGACCGTGTTCACACATGCGACTTTTTTGTTGCGCGACACACGGGTCGCTCGTTCTTTTTATCCGACTGCCTCAGAAGCAGGGTTATGTTTTTCGAGAGTATGTGGACAAGGAAATTCTTTTTCACGGGCTACAGCCCAAACGGATATTTGGATTTTGAAATATGAGGTGTCGTTAGATTCGTCTCAGCAGCGCAAATGACACTGGCTTGTCCAATCATTTCACGTTGCATAGAGTATTTTGTAGCCAAGTACGGTGACGGCAATTCTAGCGACGTCCTTTACTTTGGCATACACGCGTAGGACTCGCTATATCAAAATTTAGGCTATATCAAACCACCCAAAAAAACCCTTAAATTAGGATGCGAATTTCTAATGCAACCCCGAAATTATTAGTACGTACTTATATACTAATCCGGTTTTTGTAAGAAGCAGTACCTAACCTAACGACAATATCGGCTAAAATCGGCGGAGTAATCTAGCAAGTAGCAACACTAAGAGCAAAAAAAAAAAAGTTAATGGCTGCCGAGCGTTCTATTTTTCTGCGAAATTATTAAATTGTTGGTAAAGATCTAGTTCGTTTTGTGTGGTTTTAATTAGAACAACTTTATAGAATGGAATTGGTAAGCACTTCACATGTTATTGGGTTTTAGATTATTAGGATAGTCAGTATGGATAACCTAAAAAGCATTGTTGCTCTTCTATTTCTACGTATTCGCGTTTCCTCTAGAACTCGACATACTTATCTCGGTATACTTCACTCTTGCCCCCACGTTTCTTTTTATTACTCTTGAAACTTTCAGGTCCTCCCGTGTAGACATGTAAAATAAGAGATCAATAATGTACCTACCATCTTATTGCTCCTTGCATGGTATATTTCCTGCTTTTAAAAAATCCGGGTCCGACTTGAATCTGAATATTACTAAGTTGGCTTTGCGACTTTGCTCCATTTATAATTTTTATAAATCCTGGTCACTTCTTGGTGTCTTTGGTGTTGCATTTCAGCTGATACAGGTTACTACAATAGTAACATAGTGGGTAGTACTTTGTTTGTAGGTATGTTCATCAAGCAGGTAGTAATTAATCAACCAAACACTGGCTTTAGTTGTAAAAATTATTAATTAAAATTTACTTTAGTTATTAGTTAATTAATGGCCAATGTGGGGCTGTAATAGTGTAACTGCATACAGCGCAAAGGTTTCGGGTTCAACTCACAGTAAGGTACTTACAAAATTATGATTTATTACTTCGTGAATTTGCTCCTAGTCTAGTTTGGACATTGCAGGCTGAACCACCAGATTGCTGTGGTCCCAGATTCTGACCTGACAGCAGTTGTTACTCAACAATGCTAAATTACTGCTAGTAATAGTAAACAGATAAAAACTCTTGTCACAATAGTTAATCAGGTTGTTTTTCAACCTGGTGTCCAGTGTCTTGCTTTATATAAGAAGAAGAATCACCAGTTGTTATTAAATTTATATTGTGACGCCCCTTGAAAACAAAAATGAAAATTCCGGGACTTTCAAATGCTTGACTCTGTTTTGGTATCAATACAAAAGAAAAAGTCATGCATTGCTTATTAGGTTTCCCGGGTTAAGATCTGTTTACAGATGCATGCAATGATGCAACCATGCACATGGACAACAGTGGAATCCATCTTATATATTCCTAAATTTACCAACAAAAAAACCATGCTTAGTTGGATTGTGTTGTTAGTTGCAGGGTGGTGGTACGAGCATGCTGCAGCCGCCACTGCCGGGTGCTCCTCCCGTGTCCCTCGCGTCCCTCGCGCCCCCCGGCCCCGCCATGCCGGGCGTGGTGCCTGGTGTAGCGCAGGTGCCGGGGGCGGCGCCGGGCTCGTGCGCGCCGGGTGAGTATCGTAGTGAACCCCCGCTCAAGGCAGGAGGTGATGAGCGGTGCACTAACGGCGCTGGCTGTGCTCGCTGTTGCAGGCGGCTCGAGCGGCGCCGGGCGCGGCGGCGGCGGCGGGCGGCGCGCGACACCCCTACTCGCGTCCTGCGACGCTATCACACAGCCCTAGCCCGCGATGCTCAGTGATCAGTTCTGCTTTCTGTTGCAGGCTAGATATAAGTTAGGTTGTTTAGCGGCCGGCGGCGGCGCAGCCGGGTGACGGCGCGACCACATACAATGTACCTACCTCCTGATATCTGCGCTCATTCCTAGCTCCGCCCCTCGTACGCCTCGGAGCCCTATTATCGTTTTGAGACCCGCTTTAGTTTTATTTTATTTGAAGATTTTATGTCAATTATAAATTGTCCCCTAAATGCTAAACTAAATTGAATGTTTTATTTGTTTCTCTTCGATTGTAAAAGCTGAACATATTTCACTGGTAATGGCCATCATATCAGCAGCAGTAAGTTGTGTGTCGGGTTCCCGGGCGCGTACAGTGTGGGCGCGAGCGCTGGCAGTGCGCTGACCGCGTGTTGTGTTGCAGGGCCGACGCCGGCGGCCGCGGGGGGGTTGTTCTACGATCTGCAGCAACATGGCGACGTATACACGGGTAAGTCATCTCATGGTAGACTGTCCACTGATAAACATTCACCTTTCCCTATTGTACTAGCCTTTTACGACACCCACTGCATAGCAGAAGAGGCGTTAGAAGGCTGACTTGTAAATAAATCTAATGCCCGGTGCACGGTGGCATGCACAGTGCTAAAGGAAATAACTAGGAAGTGTCTATATAGCGGGGCGCCCCGCTCGATAGTCATTTAGGCTATTCACCGAGGCGCCCTGCTGAATAGCGCTTTGTCTCTGGATAGGCTATTGAGCGGGGCGCCCTGCTAAATAGCGCTTTGTCTGTGGTTTGGCTATTGACCAGAGCGCCGCTCCACCGTTATTTCGGCTCGTATGTAGGTATCATGGTAGGTATATATAAAGTGATGAGGGTTGGTGAGGAAGTAATGAGGATGGACGAAGATGGTTGAAGAAGTGATGAGGATGCGTGAGGATGGGTGAGGAAGTTATGGTGATGAGTGAAAAAATTATGAGGATGGATGAGAAAGGATTAGTATGGACTACTGGCGTCTTTTTTTCTAGTTAGACAGTATGTACCTATATGCGAGCGAGGTCAAACAAAACAAACACGTAAGTTTGTAATTGTCGTTCTGTTAAATAAAGACACATGAACACAGTATAATAGAGAACTAATTATCTACCTAAAATTTATTTCAATGACAGCCGATGTGGCGCAGTGGTTAGTATGCCTGCCTGCCACGCAAAGGTTCCGGGTTCAATTCCCGGTGGGGTCACTCACAAAGTTAGTATTTATCACTTTGTGAATTTGATCCCAGTCTGGTTAGGACATTGCAGGCTGAACCACCTGATTGTCCGCAAGTAAGATGGTTCCGTGCTTCGGATGGGCACGTTAAGCCGTCGGTCCCGGTTGCTGTCTATGATGGCGGTCGTTACACAACCATGTCAGAGGAGGCCTGATACTTACAGTAGGCGGTTGAAAAACTCTGACACCAGGGTTCATCGGTTCGTTGAACGACTCGGTGTCCCACACGAAAAGAAGAAGAAGAAGAAGAAGAATATTTCAATAAACCCTTTAATTATATTAAAAAAACATGGATTTACTAAATCAAATCAAAGTGGATACACTTGCCCTGTAATTATACCTACCATGATGATACCTACATACGAGTCGAAATAACGGCGGTCAATAGCTAAACCACAGACAAAGCGCTATTTAGCAGGGCGCCCCGCTCAATAGCCTATCCAAAAACAAAGTGCTATTCAGCAGGGCGCCCCGGTGAATAGTCTAAATGACTATCGAGCGGGGCGCCCCGCTATATAGACACTTCCAAATAACTACTGTAGTTAGCGAGCCGGCAGTAATTCTATTGTTTCACTGCACAAATGATTAATCTCTCGATAAATTGATTCCCATGAATCACAGTGCATATAAAAACGCATCGTTTCTACTTAATATTATCTCATCTGTAGTAATTAAAAGTGTAACATACACTAGGTAATTATTCTTTTATCTGCCAATGCTAGTAGCTGGTTTCAATATTCAGACAGGAGGGGTTCCATTCCATGGGTCGATCGACGACTCGGTGTCACAAACGATATGAATGAAAGCATGGCCCTCTTTCTAGTTCGAAGAGTTTTACTGTCATCCATCATCATCATCTTTTTTTTTTTATGTAGAATCCTATTTATTACAGTAGTCTCAATTTTAGGAGCACAATTCAAAACACAAGAAATGATAGAGGAAATCTCATCATTTGGTGTTTGACGATGATGATGTAATGAATCAGCTAAGGTAATGCCCTTTCTGTATTGTCTATTCATTGATTCATCATCTTCCTGTCCTTATCCCAAATCACGCACGACGCAACATGTTTTGTTAGAGCACAAAATCATGTAGCAATAAGAGTTGGCAATGTTTTATGGCCGGCCGCCTGACTGACATCAACCCTCTTTGAGAATGCTATTGTAGGTGGTGTCACCGCCAAAATATGGTTAAACATATGATAGTCGTCAGATATTCAGCCGAGGTCAAAAACTGTACGTGTGTGGTGTTTGTAGGTCCTGGCGCGCGGTGCTCGACGCTGCCGGCGATCCTGGGCGGGTCGCTGCCGCGGCTGTCGTCGGAGCAGGCGGACGCGGTGGCGCGCGCCAAGAAGTACGCCATGGAGCAGAGCATCAAGATGGTGCTGATGAAGCAGACGCTCGCGCACCAGCAGCAGCAGATGGCCACGCAGCGCACGCAGGTGCAGCGCCAGCAGGCGCTCGCGCTCATGTGCAGGTCAGCACACTATTTATACAGATCGTACTTTGCAAGGTTTGCAATCATTTTTATCTTCGTGCAATGAAGATCTGAAGCGTGCAACAGACTTGATCTATCCTGTCGTCATGATAATAACGTAACGTAAAAAAAAAACATCCAACTCAGGTTAAATATCCGCATCTCCTAGAGTAAAATCGATCGGGCATTGAAATTAACCCAATCATAGCACAATGACAGCTTGTTGTAACTAAATTCTATCACAGCTTACTTCGGCAAATAATGATTAACCTCGTAAGGCCCAACGGCCTAATTTTAGGACATACGTTCAGAAGTCTTTCAGGCCCAAACTGGATTTAAAAAACATCAAATATCGGCCCAGCGGCCTAATATTAGGACATAAATTTTGGAGACAGATTATTAATTTAAATTTTGGCGCCAGTTCGAAACTAGCTTTAAATTGGGTAGTACATGAACGCATCTTTAAAAAAAATATATACGCTTTGACATATTAAATGAAAAACAGCTGTGATATTCACCTGGAAACTGAGCAAGATGGCTGTTTAAAAAAAAACGAGTTCAGTAAATTCGCTTATTTCTACAAAATCTGTTTATTATTTGGATAAAAAAGAAAACAGTCTGAAGTTAAATGAATAAATATTGGTTTTTGGACTAAACCTAGTGAAAATATGCCATATTCAATGAAATATTCTGTCCCAAATTTCTATGTCCTAAAATTAGGCCGCCGGGTCTTAAAAAAATGAATTTTCATAGCTTTCTAAGGTCAAGACATAGTAAAACAGCTGAACTTAGATGAAGCTCAATTCTAAGATCGTGGCGGAAATTGCAATATTTATGACACAGTCTATGCACCTGATCTCAGGCTTCACAAAACGCATCTTCATCATCATATTAAGTGGGTTATTGAGTCGACGAACGACCCGATGAAACCTGGAGTCAGAGCTCTCAAACAGCCTTCTAGTTAATTCGTAGACCTCTGACAAGGTTTTACAACAATACTTAAGTAAGGTAGTATAAACAGCATCTAAGACCAAGGCTTAACGTGCCCTCCGAGGCACGCAACCATCTTTCTTACGGAAAAATATTTTTATTTTCTGTAGTCATTGCAACCCAACGTCCTAAAAATAGGACATAAATTATTTGTTTTTTATAAGCCCTCTTAGATGCTCTTAGTGATAATAAGCATCATACAAAAACTTGGAGCCGGTATCAGGTCATTAACACGTTATTTTTGCTCATGGAATATCTGGGCCTGAACGCTGTTTCCTAAAATTAGGACATTGGGCCGCTATTACTACTTGTCGTAAAAATACGCGGGCCTTACGAGGTTAAAGCGGTAAAGCTTTGCCAGCGCTGTTTGCCGAAGATATATGTTTGTTTGTTTTATTTCGAATACTCCTACTACTGATGAGAGCGATACCGAGAGGCTGGCCCCACGCGAGTGCCGTCCATGACCCACTATAGCTGAAAAGATCTGATCGACTACCTCACACCTTTACTTTGCCTTGCTTCATATCCAACCACTAAAGCTGAGTCCATGTTTCAGGGTGTACGTGGGGTCGATCTCGTTCGAGCTGAAGGAGGACACGATCCGTCAGGCGTTCCTGCCGTTCGGGCCGATCAAGTCGATCAACATGTCGTGGGACCCGGTGACGCAGAAGCACAAGGGGTTCGCGTTCGTGGAGTACGAGATCCCGGAGGCCGCGCAGCTCAGCCTCGAGCAGATGAACGGCGTCATGCTCGGCGGCAGGAACATCAAGGTCAGTCTCATTCTAGCCTCTGCTGGTAATAGTCACACTAGCGGCCCGTTAGCGGTTTCATGGAACAATGCATTTTCCCGGCATATAAACCTTTCTCTTGAATTACTCTATCGATTACGAAAAATCTCATCAAAATCCCTCGTGTAGTTAAGCGAATTCCACGACAGACAGTCGCTTTTTGCGTCTATGTCTGCCTGGACATAGACGCAAAAAGCGGCTCCATTTTATACTATGTATTAAAGCTGCTGCTGGGCGTGGGCCTCCCCGTACTTCTATTGTCATACTCGCCATACTTGCTGCCTGTTTCCCGGATTATCTTTTAGTCGTGGTATGATGCTATTGTAAGCCGGCACCACACGACTTGTTCGTAGCCTCTGTAACCTTCAAATGTACACTTCAATTCAGGTAGCACAGTTTTTTTACGAAATTCAAAAGTACTAATTTCGTTTCCCAAAGAAGCAAACAAAAAAGAGACAAGAAATGTCATTAGTTTGGTTTCAAATGGACAAGGTGACATTTGTTTGAGGAGATTAAGGACAAAAAGTGGTTATTTGTGAGGTGCACTGCATCCAATGGTGCACCTTGAAAAAAAGTCTCGCCTTTTGTTTTGATCCTAATCGCATTTGATTTCTTAGATCATCATCTTCCTGCCCTTATCCCAATTGCTTGGGGTCGGCGCAACACGTTTTGTTGAACTCAAAATCGTGTTGCAAAGGATTTGGCTTAATTTTACGACCGGCCGCCTACCAGACGTCAACCCTCCTTGGGAATGCCCCTGTGGTGGATTAACCGCCACCATACGGTTGACCCTGACTATTTGGGTCGGGTTTATCCCTCGGTCGCCTCTTACGACCCCCACGGGAAGAGAGGGGGTGGTGCTATTCTACTCTGCCGGCACCACACGGCCACTGCCGGCACCACACGGCCATTGATTTCTTAGATAGGGGCCTAAATTTCAGTTTACTGACGCTACATGTAGTTCATCCATAGTATAACCCTCGGAATATATCCAATCCTGTGTTTTTACTCTAAATGTAATAATATCAAATGCTATCCCGTAGGTGGTGGGTCGTCCGTCGAACATGCCGCAGGCGCAGGCGGTGATCGACGAGATCCAGGAGGAGGCCAAGCAGTACAACCGCATCTACGTCGCCTCCATACACCCCGAACTCACCGAGGATGATATTAAGAAGTAAGTGATCGACGAGATCCAGGAGGAGGCCAAGCAGTACAACCGCATCTACGTCGCCTCCATACACCCCGAACTCACCGAGGATGATATTAAGAAGTAAGTGATCGACGAGATCCAGGAGGAGGCCAAGCAGTACAACCGCATCTACGTCGCCTCCATACACCCCGAACTCACCGAGGATGATATTAAGAAGTAAGTGATCGACGAGATCCAGGAGGAGGCCAAGCAGTACAACCGCATCTACGTCGCCTCCATACACCCCGAACTCACCGAGGATGATATTAAAAAGTAAGTCGGTTCTTACAACCGCATCTACGTCGCCTCCATACACCCAGAACTCACCGAGGATGATATTAAAAAGTAAGTCGGTTCTTACAACCGCATCTACGTCGCCTCCATACACCCAGAACTCACCGAGGATGATATTAATAAGTAAGTGATCGACGAGATCCAGGAGGAGGCCAAGCAGTACAACCGCATCTACGTCGCCTCCATACACCCCGAACTCACCGAGGATGATATTAAGAAGTAAGTGATCGACGAGATCCAGGAGGAGGCCAAGCAGTACAACCGCATCTACGTCGCCTCCATACACCCCGAACTCACCGAGGATGATATTAAGAAGTAAGTGATCGACGAGATCCAGGAGGAGGCCAAGCAGTACAACCGCATCTACGTCGCCTCCATACACCCCGAGCTCACCGAGGATGATATTAAGAAGTAAGTGATCGACGAGATCCAGGAGGAGGCCAAGCAGTACAACCGCATCTACGTCGCCTCCATACACCCCGAGCTCACCGAGGATGATATTAAAAAGTAAGTCGGTTCTTACAACCGCATCTACGTCGCCTCCATACACCCAGAACTCACCGAGGATGATATTAAAAAGTAAGTCGGTTCTTACAACCGCATCTACGTCGCCTCCATACACCCAGAACTCACCGAGGATGATATTAAAAAGTAAGTCGGTTCTTACAACCGCATCTACGTCGCCTCCATACACCCCGAGCTCACTTAGGATGATATTAAAAAGTAACACTTTTTTTCTTTCGTAAGAAATGATTTCAAAAAGGATAACTGTAATGTCTATAATTTTTTTGTAATTCCGCAAAGAACATAGGTCGAATAATGAAAAAAACATTTTGAACCTCGCAACAAAATTGCCGATCAGCTGATTTGATTTACTATGGGAGGCCCAAATTTTTTTTTTCAGTTTCTACATATGTTCCTTGGAGAAAGTTGTTCCTTAGGCGGTTCTTAGTTTTCGCTATCGGTCACCAGTAAAATTTCAGTTCAGTTTCATGGTCTGAGCACGCCTGCAAAGTATTCGTTACACCGTTCCTTACAACCTGTATAACGATTGTAAACCTCTTCCGCAGTGTATTCGAGGCGTTCGGTCCGATCACGTACTGCAAACTCGCATACGGCGCGTCCGCGCACAAGCACAAGGGGTACGGGTTCATCGAGTACGCCACTCTCCCAGCTGCTCTGGAAGCCATCGCCAGTATGAACCTGTTTGATCTGGGCGGTCAGTACCTGCGGGTGGGCCGCGCCATCACGCCGCCCAACGCGCTCGCCGGACCGCCGCAGCCGCAGGCCATGCCCACTGCAGCTGCGGTCGCCGCCGCAGCCGCTACCGCTAAGATACAGGTAACTTAACTATAAACATATGTGCTCGAAATTATAGTTCTATAGAAATTATATCTCAATGGGAATCTTTCTATGGATTCTCATTCTCAAGTGTGAAATAGAGAGAGTTGAGCCAAGTGGTAATAATTTATAAATTACTCTTTATTTTGTGTTTATTCAATTTGTTCTCATACTTCATTCTTCTTATTAACTTGAATGACACTCGAAATCGAATCGAACAATATTATCATTATCTAACAGTATCGTAATAAGTAACGACCACAACATGAAATAAAACGTGACAAAAACATGGTTGTCGCCAGCCATACTGAATTTAGCTGATTAGTTGGTTTCGTATAACGTCAAATCACAACTTAGCACTATGCCCTCTGGTATGAAGATACTGACTCAAAAATATCAATAGAAAGTTTCCCATTAGCTTTCTTCTTAGATATTAATACAAAGCTAATATTTCCCTTGCAGGCGATGGATGCAGTAGCCCAGAACGCGGTGACCCTCGGTTTGACCAAGCTGAACGCTCTGGGCGTGCCCCCCTCCGCCGCGCTCCCCTCCCTCGCCGCCGCGTTGCCCGGCGCACTGCCCGCCACACTACCCACCATACCCACCATCCCCACTATACCTACTCTAGCAGCTACGATCCCCACGATACCTGCTATTCCTACACTAGCAGCCGCATTACCCGGCGCGTTACCAGCGGCGGCGATCCCGGCGGTGATCCCGCCGCCCGGCGTGGTCATCCCGCCACCCCCCGCCTCGCTGAGACCGCCGCCACCACAACCCGCACACTACGTGAGTATACTTTGTTGTTTTGCAACCGTTCTATATAAAACTGTAATAAGTACTTAAATAACCATCAAAACATTTCGAATTGAAAATAAGTTCGTGACCAAACGTGACTCTTATAAGACGTCGTTCTATCCCACTGCTTACAATTTTGTATCAATAGCATAGTATAGCCCGTCAACTGTGTAAACTGCGTAATATTTCTTAAAAATAGATTACTGTGGCGGGCGCCATTTTACTTAAATTTTGGCACTAAATCTTGGGTTTTACAGACTTTAGGGTTAAAGTGTCAAAAGCCAAAATAGGAAAATGTTACTAGTCCGTTCCGGAAACTTGTTTCTCGTGTAGCAAAAATCCCAAAAAGCTCTAAGTCGTGCGCTACACAAACATTCAATTGTTCCGTCTTCCCTTGCAGCCCAACGCCAGTGAAGCGCCAGCGCCTCCCCTCCCCCCTGCACCACCGCAGCAGGCCTCCGCCCCGCAAGGCGGTGGGGGTGGTGGGGGCGCGGTGAACCCGCAGACGGTGCGCGGGGGCATGGGCGGGATGGGCGCGGCGGGGCTGGGGGGGGTGGAGGAGGGGGGGCAGCAGGCCGCGCTGCAGAAGAAGCTGCTCGACTCCGAGCCCGACACGCTGCAGCAGCAGGAGTCACTTTCCATATCAGGTACATAGACACACCTTTAAACGCTTTATTTTTGAGCGGAACCGTCATTGGTGTAGCTAAGTTTTGTGATTTCCTTTTTATTCAAACACAATATTGACAATGTTTACACTTGGGCTTTCATTCTCAGTAACTTTTAACCGAGTGTCCGTTTGTCTGACACTTGCAACATTTTTCACTGGATACAGCACGACAATATTTTGTTGTATGTCCGTTTTGTCGACACTGGTAGCATTAATACCTAAGTACCAGCAATATTTCATTTCATGCTGGTTTTGTAAACACTAGCAACATGTATTCAACCAAGACTATTCGGATTGCAGGTCAATCCGCGCGTCACCTGGTGATGCAGCGTCTGATGCGGCGGCGCGCGTCGCGGACAGTGTTGTTGTGTAACATGGTGCGGCCTGAAGAAGTGGATGAAGCATTGCATCACGAGATACAGGTGAGGATTTGACGATAGGGATACATAACATGTACAAGGCCACACGATGGCCCTAGAATATAGACTCTTTAGGTATATTCGACACCTATACTTACATACGACGTCGTTAGGCTTCAAAAGCTATCGAAGTGTAATTTAGATGCTTTGTTTTAATCTAGCCTACTGCACATAAATGAGACTCATTTAAGTGCTCAAATGTGCTCATACTGGAGCTGGTATACTCTTCTTGCAACTTGTGAAGTCTAGACGAGGTGGTATAAGTCAATATCCGTAGCGGTACGGCCGCGAATGCAGCGGGTGCTCTTTTCGCCTATAGATACTGACGTCATTATATGATGTGTCTTCAGGAGGAGTGCGGCAAGTGGGGCGTGGTGCAGCGGCTGGTGATCTACAACGAGCGGCAGAGCGAGGACGACGACCCCAACAACGCGCAGGTCAAGATCTTCGTGCAGTTCCAGCAGCCGGAGGGTATGTAGCGACCTCTAGTGATCTACAACGAGCGGCAGAGCGAGGACGACGACCCCAACAACGCGCAGGTCAAGATCTTCGTGCAGTTCCAGCAGCCGGAGGGTATGTAGCGACCTCTAGTGATCTACAACGAGCGGCAGAGCGAGGACATAGACCCCAACAACGCGCAGGTCAAGATCTTCGTGCAGTTCCAGCAGCCGGAGGGTATGTAGCGACCTCTAGTGATCTACAACGAGCGGCAGAGCGAGGACGACGACCCCAACAACGCGCAGGTCAAGATCTTCGTGCAGTTCCAGCAGCCGGAGGGTATGTAGCGACCTCTAGTGATCTACAACGAGCGGCAGAGCGAGGACGACGACCCCAACAACGCGCAGGTCAAGATCTTCGTGCAGTTCCAGCAGCCGGAGGGTATGTAGCGACCTCTAGTGATCTACAACGAGCGGCAGAGCGAGGACGACGACCCCAACAACGCGCAGGTCAAGATCTTCGTGCAGTTCCAGCAGCCGGAGGGTATGTAGCGACCTCTAGTGATCTACAACGAGCGGCAGAGCGAGGACGACGACCCCAACAACGCGCAGGTCAAGATCTTCGTGCAGTTCCAGCAGCCGGAGGGTATGTAGCGACCTCTAGTGATCTACAACGAGCGGCAGAGCGAGGACATAGACCCCAACAACGCGCAGGTCAAGATCTTCGTGCAGTTCCAGCAGCCGGAGGGTATGTAGCGACTTCTAGTAGCTACTACACTGTGATCATCGGTTCACAAGCAAAAGCAAAACAAAAAGAAACACCCATCTTGAGATAGCACTGCGCAAAAGAAAATAATTCGAATGATATCGCAGCGTTCTAGGCAGCGCGGCGATACACGTCTTACAAATATATGTCACTTCTATTTCTATCCAGGTGGACCAGTCAATCTCATGGCCACTACACAACATCCAGGCCCGTTCAAAATTACTCAGCCAGCTTTGATACATTTATGGTGTAAAAAAATCAACTGCAAATATTTTACACGCCGCCGGCCGTGTCAATTTGTATGGGAGGTCCAAATTTTTTTTTTTACATTTCGACCTTATGTTCCTTGGGGAAAGTTGTTCAGGTTCATGGGCTGGTTCACCCTCTAAAATACAATGTATTAGCAGTTGATTTATTTACAGGAGAGGTCAACTTTTTTCAAAATCAGCTCATTTTGAGCTGAGCGGCAGCTTATTTATACTGCAGTTTACGTTTTGAAACACTTCTGTCCAGAATTTCTGTAACTTTAGCAGTGTTATAACCGTGTTGTTTGGTTGCAGAGGCGTCGGCGGCGGCGGGCGCGCTGAACGGCCGCTACTTCGGCGGGCGCACCGTGCGCGCGCAGCTCTATGATCAAGACCTCTTCGACCACGGGGACCTCTCGGGGTAGACCACCCCCACACCCCATACCGCCTCTTAGATATAAGACACTAGCAATAACTTAGATAAGCAATTGTAATGTAATGTAATAATAATAGATAATAATAAATAATAATACTGTTTTTTGTATCACTTCAGTGTTTTATTTATTTTTGATAGATAATCTAACTCCGCTGACTTAGCGACCCATAGAGGATCTTGCGTTCCGCAACGAGCTTTCGCGTTAGATAGATAATCTAACCCAACCCAACCAGTCTTAAGCCTACCATACCATAAGCATAACAGCCACACCGTTCACTGTTGGACATGGGCTATCGGACAGTATTTCACCACGCTTGGCAGGCGATTAAATATTTTTTTTCCTTTCAAATTAAAAGCAAATAGAAGGCGTTTTCTACCAGCTTTTAAATTAAATAAATTATAATTTATTAAATAAATTTATTAAAATAATAACAAATATACTTTATTGCACACACAACAACATAAACACACAAAAGAAAATGATACAATTTAGGCGGCCTTATTGCTAAGGTAGCAATTTCTACCAGGCAACCTTGGGCGAAGATAATAATTATTGATAAGTATTTTAATATTAATCGGGCTGCGAAGAAACGAGCCTACTCTTTGCGGAAGATACTTATTAAGCGGATCATCAATTCGAGGTCACCCTTGTCCTGGCTGTTCACACGCCACGCGACAATACATATAATCAGCAGTGAGCCTCCATTCCAATCGGACAAGTTTTTGCAATCATTATGTGACATTTATAAACCGGTAATAACAAACTAATTGGATTATTGTAATTTCTTTCTCGCAAAGTGTATCAATGTTTCAGTCTGTAAGTGTCTTGAGAAGTGGGTTAACTTACATTATAACTTACGCGATAACGGTAAGTAATAATAACATTAAAGTGTCGAAGGAGGCTTAATTTTATTTTATCGTTGGATTGGTAAGTGATGTCCCATTTTTTTATAAATTAAATGTTTCCTAATAGAAGACGAGAGGTATCAGAATTTAGTCAAGTAGTCCACTACTTTAGTCGTCCGACCATCGCCATCGGTTCCATAAATTAATTCCTTATTTTCAGCAAAATGAAACGATCCTTGGAGCTAGTTGAATTCGGGGAGAAAGAAATAATTATCCAAGCACCGTGGGGTAAACTGGCTGGTGAGAACATTAGCAACTAAAACTTTTAGGTACTTACACTATTACAACTTAGCACAGAATGTCAGGCACTTTATATTATTCTACAATTTAAAGTCGACCGGGATTAACAAAAAATGCGGAGCGACTCCTTTATCTATTATGCTCATGCCATGATTTAGATACCTGTATTGTAGGAACTATAGGAATTCAAGTCTGAACATCTATAAAAAATCATAACATAAACCAATGCTAAACTGTTTTTCAAACCAATTTTCAATTATTTTTGCGCAATTACCTTTGGCAATTACTCGATATTTGACCAGTCATCAAAACCATTTACTATTGAACCAGCGCTGTCATGGGGTTCGGAGGCGGACCCACCGGTGCTGCTGGTTCATGGTAAGATGGACGTGGCGACGACGTTCCGGCCGCTGGTCGCACTGCTGCCGCGCGCCTTCCACTACGTCAGCCTCGAGTGCCCCGGCGTCGGCAAGTCTGACCCGTTCCCTAGATACGCCAGGTCGGTAATATCAATTACTCTTATAGCATCATACATAATAATGTGTAAATTAGAAGATCCACTCAATCCAAACTTCGGCTTAGGCCTCTTCTCATTTGCTCCAACTGGCCTTTGGTTCCTATTACACACCACTCGACTTGAGTCTTAGAATTTGTCCTCCTCATAACAAATAAGTATACATAGTAAAACCGTTTCTGGAATTTCTTTTGTTGGGTAGATACACAGCTGTAGACATGGTGCCGGCCTTACTGGCGGTGAAGGAGCACTTCAAGTGGGATCGCTTCATCTACATTGGTCACTCCTTGGGCTGTGTCTTAGGTAATGAATAATGATAGCATCCCTATAAAAATCCTATACGGGATAATAAAAATTTGATCGCGTTTGTGATGTGCTACGATGTCTGTTCAGGCAAGTATTTCAACCTGGCGTATCCTGGTGTGATCAGGAGAATGGTGGAGCTGGACCCCGTGCCGGCCTACGACCCCTGGACTCCAGACAACTTCGGCGCATGGTAAGTATTAACAAGCATTAGAAGCGAGTAGATGAATAGACAAAACAGTTAATTTCATAGAATTGTATTTCAGGTATCACGTCTATTACGGGATCTATTACCGAGTGGATATCTACCAAAAGTACAATGGACCGGAGGACACCGCACCAAAGTACACCTACGAAAAAGTAAGTTAAATAGAAGTAGCTCTGTAGTAGGTATCAATGTCTTCACATCAGTATTAAAATACGATGCATGGTCTATTCCAGGCTCTGGACATGTTGGTCCGCGCTCGCGGGCTGACGCCTGAAGCAGCGGAGCACATCCTGGAGAGAGCGCTCAAGCCCGCCGGAGACGGCACGTACAGGTGAGCTCTGTTGTCCCTAAGTCCAGGCAAGACCAGTTCACACCAGCATCCATCAGTCACTAAAGTCATGGACATCAGCCTCTTCCTATTTAGGTATTAATAAACATGTTATGTTATACTCACCAATCACCATGCTTGGCAGGCGGGTTGTGGTTGTGAGCGCAGTACCTAGATAAATTTTTGCAGGAAATGCTGCTGGGTTTACTTTAGTAATCGACTTTTACAACACCCACGGAAAAAACAGGGTGATGCTATTTTAAACCGGCATCACACGGCAAAACCAGCGGTTGTGGAAAACAATTAGAAACACCTAAATCCTCGCCTCGACACAAAAATTAAATATTATGAGTGTGGCACGGCAGTGTCTCAGCCAAGTTCAAATAATCTGAGAATCATAAAGATTAATTAATTGAAATTGATTAATTATAATGAGTGTTAATTTTTTATGTTTTTTTTTAGCTCAGGATAAATAGCTTTTATTGTTATGTATATAAATAATGTAGTTATAAATAATGTAGGTAAATAAATAATGTAGGTATTCCACATTACAAAATTTTGTTTTTGAATTTTGAACTCATTTATATTTTGAATACATTACATTAATTATACATTTGTATCGTATTTATTAAATTCTAATTCTAATAACTTTTATCTTAAGGTTTAATCACGACCAACGACAGAGAGAAATACCCAGACTGCCACTCAGCCCAGAATATTTGAAGAAACTGTACACTTCGGTAACGACGCCTACTTTCGCTATACTCTCGCAAGTGTGCGTAGACTTTTCAACATACGTAAGAACACCCTTTATAATGGACGAAAGCGCGTGGCCGAATAAGAACTTCAGGTTCAAGATAGTTCCAGGTGGACATGATGTGCACGTCAACAATCCGCAGTGCATGGCTGAAGATATCAGCAAGTTTATGCTGGAAGAGTTCCAATCCAAGTTATAATTCAGCTAATCCAAGATCCATGAATGTGACAACAACAAAGAAGACTACGGTGTTGGGTTGAGATCAGATATGCATTTTAGAAAAAAGTTACTGCCCTTAGAGTATATAGGGTGTATTTTTATTAGTGGCGGATCCGTTAAGGGTGTGTTCTGTCAATGAAACTGAACAACTTTCCCCAAGGAACATAGGTCGAAATACGAAAAAAAAATTTGGTCTTCCCATACTAAGTGTGTTCGCCGGCCGGGTCAATTTGTATGGGAGGGCCAAATTTTTTTTTTCATATTTCGACCTATGTTCCTTGGGGAAAGTTGTTCAGTTTCATTGACAGAACACACCCTTAACGGATCCGCCACTAATAAAAATACACCCTATATATTAGTAAGCTATAGAGTGCGCGTAAAGCCCTGCGGCATACTGTCTAAGCGTGATGTAAGCTCCCTAGATACATTCGTCAAATGATTGACTGAGAGGTTGTATTCTGCCTATTGCCAACCGTTCCAACTTTTTAGGCGCGCTCTATGGCTTGCTTATAAATACTGTAAGTTACTGCCTAGCTGCTGATAGTAAATCTATTTTAAATAAAATTATAACATAGTTAGTAAAATAAATTAAATACCAAACAATGCATTCTCTAATACACTTATAAAAATGCCTTTACTAAACGCCTTTAAAAAACTGTTACCTATAAAAAATGCCTTCTCTAATTCACCCTCTAAGGGATATGTAAGTGCCCACAAGCCAAGTTACAATGACCTCCAGTTTGAGCATTTTTAAGTAGCTAACCTAACCATCCATTAGATTTTATATAAACAATAACAAATACCTATCGTAAAAACACTAAAGAAACAATTCAAATTTCATTTATCTTAGTAAACTTTGAGATAGCTAAAAAAATAAGTATGATAATGGTGGAACATTAATCTTCGCGCTTCAAGGTCACATATTTAGGTGATTATTTATTACAATTCGCATGCTGGCGACGCCTTGCGCACACGCGTTATAATAATAATAAAATATAAAAAGTAATTTATGTTTGTTAACAAACTAAATTTAAGAGATTTAAGCGAGTGTTTAGTCTGTAGTAAACTCGTTAGTATCTTTATAACTCGATAAGATCGCAAACTTAAGATAAGGCAATGTTTTAAGAATAAACTATTTATGTTGTGTGGTTACAATATTCAATAGAGGTAAGTTTGTTTCTAATATCTAAAACGTAAACTTTTGTATAACAGCAATCCCAAATCTATTCAATACAATAATGTCTCAAATAACCAAAACTCAGTGAGTCATCTTTTTTATTGAGTATTACGTTCCGATTTACGATTCTTGTAAATAATATTATATCAAAAGCTATTTAAGCGCCTGTAGCATTGTGCTGTGTAACAAAGAATATGAAACAGCTGTGAGATATATATTGCAATATTTTTATTGAAGTTGCGATTTCTTATATCAGAATATAATCAGATATTTTTTATTGTATTTAATTGGCGTCCTGTCTTGCAGGTAGTAGGCGCAAGTACCTCCTGCTGTAATTTTTTTATTCATATTTTTCAGTAACAGGACGCTATGGAACGATCATTAAAGTTAGTAGATTTTGGGGAGCAAGAAGTGAGTATTCAAGCACCGTGGGGCAAACTAGCTGGTAAGTAGCTACATTGGCATTGGTTTTCCTGTTTAATACTGAATGTTGTATTAAAAAGGTTGTACTCTAATTGATATAATTGTTCATAATAGGTAATTATATATTAAATGACAGAATTATTTTATTAAATACGAAAAAGACTGAGTGTTTCATGCTCTTGACGGTCTTAAAAGTCGCATCAGTATTGTCTATAATCTTCATAAATCTGTATAAAATTACAACCTCGTTTCCAGCGGTGACATGGGGCTCGGAAGCCAACCCCCCGGTGCTGCTGGTGCATGGGAAGATGGACGTGGCCACCACGTTCCGGCCGCTCGTCGCACTTCTACCGCGCGCCTTCTTCTACGTCAGCCTGGAATGCCCCGGAGTCGGCAAGTCTGACCAATTTCCTGCATACGCGAGGTTTGTTAGTTTGATTAGACTACAGGCTACTCGTACAAAACTGAACATATAAAATAATTATTTTTGCCATTTTTTAATAAATACGTATAAAATACCATCTAGGTATATTGTCATTCATGCCCTTTGAGACTAGGTCATAAATGAATTAAACATACAGAAGTTAGGTGTTTTGTAAGGTCTTAATCGTACTTGTACTTAACATAAAAACACTTCACCAAAACAATGTCCTTAAGTGACTTACTTTTAACCTACAAAGACATCTTAAATATAAACAATAATGTATTAATGACAACTGTGTATTAAGCGGATATGGTGGCCAGGTACACAACAGTTGACATGGTGCCGGCCATACTAGCGGTAAAGGAACACTTCAAGTGGGAGCGCTTCATCTATATAGGACATTCGTTAGGCGTAGTTATAGGTAAGTTGCAAGTCCCTGTCTAGACTAAAAATATTAATCATTTTTTTATATACGGTTACATTTAATTAAGTAAAAATCTCTTGAGGGTGTAATCTACTTACAAAACTGAACATTGTACCTAATTAAATGTAACCTTATATAATAAAAATATATTTTTAAGTTGTATTTTACATTACCTAAACATGGATAATTTTATTACTATTTAAACTATAGCATGTTTTTGAGATTTATCTTTCTTCATTCTCTAATCGTTTTTACAGGCAAATACTTCAACCTTGCATATCCTTCGGTGATCACAAGAATGATTGAACTAGACCCAGTACCAGCTCACGACCCTTGGACTCCGGATAACTTCGGCGCATGGTATGTCTTTTAGTATGTGATACAGCTTAATTGAATGAAGGTCCCGTTGCCCTTTGACACGAATAAAGTTTGTTTTGTTGGCAGGTATCAACTTTTCTATGGGGATTACTACCGCCAGTACGAGAAATTCAATGGACCAGAGTCCTCTGCACCTACGTACACTTACGAAAAAGTAAGAACATAATGTTGTATCATTAAAATAAATCATATCAATTCTTGAAGGCCTGCACTTTATCGAAGCCTTCACATCAGTAATAAAATGATGCATGCTACATATTCCAGGCTCTAGACATGATGCTTTACGCTCGCGGGCTGACGCCTGAAGCGGCAGAACACGTCCTGGAGCGAGCGCTCAAACCCGCTGGAGACGGCAAGTACAGGTGCGTAGTCAAGTAGGCAGCAGTATACATTACTCAGTCAGGTCAGTACTATATTCCTTATCCCAATGAAATCTCACTTCCTAAGGTCTTCTGGAATAATTTGCTATTGAAATAAGCAGTGCCTATTGTACTAATATTTTATTTGTCATATCTGTTAGTAATGCTCTTTGTACCATAAATTGTTGAATAAATAAAATAAATAAATAAATTCCTTGTTCTGGTGACAGTGTTATACAAAAGTAACACAATAGTGCGACAGCCAAGTTCAATTTAATAATATGATCATACTTCTTTTTATTCAGTTTCATTTAAATTTTGATTAAAAATACACACTACTTACTATGTTTAATGTAAATAGTTGTTACTTTCATTAAAATATATAATTACATATTTATCTAGTAAACTGGGTGTATGAATATCACCATTTCAATTATGTGCACTGTTATCATGTGTGTAATTTATACAAGTGTTTGTTTGTTTTTCTTCAGGTTCAGTTACGACCAACGTCAGAGGGAGATCACCAGGATGCCGTTAGACTCTGACTACCTGCAGAAGCTGTACACGGCGATAACCACGCCTACTTTCGCCGTACTTTCTCAAACAGTGGTAGACCTCGGTATATACAGCAACACTCCATTTGCGACGGACGAGAGCGCGTGGCCGAATAACAACTACCGGTTTAAGATAGTTCCAGGCGGACATGATGTTCACATCAACAACCCACAGTGCATGGCTGAAGATATCAGCAAGTTTATGTTGGAAGAGTTTAAATCTAAATTATGACGGGCAAATGTATAATTTAATTATTGACAGTGGAAAATAATTCGCGGTGATGGTGTCAGATCAAAAATGCATTTACTTACGTAAATTCATCATCAAACATTCTACCTCACAAGTGCATACCTATCGTTCTCAGTTTTGTGTTATATGCGGTGGGTTGGTTGGTGCTAAACAGAACTGAAATATAGGCCAACTATAGGTACGTTTGGACCAGTTTATGTAGATTTTTGCTGTATTTATAAGTACAGATGCTCATAAAATTAAATGAATGGGCACAAGATGATGATTATAGTACCTACCTATCTATTGGTACATTTTTAGGACTTTTCTACATAAAGGTATTTAATAAAAATAATGTAAGTAAATAAATTGTATATATGACGAAAAATATACCTAGTTTTAATTTTTAATGGGAAACCTACACCTATATTAAGTCAAAATAATATTCGGAGAACCCAGCAGCAGTGTCCTTGTTAAATAAAAGCCAGGGTTATTTTTCTTGTCAACGTTTATCAAAATGGTAGGCATTTGGGAAAACCACGAAAAAACCCTCACGTCGGTGTTTTAGAGTACTATCTCAATTAGACTTTGGAAACAATCAAAATTTCGAATTAATTTATATCGCGATAAGGATTGAGATAACTAAACAAGTAAATAAGAATGAAATGATAATAGGTACAGCGTATTTTAATCTTATAGCGCTTCAAGGACGCCAAAAATGGTTGTATGTTCCAATTCGCGAGCGGCGTGTGGCGCGAACACACGTGTAATATACCCGTTCTAGTCGAGCAAGTTTATTGTGTACTTGCTTGCGATAACAACTTTTCGATGTGTAAATATTTTAAACAAGTGTTGACTGAAAAAGTGTATATAAAAAAAAAAAACTAATGAAAAAAATAGACAAGGCAATGCTAAGTTATAAATAAATAAAAAGATACAGGAAAATTTAAGTCAATAAATGGTAAGTTTAATAGTTTAATTTATCAGCTGTTACTTAATCCTATCAATTAGCATATCAATAAATGCTACGATATTGTGTTTAGTTCCAAGGTCCAATCCCAAAACCACACAAAACGTCATCGATTGCTTATCTCATCTACACTAATATAATAAAGAGGAAAACTTTGTTTGTTTTTTTGTTTGTTTGTTTGTTTTTTTGTATGTATGTAATCGATAAACTCCGAAACTACTGGACCAATTTCGAAAATTCTTTCACCATTAGAAAGCTACAACATTCCTGAGAAACATAGGCTACTTTTTACCACGGGAAAATTCCTCATTTCCACGGGAAAACGGTAAGCAGCAGGAAAAGCGGGAAATACAGCGGATATTACCCAAATAAGCCAAACCGCATTACCGATCTTCGCGAAATTTGGCACTGATATTACTAGCATAGTAAAGTTGGCCATGGACTACTTTTTGTCAGCCCTCGAGGATCTGGAGTACCTGATGAAGACCACCATCATCCCATCTAAACTATAAAAGATACGGTCATGGCTTCATGTAAAAGTTGTTCACCATGACGGGCCGCTTCTGCTGGCACATGGTCATCGAGGATCTGGAGTACCTGATGAAGACCACCAGCATCCCATCTAAACTATAAGAGATACGGCCATGGCTTTATAGACAAAGTTGTGCATCATGACGGGCCGCTTCTGCTGGCACATGGGCATCGAGGATCTGGAGTACCTGATAAAGATCACCAGCATCCCATCTAAACTATAAGAGATACGGTAATGATTTTTAAGTAAAGTTACTCAGCATGGCACGCTGCTTCTGCTGGCACATGGGCATCGAGGATCTGGAGTACCTGATAAAGATCACCAGCATCCCATCTAAACTATAAGAGATACGGTAATGGCTTCAAAGTAAAAGTTATTCAGCATGACAGGCCGCTTCTGCTGGCAAATGGTCACGAGGGTCTGGAGTACCTGAAGTAGACCACCAGCATCCCATATAAGCTATAAGAGATACGGCAATGGCTTCATAGACAAAGTTGTTCACCATGACGGGCCGCTTCTGCTGACACATGGTCATCGAGGATCTGGAGCACCTGATGAAGACCACCAGCATCCAATATAAACTATAAGAGATACGGTAATGGCTTTAAAGTAAAAGTTATTCAGCATGACGGGCCGCTTCTGCTGGCAAATGGTCACGAGGGTCTGGAGTAGGTACTTGATGTAGACCACCAGCATCTCATATAAACTATAAGAGATACGGCAATGGCTTCATAGACAAAGTTGTTCACCATGACGGGCCGCTTCTGCTGACACATGGTCATCGAGGATCTGGAGCACCTGATGAAGACCACCAGCATCCCAGTTGTTCACCATGACAGGCCGCTTCTGCTGGCACATGGTCATCGAGGATCTGGAGTACCTGATGAAGACCACCAGCATCCCATCTAAACTATAAGAGATACGGCCATGGCTTCAAAGTAACAGTTATTCAGCATGACGGGCCGCTTCTGCTCGCACATTTACCTCTGCTGGATCGGAGTAATGGACTTTTTACTACGGGCAAAGATCCAATTTCTACGGGAAAACAGGTAAGTAGCAGCGGGTGAAACCGCTGGGCGGGCTGCTAGTCTGTCATACATTGGTACACGGCGTTCCGTTTCGCGCAGTTTATTTTTGTATTTGATAAACACTTACAGAAAGTATAAAGACATAATTTTTGTTAGTTGCGAGTTGTATTTAATATTTCTTGATAAAAATGAAAAATAATTATTAATTGACTTTATATTTTCAGCAATATGAGGCGAGCTTTAAAGTTAGTGGATTTTGCGGAAAAAGAAATTAGTATTCAAGCGCCGTGGGGCAAACTAGCTGGTAAGTAACGGACCCTTTCATTTCCAACCTAACATAGAATGTGCAATGCTTGTATTTCAGACTTTTCAATAAATATATATAATATAGTTCTGGGACCTAGGATTGGTTTGGGTCGTTCACGAATCATTTCCAGTTCACAAATTTTATAACACCTCCTGAAAATGATCTATAGAGTTCTACAAGCGGATCTATAGTATCTACGAACGGCATGAAAAATATACGGTGAAAACTAGTGACCGATAGCGAAAACCTAGAATCGGCTGGTGATAAGGAACAACTTTCCCCAGGGAACATAGGTCGAAGTCCGAAAAAAAAAATTTGGACCTCCCATACAAAATTGCCGATCAGCTGATTTGAGTTACTATGGGAGGTGCAAATTTTTTTTTTATTTCGGCTTCTTGGGGAAAGTTGTTCCTTATCACCAGCCGGTTCTGTGTTTTCGCTATCGGTCACTAGTAAAATTTCACGCTATACCTACATAACCTTTTTTCAGCGCTGTCATGGGGCTCGGAGGCGGACCCGCCGGTTCTGCTGGTTCACGGCAAGCTGGACGTGGCCACGACGTTCCGGCCGCTGGTCGCGCTGCTGCCGCGCGCCTTCCACTACGTCAGCCTCGAGTGCCCCGGCGTCGGCCGGTCCGACCAGCTCCCCAAATACGCCAGGTCTGTAGCAACAAATAATATAGAGCACGATTTCCGATGCACAAGTTAACCATTAGTTTTAACATTAACATTGCTAGGAATGCTGAGCTCAATAAGCAAAAAATACCTTCGATAAATCTTTTGGGCGTAGGTACTGTGACAACTAAGTATGTAAAAAGGGATCAAGTTCAAGAAGATAAGCCAGCATGTTTATTTGGTTGGGTTGGGTGCTGCTTTATGTTTTCCCTACCAGCTAGAGCATAAAACAAATAATTGAGAAGCCATGGTATTAAATCACTTCAGCGGCAAAAATAATTTATTGAGTTAGATCTTAAACATACCTTTTCCTACCTATTTTATGACATCAAGTGTATTTCAGGTTTACGACAGCTGACATGGTGCCGTCCATAGTCGCGGTGAAGGAGCATTTTAAGTGGGATCGCTTTATTTACATCGGACATTCTTTGGGTGTTGTTTTAGGTAATATGAAGTGTTTTTAATGCACTAATTATTTTTGTAGCTATGCAGTGAATGAAGAAAATAATAAAAGATTTTTTCAAAGGTAAATACTTCAACTTCGCGTATCCTGGTGTGATCAAAAGAATGGTGGAGATAGACCCAGTGCCGGCTTACGACGCCTGGTTCCCGGAGAGCTTCGGCTCATGGTTAGTTTTGCAATAAAAAAGCTTTGTATTTTTTATGTAGATAGTTAGTATTTTTGGAAAACTTCCAAAATTTTCACCGCAGGCAGGATTTGAACCTGCGACCTTCGGCATCAGTACTGCCGACGCCCTAACCAACTGGGCTACCGCGGTTCTAATCGAGCCCGCGAAATTATGGAAGTATATCTTGTCCACCATCGCGTGGATGGGCTCCATCTACCGGGATAGTTTTGCAACTAATTCCCAGCGACTAATTCATTCTTTACAGATTGAATGTAGTCAAAGCGATGAAAACCCGCGATAAATTGAATACCAAATTTTAAAACACTTCTCGTGTTAGGTAAACAATTTTTGGAAAACTTCCAAAATTTTGGAAGGTAAACAATTTTTGGAAAACTTCCAAAATTTTGGAAGGTTTTCCAAAAATTGTTTACCTAACACGAGAAGTGTTTTGAAATTTGGTATTCAATTTATCGCGGGTTTTCATCGCTTTGACTACATTCAATCTGTAAAGAATGAATTAGTCTTCCAAAATTTTGGAAGGTAAACAATTTTTGGAAAACTTCCAAAATTTTGGAAGGTTTTCCAAAAATTGTTTACCTAACACGAGAAGTGTTTTGAAATTTGGTATTCAATTTATCGCGGGTTTTCATCGCTTTGACTACATTCAATCTGTAAAGAATGAATTAGTCGCTGGGAATTAGTTGCAAAACTATCCCGGTAGATGGAGCCCATCCACGCGATAGTGGACAAGATATACTTCCATAATTTCGCGGGCTCGATTAGAACCGCGGTAGCCCAGTTGGTTAGGGCGTCGGCAGTACTGATGCCGAAGGTCGCAGGTTCAAATCCTGCCTGCGGTGAAAATTTTGGAAGTTTTCCAAAAATTGTTTACCTAACACGAGATGTGTTTTAAAATTTGGTATTCTATAGTTAGTATTGTTATATTCCACTGCAGAGCGAAAGCCCATCTCTCATGTAATAATGGTCAATTTGTTGGCAGGTACAAGCTATTCTACGCGGACTATTACCAAAAAGACACCTATCACAAATACAATGGGCCTGAGCAAACCGCTCCAAAGTACACTTACGAAAAAGTAAGTTTTAAGACATTAACATAAAAATAAAATATTTATTTAATGTAGGTAAAACGAAATAACGATTAGGATTTTTGCAAATAGGTATTAAGGAATAAAATTATTAAAATGTTTCCTATAATTGCAGGCGCTGCACATGATGGTTCACGGGCGCGGTCTGACGCAAGAAGCGGCCGAACACATCCTCGAGCGCGCGCTCAAACCCGCCGGCGACGGCAAGTACAGGTAAGAGCTGTTGCATTTTACGCTAAAAGCACTTCCAAAGCAGCAGCAGAGATGAGACGAAAATGTTGACATTATACCTACAGCTTGCTTTATTTCAAATTATTTACGATCCGTGGCAGAACTTGGCGGATGCACTACCGTGGGCTGTCGCAAGAATATGATTGTGATGTACCTATTTATTTTAATTACATAACTATGTTCAAACTATTGGTCTTTTTTATCTTCCCCCATACGTTTATGATTATAAAAGAAATAAAATAAATTTTATATTTTTTCAGGATGACTTTCGACCAGCGTCAAAAGGAGATAACACGACTGCCTCTTAGCCCAGAATACATGCAAAAACTTTACACATCCGTAACCACGCCCACTTTCGCGATACTTGCTCAAAAGCAGATAGACCTTTGCGCGTACCATTACGCGCCCTTTATAATGGACGAGAGCGCGTGGCCGAATAAAAATTTCCGGTTCAAGATAGTTTCCGGCGGCCACGACGTGCATCTCAACAACCCGCAGTGCATGGCTGAAGATATCAGCAAGTTTTTGATGGAAGAGCTCAAATCCAAGTTATGATGATAGATAATGAGAATGACTCCGGTGTTGGATTGAAACCAGAGATGCATTTTACAACTACCTGAAAAATGCTTTATTAGTGGTGCTATCAAGTTATGGTTAAATTGTACAAGATAACGAATTTTTGAGATATTTTTATAAGTCAAAGATGTTTGTTTCGTGATTTGTTGTATTATATTATTTATATTAAAATACCGTTACTTTACATAATTAAAGATTCATTCATAATTTACTACCTATTAAGTTAACAATTATCATAAAATACACAATTTGTTTTCAAATACTGCCACCTGAAAGATACCCACAACCAAAGATAATATTAGGTGTCTTAGGTAAGCTAAGAATAATTGTCACAATTTAGATTTTGTGGTATGGAATTTTGTTCTTAAAAAGTCTACGACGTCGTCGGCGATCCGTTCCGGATGAGTGAGGTGCACGTCGTGTGATCCCGCCACTTCCACATATCGAAATATTGGTATTCTCTTGGCCATGTCCTGTATAAACTTTCCTCCGCTCTGACTCCCGTAGCTGCTGACGCTGTCACTGGCTGCTATGAAAAGTGTCGGTGGGGCGTTTGTAGTGAACAGATGTAATAAATGTTCATAAGTTATATTTAAGTTTGCGAGATTCTTAAGACGTTTGTCCCACGATAATCTGTAATGAAAAAATAATAATAACTTTTAATAAGTAAACTTGGCATATTTTTAACACATTTAATTTTTATAAGCAACTTTTTGTAATGCATGTTTTTGGTGTGTATATGTTACAGTCAAAACCCTTAACCAGTCAATAACGTTAATGACTGGCAAAACCAGTCAATAACGTTATTGCCTAAGGTACTCAGTCAAAACCCTTATTGACTGATTTTGTCTAATAAAATCAGTCAATAACGTTATTGACTGACGTGCCTAGTCAAAACCCTTAATAGGTATGTCCTGGTTGGTCTTAGATCACCATCAGAACCGTTAGATGGTCGCTGCCAGAGTGGAAGTCTACTGTCTCGATCGCCGGTTGTTATTCCATAAGGACATGCCCAAGTCGTAGACGGCTCTTCACTTATGTTGACGGCAGCAAATACGTGGCCTCCCCTCCCAGAAGTCATAGACCACCCGGTAGTTACTCGAGGACTCGGGCTCAGTGCCACCGGCGAGCGAAACAGTAGACTTTCATTCTGACTGCCTCCATCTACTATCTTCTATAAGATGCATTTCAGTGAGCGTGCACAATCGCCCCACGACCTGATTATCCCAATTCCACCTCCGGGGATCGCGTCGCTGACTAGGATTACTCCTTTTATCAGCTGGTGAGATAGCAGACAAAAGTGAGCCTATCTTATTTAAAAAAAATATATTTCGATCCTGACGGTTACTATGCAGTAACCACTCCTACCCGCCGCATCGCACCATAGCTCACCGCACCGTACTGCTACCCGCCGCATCGCATCTAAACTAACCGCACATCGCTCATAATCTCACCGCAAATCAGTGCTACTCGCCGCATCGCACATCGAAACTCTCCGCACCGCACTGCTTTTCGCCGCATAGCACATAAACTCACCGCAACGCCGTGCTACCCGCCGCATTGCTCATAATCTCACCGCAAATTAGTGCTACTCGCCGCATCGCACACCGAAACTCTCCGCACCGCACTGTTTTCCACCGCAAAGCACATAAACTCACCGCAATTCAGCGCTACCCGCCGCAACACACAACAAAACTTCCCGCACCGCACTGCTTTCCACCGCAAAGCACATAAACTCACCGCAATTCAGCGCTACCCGCCGCAACACACAACAAAACTTCCCGCACCGCACTGCTTTCCGCCGCAAAGCACATAAACACACCGCAATTCAGCGCTACCCGCCGCAACACACAACAATACTTCCCGCACCGTACTGCTTTCCGACGTAAAGCATATAAACTCACCGCAATTCAGCGCTACCCGCCGCAACACACAACAATACTTCCCGCACCGTACTGCTTTCCGCCGCAAAGCACATAAACTCACCGCAATTCAGTGCTACCCGCCGCATCGAACACCGAAACTCTCCGCACCGAACTGTTTTCCGCCGCATTGCACATAAACACACCGCAACCCAGTGATACCCACCGCATCGCGCACCGAAACTCTCCGCACCGCACTGATTTCCGTCGCACTGCACATAAACTCACCGCAACGCAGTGCTACCCGCCGCATCGCACATAAACTCACCGCAACGCAATGGTTACTGCATAGTAACCATCAGGACCGTTAGATTTTTTTTCAAAACCCTTAATAGGTACGTCCGACCCGGTGGTAGCAACCTAGACTGCCTGGCTGGTCTGAGATCACCATCAGGACAGTTAGATGGTCGCAGCTAGAAGAAAGCCTACAGCCTCGCTCGCCGATTGAACTAGGCGGGAGCCTAACAACCACCGTCGTGAAGTCTATGACATCTAGGAGGTGAAGCCACGTAGGTATACGCTAATGTCAGCATTAGATAGTGAAGAGCCGTCTGCGACTTGGGCATGTCCTCAGGAATAACAACCGGCGATCGGGACAGTCAGCCAGCCAGTCTAGGTTGCTGCTACCGGGGCAGAAGTACCTATTAAGGGTTTTGACTGGGCACGTCAGTCAATATCGTTATTGACTGCTTTTAATAGATAAAACCAGTCAATAAGGGTTTTGACTGAGGCCCTTAGGCAATATCGTTATTGACTGGTTTTTCCAGTCAATAACGTTATTGACTGGTTAAGGGTTTTGCCTGTAACATATATATTTATTTCTATTAAGTAAAATTCAAATAATTTTTTCTTACATGGGTGCCGTAAAAAGCGACTACGGGTTAAATTAATCCACTAAATGGGCAGCAACGTTCCACCCGCCAAGCATGGTGAGCGGGAGACCCATGTCCACCAGTGGACTTTTGTGTCTGGTAATGTGATGCAATAGTTTCTCACGTGAACTGCTCTTCAACGATGTCCGCCTCGTCGACGGCGACGACGTACTCGGCGGGCGCGGGTCGCAGGTTGCGGGAGAGCAGCAGCTCGGCCAGCTCGGCCGACACGCCGCGAGCCTTCATCACCGCCTCCAGCGCGCGCGCACGCGTGTACCGTCTGGAATACCAACACGCCTTCATGTCAAATATAAGGTGTAAAAAAATTACTGCAAATATTTTAAGGGGTGAACCAGTCCATGATGGATGAAACTGAGCAACTCAACTTTCCCAAAGGAACAAAGGTTGATTTGGCCCTCCCATACAAACTGACCCCGGCCGGACACATTTTGTATGGGAGGTCCGAATTGTAATCGTATTTCAGGCTTAGGGATCATTTTAGGGCTCGTTAACGCGACTTTTAATTTGTTGTTATTCTCATGGCACTACGCAAATAAACTTTGCTTGTTAATCATATCAAACAGAATATACCAATAGAGTCAACTTACTTTTCGTTTGCATTGAAGTTTTCATAGTTATTATAATAATTATCATAAACTTCAAAGAATTTAACCCAGGGTTTCGGCATGACGGTCTGCAACGCGACGCCGACGTCCAAGTGAATGAATTTCTTTATTCGATGTGGTCTTGCTGCATTGTAAAATAACCCTGAAAAAATATTATAAAAATCTTGTTTATTTTATAGTCACAATTCAATTTTATACTATAATCAAATTAAGTTAATTAAAAATAGTAAGTACCTAAATACCTTGCGTTTTTTTATGCGAAAGTAAAATCTTGCACATTACTGTTTTTCTTATGGAAGAAACTTGGCTAGTTTGTTAACATTTAAGATTTAAATTTCAGTGAGGATTTTTATATTTTTTTTACATAGAACTTGTAATGTTCTTATCAATGGTGGTGGTGGGAAATGAATGATAAAATCACATAATGCATAATAATAATATTTGAAGGACATTATAACTAATATTTAAAAAAGATATTATATAATTATTACAGAATACAGATGATTTTAGGGGGTAGGAATAAGATACCAAGGAAGAATAAAGTAAACTATAATTTATACCAAATGATACTAGCGGAAGAACTTACCTATCTCTCCGCCCATAGAATGTGACAGATACGTGAAGGACTTCCACTTGAGATGCTGCACCACTAACTCCACGGGGGTCACAAAGTGCATCCTGGTCAATGCAGTGCCTGGAACAACATTTTTACTATTTATGAAGGAAAAAAGAAATTGTAAGCAAAAGACCTGCAATAGATGCAGTGGAGCGTACAAATTCTTAATATCTCTAGTACCAAGCACTCTAAAATTCAGTCAGTTATAGTCCAACCTCCCAGCCCTAACACTTGCCGCTTTTTATACGCCGACGACCTTGCATTGACATCTCAAGCAACCACTTTTGAGGAGGTCGAGTTGAATTTAACTGCTGCCTTAAACAACCTAAGCACATATTACAGAGAAAATTCACTCAAACCCAACCCATCAAAAACTGAGTCTTGCGCTTTCCATCTCCGCAACAGCCAAGCAGGTCGTAGGCTCAACATCGAGTGGCAAGGTGTGCCTGTTGCTCATAATAACAATCCTAAGTACTTGGGCATTACTCTGGATAGGTCACTTACCTTTAGCAAGAACTGCCAAAATATAAAAAAGAAGGTGCACACAAGGAACAATTTATTACAGCGCCTTACTTCTACTGGATGGGGAGCGTCGCCGCATGTTCTGCGGACAACTGGTCTGGCGCTATCCTTTTCTGCGGGCGAGTACGCATGTCCTGTATGGAGTCGTTCAGCCCATGCAAAGCTGGTGGATACAGCCTTAAATGAGACTTGCCGGATTATAACTGGCTGCCTGAAACCGACCCCGGTTAGTCAGCTGTACCCACTGGCTGGCATAGCGCCCCCAGCTGTCCGTAGATCAGTGGCGAGTTCTGCTGAAAAATCAAAGATGGAAGTAGACGCACGGCACCCTCTGTACGATCACTGCCCAGTGCCCCAACGGCTGAAAAGCCGAAATAGTTTTGTCAAGTGCGTCACTCCACTTTGTACAGATCCCAAACAGGCGAGGTGTGATCTTTGGCGGGAAAGGGTAACCCTACCAAATCCTTTCGTCCCAATTTCAGAAAGTCTGCCACCTGGCCATAAATTACCATGGCCGGTCTGGAAGTCTTTAAATAGACTTCGGACCCAGACCGGCCGGAGCAAGGAAAATATGGCCAGGTGGGGCTTTCTGCAGGGTTCGAATATTAACTGTCTGTGTGGTGCAGTGCAAACGATGGGCCACCTATCATCGTGCCCTGCGTGCCCTAACACCTGCACGCAGGATGATCTAATGACAGCAAATACGAGCGCTGTCAATGTCGCTAAGTTCTGGGCCGGGATCATATAAGTAATGATTGCCATCGATATGCTAAGAAGAAGACTCAGTTATAGTGGCCCAATCCTTTCTAACATGAATAACACTCTTTTTCTTTCTCGGGGTGGGACGCTTGCCAACTCGCAGACAGATGATCAGCTCCATTTGTTGAAACTATTGCACGTAGTTCCCAGATCTGGGCACAGGGCACAGCATAAATAACACTACGACCAGACTAGTTAAGGCAGTAAAGGGCTGGATACCTTTAGGGAAGGGGTCGCTGAGTCCGTGGCCGGGCAGGTCTAGTGCTACGTAGTGCAGGTCCCCGGGCAGCAGCTGCAGCAGCGGCACGAACGTGGCCGCGCTGTCCTGCCGGCCGTGCACCAGCAGCACCGGGCTGCCTTTCGGGTTGCCCCATGAGATCACTGGAATAGAATATAAAGACATAGAAAGAAACAGTGGCAAAAGGTGCTGATTTCTTCTTACCATTCAGCATTTTCGATGAGTGCCTATTAACTCAAAAAGTATCAAGCTCTGGCTGAGCACTAGCTTAGGTAATTTGTAAGGCAGCCCCCAAATTAGGTACCTACTTAGGGCATAATTATAGCAAGAAAAGTCACTTTATGTGAATTAGTACCTACATCACTTAGGGCTTGTATTTCATTTGTTTTCCCACAACTAGATACATAAAAAACCATGAAACCATCGGGAAAGTTTTGGTTTTCAGTCGATTTTCACACGTACGAATATGGACTTTGGATTATTGAATTTTAAATCACATTTTCACAACTTACGTGCAATTTTACCCCACGGAGCATCAATGAACCATTCTTTAAGAACGGGTTTCATCGTTCCTCGCACTATAATTTACTTATTTCTTTCCGATTTCAAGAAAAATAACAACAATAACAAAATTATAACCTCACTCAACTCATGATTTTGACAATCAGCTGTTGCACAGAATTTTCTATAATAGCTCTTTAGGAAAAGGCAAAGGTAGCCAAAATGTCATACAGCCATACAGCCAATGAGTACAGTCACTAAGACAAGTGTTATTTTAGGTATAAAGTTTTATTTGATATTTCAACTACTTAACATAAAAAACAAAATAAATTATAGGGAAAAATGTAAATTGATATTGGAGAATATTTGAGTCATTTTATAATGAAAATGGGCAGCAGAGTTCGGTAAGTACCTATTTGACTTGCTGTGAATGCAACAACTTTCACTGCGTTTGCACTAGTTAATACCCACTTACTTTGTGGCGTTTGCTAGAATGAAGTGTCTGTTAAAATATTACTTAAAAAATATTACGATGGGTAGGAACTTTACGTAGCAAACTAGGTAAGTACCTACTTTCTTAATTGGTTAGTCTCATCATCTCATCTCATTTCCTAAAAATAATTTTAAAGATTTTTTTTGGGCAGATGAACAATAGACTCCATAACATATACCTACCTACTTATCTATTTAATTTAATTTAACTTTATTGTAAACTTCACACCATAAAAACTTAAATAACATTTTGTAATTAAAATATTGTACTAATATTCTGTTGTCATATTAGCTTTTTTTGTTAATATCTGTGTACAATAAATTGTTAAATAAAAAATAATAAAAAAAAACTAAAACAGCCAATTACGAAGTTTAACAGATTACAAACTGAAATTTAGGTAGACTATTTGCTATGACTTTGTGTCTTACTACTGATGCTGCGCTGTGAAAGCCTGTGTATAAGCAATTCTTAAACAACAAAATTTTTACTTAGTGCCGAATTTGTTTTGATACCATTTGTTTTAGCTTTGATGTCATGGTGCCACAGTAGATGGTCTCCCTGATGGCGCCGCTGGTGGGCATCACGCACGCTCAGGGGCGCTACTACGAATCACAGGCCACAGCGCACGCATCGCATACCCCTATTTACCCGCACGCAGCGCGACTCAGTCCCACGTGTAGAAGTCAGCTGCGCGCGCGTCTCTCAATATCCTGAGCTTTCGATCTTGAGTTTGGTGCTTACGTGCATGTATACAATTTGTTGTGACTGTGAGTAGTGATACAAACAAATGAAGCTAAAAGGATGTTAAGTGAATGAAAAATATTTTTGCCCTTGGAATTGCCCTTTCAGTACCCACATATCAGTAAGTTGTTATACATAAACTGTACGAACAAATATTATTTAGGTACTTACCTTACATATTTAACAAGAAAAACTTGTCGGTTTGTGTGTAAAAAGGTACATAATAATCTTAGATACTGTTGAACTCATTAAAAAAATATTATAATTGGAAATAAATTCTTGCCATGGCAAAATGCATTACTATTCCCACAGTAAACTGAGCTATGCTAGTTTCACACCAAGATCTGTTTTCACATACCCAAATCCTTATGAATATCGAATCCAATAAATGATATTCTGGACACTCACAGCATGCTGCGCTAATAATGTCATTTACATAATTAAATTAAATTAAATTTTTGTAAGTTTGCATACTTACAATTCTAATGTTAAACTCTATCCCATAAAATTAATTAGATTAACGGTAAGTGATGGTAAGCGTGATTCCAATTATTTTTGTTTGAAATCAATACTTGTATTTTTTTAGATTATTTTCTATATTTTATCTAAAGTAGTAAGTACCTACACGCTCACACGTGAGGCCAGACAAGAAACAGCATGATGATGGTGGATGTAGTGATTCATTTTAGGTGACTACAGAACAGATGTAGCTATAGGTAGGTAGGGTCAGGTAGGCTACAGTGACTCGGATTTCTTCAATCAATAAAATTTTATAGATAACTTTGGAGTATCGAACTGAAATTCATATCTAGGATGCATTCATCAATACTCTTTCGTTTCGCATTATCAATTTTTGCAATAACGCGACACTTTGGTCACCAGACATGTTTTTCTAGAAAAAAAAATGTGCGTCTCTGTGTACCTGTACCTGTCTACACTGACTCAACCCCTGTGGTACACAGTGACTCTAACAGTTTATATGGACTTGGCAACCCTGTCGTGCAAGTATAATATTTATTGAAACTATGCATTTTAATCAATTATATTTGTCAAAGTATTCTTTTCATATCATTACTATTGCCATAAGAAATAATTACAATTGTCTGTTGATGTTTCTAAAAATAGAGAGATGAGCCAGTACTGAATGTTAGAGTCACTGTGTACCACTTAAATTTGAGCCAGTGTAGACGCCGATGCTATTTTGACATAATTAGCTTACAAATATTACCAGACTACTCTAAGAGCTGGCTAATCTAGCTGATTACTTAGTATTTAAACACCACTTTCGATCATAATAATTACATTTCCCTAAATCTTTCAATCATAACCGATACAAATACATTTGGGGTACGTTGAAAAGCATTTTTAGAGGTGCAAAACCAATCGCACATCTTTTTCACAATCAAACCGTACTGGAGTGGATGGATGATTGGTTTGTGTGTGTTTGATTGTCAAGAGCTACCATTATGTTAAGGATACAGATAGATATAGCGGTCCTATTCCGAAATATAAGCGTGAGTCAATGTACCCGCCCGAGTCACCGATCCCTACCTGACCCTACTATTACGTTTTCGTACGCTATCGGTCGATTACGCACGATATCGGTCTACATATCCTAGGTTGCCTCCTTAATGGTTTTGTGTAAACTTTTAACGGTCAAGTTTTGGTTAAAATACTAAAATGTATGAATGTGGACATTATTGTCGTCATTTCAATGACTAAAAAAGAATCTTAGATAAAATCCTCTCATTATAGTCCAACACGATAACTCTGATGTGTATCTGTGATATTGCAATAAAGATTATTGAATTGAATAATTTCACTAGATATACCTAACTAATGACATTTTACTTATCGCACGTTTACGCGATTTAGCCAAAAGTTAATGTCAGCGATATCTTCGTATCTTAACCTTCGTACGATAACGTTATAGCTACGTCTGCAGTCACCTTTAGTAGTACCTATTATAGAATGTGGTTACAGAAATTCCCCACCGCCTAGACAATTTTTTTGACTTTATGTACATTCCCTGTAGCCCGGTCAATATCGACATCAAACATTGCAAACGCGCATGTAACTACGATTTTGTTATATATTGTTAGGTCCCTTGAGAGTAGTTAACACCCAAGTTTGCAACACTGAAAACCCTGTGCTGCCAATGTCAACGTCGTACCAAGATTTGTTCAGAAGTTTTTGCGCTTGTATCTCATGAACCGCGATATATAGAGAGTTGAAATTTTTACAGGTGATGTATGTCTATTGCTGCTATAACAACAAATACTAAAAACCAGAATACAATAAATATTAAGGGGGGCTCCCATACAAGAATCGTGATTTTTTTGCTTGTTTTTGTGGATAATGTTTCGAAGGCTGTTTCTCGTGAACCGTGATAGTTAGATGGTTGAAATTTTCACAGATGATGTATGTTTATTACCACTATTACAACAAATACCAAAAACTAGTCAAGTGCGAGTCGGGCAACAGATATGATATTTCTGTCATTTTTATAAATGATGGTATGGAATCCTTTGTGCGCGAGTACGACTCGCACTTGGCCAGTTTTTTTGTATTTGTTGTTATAGCGGCAATAAACATACATCATCTGTGAAAATTTAAAAGATGTAACTGTCACGGTTCATGAGAAACAGCCTCCGAAACATTATTTACAAAAACCAACAAAAAACACGTTTCTTGTATGGGCGCCCCCCTTACTATTTATTGTATTCTGGTTTTTAGTATTTTTTGTAATAGCGGTAACAGAAATACATCACCTGTGAAAATTTCAACTCTTTTGCTATCACGGTTCATGAGTGAGATACACGCGAAAAAAATACTGAACGGATTTTGCTATGCATAATCTGCGAAAATTTCAACACTGTAGCTATCACGATTCATGAGATACAGCCTGGTGACAGACGGATGGACGAACAGACAGCGAAGTCTTAGTAATAGGGTCCCGTTTTTTACCCTATTGGGTACGGAACCCTAAAAACTGTCTTAGTGCAAGTCGGACAACATAATATGATTTTTTGAAAAAAAAAAAATGTAACAAGAGCTGTTACATCGGAAATTCTGTAATTTCACAGCTTTCTTAGCACTGCGGAAGAATTGCCAATCTTTGACTTGCTGTATCTTTGCAACCAAAAGACATAGTGTGCTCAGGTTTCGCTAAAATTGTAGCAAATTTAGTTATCTTTAATAAAGTTCTATGAAACGTACTTGAAAAAATCTTCGTTATGGTAGATTTTTATAAAAAACTGAAATATGTGCCAAAATTTCGCAGTTTATTGAGCACCGTGGAGGCAGCACAAGGTTTTCAGTGTTGCAAACTTGGGTATCTAGACACACGGCAGTGTGTCCGCCAAGTTCGAGCAAAAAAAGCGACACACCGGCCGTGGGTTATATTACACGAACCATTTCGGGCCAAGTTCGACCCACCTATAACTCAAAATCTATTTTATCTACGCATATGAAATTTCTAGTATCTGTCGAGATCTACTTACTCATCTAAAATACAAAATTTCATTAATGTACCTATTGTAGGTCTTGAGATATTGACGTCAGAAAATCGCTATTTTTACTATACACTCACTGACTGACTGACTCACTCATCAAAAACCTAGACCACTTCCAATGGTCGTATTGACTTGAAATTTGGCATGGTGGTAGGTCTTTAGGTCAAGGTAAAGGAAAAAATCTGAAAATGGCCAAGTGTGAGTCGGTTTTAAAAATAATGAAGGTGTTAATTCATACCCCTAAGGAACTAAAACAAAAAATTTATCAATATCTTCCAATCGTCGTACCGACCTAAAATTCGTTACGAAGGTTTGTATTTAGTCAAAGTAAAGTATAAATGAGATATTTCCTTACCTAACTTAATCATAAGAAAAAAAGAAAATAAATCTTACAAAAATAAATGAAATCCCACTCAAAACATAAATGTGAAAGGCTGCCAAGTTCGATAATATTGGAATGCTTCGCCTATAAAAGAAGTGAGATCTAAATAAGTACCAAGTTCCATACACAGACCTCAGTTAAAAATAGTTACAGGAATGCACACTTGATTTTTCGCGGTTTGGAAAGTAGATTCTTATTTCCAAAAAATAATGTAACCAGTTTTTATCATCTACTGTGATGGACTAAATGATTTGTCAAGAGTCGACGACTTTTTGATCGTGTGATTCAGTAGATTAAACTGCATGAACCAATACAAAGTATGCATAAAAATTGTAATAAAATATAGTGACGCTGAGAATGGCTTTTATGACCAATAAATTAATAACAGATGTTTGGGAACCGAAGTTGGAGCAGATATGTCCGATAAGGGTATCGTTGCGTGTTGCGTGGCGCGTCACACAAGACCAGTTCATGTCATGACCGTCCACTGCACAGAACTACGTTAATTTGATAATTGATTAGTGCACTAATTAGTAAACATGCAAGCAAGCAGCTAATGGTATTGTTTAATATTCTGCCCTATGATTTAACGTTAATTACTTTTTATTTACAGGGAAAATGTGCGGTTACATAGCTGGCCATCAAAGTGGAAGTTGCTATAAGAAGCAATAAATCTTCCAGGTTTGAGGACTGCCTCTGTGGTAACGACGATGATTGGCACAGCTCGACTACTGTTGCTGGCTGCACTACCTGCTCTCTTAGGTAATCTTGACTGTTATTTAAATTTATAATTAAGTTTTAAGAATCGATCAAATTACATTTAGGTCAGGTTAGATTCATTGAGGTCTTCTTAACTTTGTGTAGGTAGGTACTATATCATCACATATACATATTGTGTAGGTATTATACTACCTTCAATGACAATGACAAGGGCATGAAATTTTAAATCTACATACCTATTATATTAAGAAAACAATATAAAATAGGTATTAACGATGTGAATTTGGCATATCTTCCTACATACCTACATATCCCCATACTTTAAGTTTATGCGTTCACGCTTATTTACTTTTATATTTCAAGATTCAGGAATATTCCAGGCCGGCAGGTGCTTTCAGTCAGTGCATTCAAAAGAAAATACCCATCGGTGATTTTCGCCACATGCGCTCGCTGAGAGCCGAGAGGTCGGTCACACGCTCACATTTTATGGCTGCGCTATTTTTAACGGCAAGGCCTCGAGCGAGTGAATTCTATAATGGGTAGAGTAGAGACTATAGAGAGTTTCCATTTTGATGGATTGGTGCACGCTGAAAAAATAACAGCCATCCTAACGACTACACATCCTAGCGACCACCATTTTAAGTTAACTACAAATCTTACTTTGATGCAAATCTCCAACTTTATGTCGCTTAACATTATAAATTTTATGTGGCATACCAAGGAAATACTAACATCACAAGCGACTGTTACAATATAAATCAGTTCGTCGTCACAGATTTATTATGTACAATTATACAAAGCGTGAGGGTATGATTCGAATGTACAGCATTTTCTAAGTATTGTCTCATGTTAGTAGCTACTAGGTACGTCTCTGTAATAAAACTTTGATGTGTGCTAAATCTGGCCATCCTACTCCACAACAGAGTGCAGTTGCAAGACCGTATTTCGGTATGTTTAGATGTATGGCCATGCGGGCACGCGATGGCTCCCAACTGTAAACAATTTTAATTAGGTCCTTTCATCTTCATTGGAGTGACGAATACAATCGCTGAAGATGCGTTCGGTCAGTTTGGGTATTTGTTAGTATCGGCGCGGGAGGGCAGCGGCGGAATCTTTGTTATTATCTAGCTTCATAGATCACTAGTGCTTTGAAATCCTTTTCTGTTCGCCCCCAGTTTCTATAATACACACGTTAAACTAAAGAAGCATTGGATGCGGAGCTTTGTCTAAAGTGCTCCGGTGAGGGTCGTTAGATGTTATTGCGTGCGCCGGCGCCATGTGGTTCCCTTCCCAGAAAGCGACGACTGACAACACATCACCGCCCAGTTACACTAATAATAGTACTATTACAAAAAGCGTAAAAAAACTCAGATTAAAAAGTGGGGATTGCTTGCTATGTTTATTTACTTCGTTTTTATGGTTTTACGTTGGAAATTATTCCCATGAAATTGCATATGGCATAACCATTCCTAAACGCTGACGAAATATTTACATCATTAATTTATATGAGGTGCTACATTTTCTGCTATTTCAACATACTTACCAACCAACCTTAGCCAACCTACCTACCTAGGAATTAAACGATTGTTTGGTGGTCCGGTTAGCGGTAAGTTTACTCGATTTCCCATTAAAACAAAATGTGGAAAAGCTTTTAAAAACATTTTTTTTTAATTTCTTGTGTGATAATTATTTTAAAATATAAGAAATATAGAATACTTAGTACACCTAGCTACTAGGTAGTTAAGTAAAAGTTTTTGTTCCTCTTCATTGGATAGCCGCCTGCTGATGTCATGGCAAAGAATCTCAAATCTTCTGAGAGTCTCTTAGTGAAGCACGTTTCGTGTTTTTTCTAATCCAGTACAATATACATGTTTAAGTAAGTTTGCAAGTAGGGTAAAGTGTGTGTTGTAATAATTGTTGCTGGCAGCTTTGGCAACAACAAATCTGACGGGATGGTGGTATCGAGTAGTAGCTGCACGTGCGTGCCCGCATCCGGCCTCCGTCGCCGCGCGGCGCCTGCTCGCCCGCTGACTCAGCCCACACGCATGCGTGCGGATGTGAGCTCCTGATTAAGATATTTGCAAACATTAGAAATTCTTAATAAAAAGGGGTTTTGTAAAATTCTGGAAATCGCAGCGCAATGTAAACCTTTTAATCAATGGAAGCTTTGCTGGCTATCTACCTACTTACTATGGGTGTCATTACCATGTCCACGGGAAGATTTTGTAAAGTAAGCAAATCAAAATTTTGCATCCCGGAGGACTTGTACAAAGTCATGTAAAAAGGCTGCTATGTTTATCATGATCATGCAAGACTTTCAATTCAGTTTGCTAGGAAAACATTGTCCTGCTCCTCGTGCTTACTAAGTACCTACATAAAGACTTAGATTTACATCTGATCCACGATACAAAATAGCCAGCCTGTAATTTTGATTTATACTTCTGCACTAGTATTTCGTTGTATAAACAAACACAAGATATTGCTGCTTGCTCGAAGTTGTGTTGTTAATCTGAAAACTAATTTTAGTGCATTCGTGTATCCCCAATGATCCGGCACACCCGGTGCGTACGAACGAATTTAGGATTCACCTATGACGTCACTTTCATTCATGTTCCTCTGTTATTATTGCATTCCTATTTGTAATTTCAGGTTTTATTTGGTGGACATTTTTTTTTACTAATTTTTACTCTGTCTTCATTATTCTGCTAGCCTAGTTGCAGCTAGGTTCAACTCTACTCCTATTGTAATCACTAAGATGACATTTGAGTGGTGATTTGGCTACTACTACTAGTACTAGTACTAGTAGTAGCTGGCATGACATTTAGAAGCCATTAAATTATCGTATCTAATAGCTGTACCAAACCAACAAACAGCCTTATATCATGTACTTTCAAAGTGAATTGCTATATACGGTGAAATTTTACTAGTGACCGATAGCGAAAACATAGAACTGGTTGGTGATAAGGAACAACTTTCCCCAAGGAACATAGGTCGAAAAACGGAAAAAAAATTTAAACTCCCATACAAACTAGCAGATTAGCTGATTTCAGTTACTATGGAAGGGCCAGATTTTTTTTCGCTTTTGACCTATTTTCCTTGGGGAAAGTTGTTCCTTATCTATCACTAGCCGGTTCTGAGTTTTTGCTATCGGTCACTAGTAAAATTTCACCCCATATACCAGAGACAGAGTTTGTTTAGCAATATTTTAACAGTGATTCTATTTCAGGTCAAGGTGCAGGTGTAGTGGGAGGAGCGGGGGGTGAGGTAGTGTCGCTGCTCGGGCAGGATGCTGCGGGGGCGCCGATGTTCGTGCCGGGGCAGAGGACCAGGGTGCGCGGAGTCGAGGGCCGCAGCGTCACCTTCCAGTGCCGAGTCCTTAATCTTGGAGATAAAGCTGTAAGTATTGAATGTGACTGAGCTTTATATAGGGTGTAATTTTATTAGTGGCGGATCCGTTAAGGGTGTGTTCTGTCAATGAAACTAAACAACTTTCCCCAAGGAACATAGGTCGAAATATGAAAAAAAAATTGGCCCTCCCTTACAAATTGAACCGTCTGGCCAACACACTTAATATGGGAAGACTAACATTTTTTTTCGTATTTCGACCTATGTTTCTTGGGGAAAGTTGTTCAGTTTCATTGACAGAACACACCCTTAACGGATCCGCCACTAATAAAAATACACCCTATATATGTTGGTTCAAACTTCAATTTATCAAGTCCGTGGGATGAAGGGAACTCGCTTCTAAAATTTGGCAACGACTCGAAGATTGAGTTCAGCTTTCGGGTGCCAAAATAGAAACCGTAAACGATTTCAACGTGCGTGCCGTGTGCTCGGCATATCTTATGGATGAATCGACGTTTTCAAGATGAGCGTCGCATTTAGTAAAAACATGAGGCCGTAAATATTTATTCAGAAACTCGAGTAATGCCGGTGACGCCGCGCACGCATGGAATCGGCGCGTGCGGAATCCTGTGAAGAGTGACGTCACGTCACATCACGGGGCAGGGGTTGGTGGTAAAAATGTCCACCTGACACTGATCGTGGGCGCGCGGTCGACGACTCAGCCCGATATAGCGGCACACGCTCGCGGCACGCTTCCCGGAAACTGTCGCGAGTGCCAAAGCATTAAAATTTTGCGATAGCAATCCAAGTCGCGTGGCGCGTGGGCACTTACCCAACTTTACTGAATTTTCATCTAAACCATTTTGTTGAGAATCAGGGCATCTCAATGTGACAGTTCCGCTCAGGAACGTTCTTCAGGGCTCTATCATCTATTTTTGTGATCCTATACGAAACGCACCGCAGTTTATATTAGCTAGAGAGGGCTTAGTAGAGCGTAGTGGCGACATCGCGCCGAGCTCTAAAATGCCGATCTATTTGTGAAATATCAATTAGGTGAACTTTATAGGTTTGAAATTGAGTGAGGTATAGACAAAAAGTAAGGAACGTTTCTATTCCTTCTACATCGCAATTATCAAGAATATGTTCATTAATATGATATGATGTTCATTGAATATCCTATGTTTGGCTGTTTTTTCTGAGATTAAGCGGGCTGATAGACAGTAAAAACAACTACCTGCAAAATTATTACCTGCTTTGTTAGCCAGTACCTAGCTACTAACAGTCAGTCATTAAAATGGTAGTCAGGCATTTTTATTATTCGTCAAAATAACCTAAATATTTGGTTTTCTCTTACACTTGCTAGGTATCGTGGGTTCGAACGCGGGACTTGCAGATTCTGACACACAGCGGGGTGGTGTTCACAGCCGATGCGCGTGTGTCGGTACCGCCACCGCCATCACCGTCGACCGTGCGCTCAGCTACGCGTACGTACGCGCTGCGCATCGACCGGCTGCGTCCCGCTGATGCTGGCCGATACGAGTGCCAGCTCAACACAGAACCTAAGATGAGTCTGTTCTTCGATTTGTCTGTTGTTGGTAAGTCTTATTCTACAAAAAAAAAAAATTCAAATCCTTGCCGGACCCTAACTATTATCATATATCTTTGACAGATGAGTTTGAGGCAACTGAGATGCCTGAGCCATCCACAATACTGTATCCGTGGGAAGAGGATGAAATAGAGGTGTGGGCCGTGGAAGAGCAGGTGAACGTGGCCGAGGGTGGGAACACGGAGCTGGCGTGCGAAGCGCGAGTACTCAGCAAGCCACTCGACGCTGCGCCGCCGCTTGACATACGCTGGATACGCTCTGGGAAACCACTTACGTTACAGGTTCGTTCAAATCGAGTGAAGAATGCTGCAAGCGGTCAGGCTACCATTATCAAATACATTGCTAAACATAGGTCACCCCCCATTATTATCTCGTATCTTTTGCAGGACGGGTACACAGTGCTGCGGCTAGCTGGTGTGGCTCACGCCGAGTCACGGTTGCGGTTGTCTGGCGCTCGAGCAGCTGACGCCGGCGAGTATGCTTGCGTCGTCGGTCCGCGCAGCGCCACCATCACACTCTCTGTTACTGACAGAGGTAAATTATCAGGTCAAAAACAAACAGGGTACACCTAGTGTGAAGTGACCAAGGCCACGCCCAGCTTACTTTTCGGTCAGGTTTCGTTTGTCATTTTTTTGCTAAAGGCACTGGAGGATTGCCAAATTACACTTCCTTTTAGTTTGGAAAAAAATGAGCCGGCTACTGGTACTGTTTGTTTGACGTTCTCTTACGCAAGTTTGAGTTAAACGCGACGTTTTGTTTGAAATTCTGCTAGAGATGAGTAGGCGCAGGAGTGCGTAGTAAATCTGTCTTTTGAATGGTCTTCTTTCATACAAATGATGTTGCTATTTATGTGAATTTTCTAGTTGTGATCAGTCTAATTAAGTTTAATTTTTAATTTATTGTTTATAGAAAGTGTTGGAGAGATGGAGATGCAGCGTGACCAGTGGGCGGGCGGCGCGGCGAGCGCGGCGGGAGATTTGACAATGGCGCCACTCACCTTTCTCGCCATTACACTCGTCACTTTGAATCTAATATGCCTCCATGCCATCTGACCCCCTAATTACACAACGCTATCTGTATATTTTGAAGTTGTAAATATTGTAAATAATTAAATATTTATTGGTGTAAATACAAACTGTAAGTCCATGCCGGTAGTATCTGTTTAATCGTAAATCACATTAGGTGGAGTTAATGTCGTTCGTCCATTGGCCGAATATATCGCGCTCGAATAAGAACGCTATTAGAGGCGCAACTATTAGCGCGATTGTTTGTTTAGAGAGCGACGCAAATAGCTTGGCGCGTGCCACGGGGCTCGCTACGAGCTACTCGCGTCGTGTCGTGGGCCAGCGGAGGGTATGTGATCGCGAAGTGTGTCACATCACGTCCTACGCGAGCCAACTATTCAAATTAGTGCTGAAATATTATTCTGATATTACTACATATGCTAAAGCAGCATAAAAATATGTTTAGGTATTTAGATATTTTTTAAGGCGAAACATTCACTTCGGTGCGATTTGCTGGCGGTATGCTATCTTATTATTTGTAAACATTAAGAGCCTTTCTACTTAAAATACTTATCTCTATACGGAAAAAACGCATTCAATGTGCGTCTAAATTTTGATGGTAGGTAGGTACAACTTTGATAATGTTTTCTGTTTGTTCTACTACCCTTAAAACGTTGTCAAATAAGGCCTGTGCAATTCGTTCAGCGCAATCTATCGATAATTTAACAAACTGTCTAAATTTTTATTTTTAATAGCTGTCAGAAAACACTTTTGTTAGTGATTGTACTCTCAATGTGTTTACGCGCCATCTGTATTCTTGCCTTGGAACTAAGTACAAAGATGAAATAAAAATCAAGACTAGAAAAGAATAAAAAATAATTTTTGTCCTAAATGTAAGTACCTATAGATAATTTATATTTATACATATTTACCTACCTACCTGTCTGGAGGTAGGTAGGATGATTGCTTCTCGTTTCTTTGTGTACCTAGTTACCTACCCTACCTACTTATCTACTTAGTTAGACCCCAAGAGAATTTAAGTATTTTTGTCTTAAATGTAAGTACCTATAGATAATTTATACATATTTACCTACCTACCTGTCTGGAGGTAGGTAGGATGATTGCTTCTCGTTTCTTTGTGTACCTAGTTACCTACCCTACCTACTTATCTACTTAGTTAGACCCCAAGAGAATTTAAGTAAGTACCTATTATAGATAATTTATACATATTTACCTACCTACCTGTCTGGAGGTAGGTAGGATGATTGCTTCTCGTTTCTTTGTGTACCTAGTTACCTACCCTACCTATTTGCCTACTTAGTTAGACCCCAAGAGAATTTAAGACACTATGACTATGACACATGGTAGGTACAATAAGATACTCGTAGGTAGGTATGTTAAGCTTTCTCTCGGAGCTTTCTGCATGCTTTCTGTCACTTCTATGGAACTGTCACGGGCCTCGATTAGACGACCGTGTTCCGTGAAGACAAGCCGTGTTCCGTTCCCAAACCTACACTTAAATTGTCTTATCTGAAAAAATTGTCTGCTGCTGCAAGACAGCCTCGTTATAACTTCCTCCTGGTGAAGAGCAGCGGCACGCCGCCGAGCACGTTCTGTACGACGATGGAGCGGGGGTCGACGCGCAGGCGCCGCGGCGCGCCGGCCGCCGGACGCACCGAGAACCGCGACAGCACCGCAGCCAGACCGCACAGCGACTGCATCTGCCCCAAGCGAGCGCCTGTCAACGCACGGGTATGAATAGACAATTTGCATGAAACAAATGGAATCACATTCACTTTTAATCACTAAAGTACTAAAATAAAGCTCGAAGGAACTTACCGATGCAGGCACGAGGTCCTTCTCCGAAAGGCAAGTAGACGAACTTGTGCCGGCTAGAGAGTTCCTCGGGCGCGAACCTCTCCGGCCGGAACACCTCCGGCTCCTCCCAGTACTGCGGGTCGGTGTGCAGCGCCTGCAGCGGCACGGTGACGCGCGTGCCCGGCGCCAGCGTCACGCGCGTGCCCGGCAGCGTGTAGCGCCACGCCACGCGACGCAGCAGGAAGCCCGTCGACGGGAACATGCGCATGCCCTCCATGAATGCCCACTCTAAGTAGGTACGTCATATCCTTCACGCAGTCGTACGTCAGCTCGCCTTTGTGTTCCCTGAGTGCACGGTCTACGTCTGCTTGCACTTTCGCCTGCACTTCCGGATGGTGAGCCAGTTGGTGGAGGGTAAAACTCGTAGCGGAAGATGAGGTTTCAAAACCAGCCGCGAAGAAGATGAACGCCTGCGCTGCCATCAGTTCGTCATCCAAGTCGAGCTCTGCGAGCGCGGGCTGGCCGTCCGGACCCGGTGGCTTCTCCAAAGACTCGACCACCACTTTTTCTTTTGCGCGAAGCTCCAGCAGTAAGTCGATGAAGTCGTTTCGGCCGGAGGGTTTATAGTTCCGTTGTTTGATGATGTGCCGTACGAGTCCTAGCACCTCGTCCTCTAATTCCTGCCCAAGATATTTAAAGTTCTTGAAAGTTTTCGGGAAGAGTGACTTCGCAATTGCTGTGAGTGCACGCGGTACGGTCATCGTAAATATCCGGAGTCCCAGTTTTCGGAATTCAGAGTTTTCTTTGTTGAGCGAGTCTGCTTCAAGGCCAAAGCCAACTGCGCCGATGAAATCAGTGGTGAAGCGGCCCATGACGTCGCGAGCGTCGAGCACTTTTTTGCCATTGCTGCCTAACGCAGCGTTCACTACAGTTTGCATGCGGCGTGCGCGTTCTGCCACCAGTGGAAACATCGCACGCAATTTGCCGCTGCTGAAAGCAGGCGTCAGACGTTGCCGAAGCAGTCGCCATAAGTCACCGTCTGCGAAGAACAGGTTACGCAGTAGCGGCTCTGCGGTTCCGTGATCCGGTGACAAACCGCGTGGGTGACAGAAGATAAAGTCGTTTACGATGACTTGGCGCACCAGATCGGGGTCCCGGAGCACCAGCTCGGGGGTGGCGCCGCGGTAGTACCCGACATAGGGCTCGTCGGGGTAGCGGCGGTACACGTCGGCAGCGCAGTCGGTGACGCTGCGCAACAGCAGGTAGCGCGGCGCGTCCGTGCCGAGGAATGGCAGAGGCGGGTCATGAGGAACTCCACGAGCAGACCAGTAGCCGAAGCTGCGCGTGCCGTATAGGTATAGCGCTATTAGACCTGCAACTGCTAGAACGACCCACATATTGCCGATGATAATTTTTCCCTGTGATGTCCGTTGTGTAGGTATTTGTTTAAAATTGTGATTGCTGTCACACATATCCCTTATTTAAATACAGTTTTTTCTAATTTTCTTTCTGATATGAAGTTCTTCCTCATCTAATCTAGATCTACCATCTATTTTGATGATATTGCATTGTTTTGACTGGACAGACAACATGGTAGAAAATCTAGTCCAGCTGATAGGATGCGCTGAGATTTAACGCAGAGATAACCGATAATGCAACATTTGCAGTAATGAACCAGATGACTAATAGGATGTACAAAACATTGGTGGTAAATTGAGTATTGATTTCTAGATTAGATCTACAGGCAGATACTTGGTTTATTCACTGCAATAGACGACAGCGGTAACGTCCGAAATAAAATAAAAAACTCACCAAGTCCTTAGAATTACTACTACGTAAGTAGTCATAAGTACATTTAGGTTCCATACTGGCATAAGTAATATTCGGCTTATTCTCCTCGGGACGCGTTCTCCTGACTATTCCGTCATCATTTTTCAAATTGATTTTATTGTTATTTTGTAGGCATGGGGTCATTCTTTGTAGGAATGGAATTGGGTTGTATGATGGATCTAACAAAAATGATTCATGTGGCTTCGTTTACAAGTATTGACAAGATTTTCATAAACATGTGCATACATTATTGTGTAATAAGGAAAATTTACAAATCTGTTTTGAATTTAAATAGATATTCATAAAGAAAATTGAAGCCCACTATTTTATGTGACGGATCTGATAAAATGTCCACTATTTGAGTGACGGATCTGAGTTTTGCATTACGATCTTTGCCGTGTGGTGTCGGCAGAATAGAAAATCACCACCCCAAGTCTGCCCGTGGGTATCGTAAGAGGCGATAAAGGACTTCCGGGGCGTGGGCAGTAGCGCCTCCCGTGTTGACAACATAGTCCACAAACACACAATGCAGTCATCAACCCGCGTGCCGAGGCAAACCCCCCATGAATAGGTCTAGAAAGAAACGGTCCCTAGTTCCCGGCCGGCCTACTACCGCGAGCTACGGTAGCGGCCCGGGTAATGGTAGGGCAGGAGGTGCGAAGAATCCCCGAGCTATGGACGACGGGTGCCATAAACTGACCCTGACAAATTACGAATGAACGCAGTCTGCGGCTGGATGACAGCTTCCAAATCCTTGAAGTAGAATTAGACAAGATACGGTGGCATGTTCTTGGGTTGTCAGAAGTCCAAAGTCATGACTTACGGAGCCGAGACGTGGAACTTGACAGTAAAACTGGCCCACAGGCTACATGTCACTCAAAGAGGTATGGAAGGGTCTATGCTCGGTATCTTTGGATAAAATCCGGAATGAGGCTATCCGCAAATGACCAAAGTGACGGACAAATGTGTAACAAGCTGCAGTGGCAGTGGGCTGGTCAAATTTGTCGTATAAGCGATGAACGGTGGAGTAAGCGGGTTCTCGGCATGCGTAGCGTTGCCGCCCTCTGGCCAGATGGACTGACGACTTAAGAAAGGCGGCTGGTAACGACTGGATGGCAAAAACGGGAGATCGTGCTTTATGGCGTTCCCTGGGGGAGGCCTACGACCAGCAGTGGACTACAATAGGCTGATATAGATTACAATCTTTGATTTGCATGTACCAGTAGAACTAGCCTATCATACCAAACAACTTTCGCTTTTCAGCCATTTTCGTATATCTTATAAATTAGCCAAGTTACTCACTCACGTATCTGTTATAGTTTAGATGGCCTCCTGGTGGTCTATATCAGACACTTTGTATTGGACCCTACAGTGCTAACAAATATGATAAAAGAAATAAGTTATGTTCGCCTTTGATGTGCTAGCAATATCAAAATATTTACTTTCACTTTTATGATAAGTATGTATTAGGATAAAAAGTGGCCAACTGTGGACACTAAATTTTGTCCACATTTTTCGATTCTCTTTATTCCGTCATCACCTTATCAGATCCGTCACCGCATGGATGACGGAATATGACAATCTGATGACCAAGGCATATTTTTTCAATTTGCAAGAAACTTACAACGTGTAAGGCGAACTGCTACATACGATTAATTTCAGCAAAAAGTGGTAATACTAGTGTACAAAAAAATTAAATGTGTCACTAACAGGAGAAAATCGCCTTAATAGGTATGATGAAATCGGGAAACAAAAATACGGATCTGAAATGTCAACGCTTATTTTGCCTATTTCTGAAAATATTATGCAGATCTGACCAATAAATCTTTTTCAATAAGTATGAAGTAACCTCCTGGCAGGATAAAATTATATCTAGGTTTAATAGTTGAATAGATATATGCTTTTAAAGGGGTGCTTACGGAACTGATATGGACAATGGACACCATTGTTTAAGTTAGCTTATTTTTAAAATATGGCTTTAATAAAATATACGATGGCATAATATGATACTTTGGTTCAGTTTTCATCTATATTTATCAAAATGAAAGCCAACTTTACTGAAACAGTAGCAATTTTGAAGCGTTTAACAGCCAAAGGTGGAGTGGACACCGCCTACGGAATTTAGAGAATGAAGGTTTGAAAAATATTTTTGAATTATCTACAATATTAATGCTAATTTTGAAACTTTGCCTACATAACCAATGGTTTATACTACCTAAGAAAAAATCGACATATTTTTACCATGATCACATCTGTGTGTTTTCTTGTGCCACTCATCAGATCCATCACCGAGAAGAATAAGCCATTCATTGATGAAATGTCTATGCTCATTCATAGCGATTTATGTTCCATTTCTTCGACTCTGCCTCCCCCTTTGATTTCTTTAAAAGGTTCACAGAAAACTGTGCTTAAATGTGAATGAATTCTTGCTATATTTGTTGCGTCGCATCGCATCAGTTCTGGCAGATAATAGAAGAACAGTGGAACCATGACTAGTTTCCATGGCAGTAAATTAAATAATAGAACGATTTAGAAATTCTTGAGCGGTTCAGTTCCGAGGACTACCACCGGAACGAGTGCAATAATCATAAAGAGCAGTCATAGAGTTTTAAAGTGTGTTCTCCCAAGTTGAGTAGAGCGTTATACAGGGGTATTCGTAGATAATTCTGCCAATTCTACAAGCGCCGATCCCAAGTTATGTCCACACATGAAGGTAAAAATAAACTTTTTTACGAAAAACACTCATCTTTATCTAGATTGGAATGAAAATGTATTTAGGGTATCTAGGTATACATTTTTTTTTCTCATTAGATGTTTTCACATACGAGTAAACCCGTAGATATCTTTTTCTCTCTGTTTACCTTTTGTTCGCCGGTACAGATTTCCGTGTGTCATGAGGCCCACCTTTTGTACTTTGCAATATAGTATTTTAAAAAAATTATTGATCTGCACCGTCAGATTGAGGGAAAGATTTTTCATTTTCTCATAAACTATTTTAGGGGCCAAGGTCTGCTAACGCTACACCTTGCTTAATTTTCTACAAATGGCTCCATGTATACCCTGTATACCGACCCGTGAGGACGTGCATTTCTAATTTACGAGAACGCAAACTCGGTGCCAATTCCCGCGGCGCTCCTCCCAAATGCCCGAGCCTGAATTGGCGCTCCATCAAAACTTATCGCGAGAAGAAAATAAAAGTTTCACAAGAGAAGTGTCTCATCCTTGCGCCATCTCTGTATGAGTGCAATAAAGCGGGCTAAATTTCCCGGGCTAACGAGCTAAACTAAAATGTAAAATTTGTACACACCGGGGTGGAAGAAACTAGCCAATATATGGTAGTATTGGCTTCGAGACGAGAATTTAGTTCAAACTCTGACTTACAAAATCTAACATTATGTTGATGTCTTTCTTCAGATGATGAGTTTTCAGATATCTAAATACACGTAACATTTCATGCGGATAATTGTTTCTCTATTTATCTTATGTTTATTTTACATTCGTAATACATACAAAAATAGTGACTTTGGCACAGACTTTGGCCTCCTTGCTACGCCGCTGTAGCATGCTGTAGGCATCGCGTAGCCCGTAGCCCAAAGCCCGTACTTAGCCCTTTTCGAAACCTTATTTTGCTTTTCGTACTTTGACGATCTTTTGGACCCTGTTCGCTCATAAAATGAAAAAAAAAGCTTATTTATTAAAATTATTTAATTTTCCGTCTCGTAACTCCCTACGTTTTAAACAAACTTATAGTAGGCCTAGTAGGCTCTCCAAAGTTAGCATTCATAGTGTGTATGAAAGAGTTTCGTGTGTACGCTCGTTGGTCGCTTTTATTGAATTATTCGCGGGCATGCGGCGGTGGCGCCCTCTATACAGTGCTGTTCGTGCGGAAACTTGGAGGTTTCTAATTAAACCTCCTCTTTTATTACAAAACGAGCCCTCCCCACCTACTGCGCTCGCCACTCCCTCAGTCCTGAATATGAAAAGACTCAAAGCAAAGTATAGCCCTCTTTTGAACCGGCGATTGAGTAATGGCTAAACACCTAATTTGCCAGATACGAATAATGATTAAAAGGTCGGACCTCGGACGTCAACCAGATATACCAGGTTTTTAAATCTTCTATTATTCTTCTGAGCTGACTCAGAACTAAATGTGAGCACGTAATTGCAATGAGGTTACCTAAAATTCGGGATAAATGTTACCAATTGGATTGGTCACCGTATTTTGACTCTCGATTCGATAGTTTGCTGCAGGACAATTCCAGACTTGTGCTGCAAACCGTTATGAAGGCAATTTGAGATCTCTGAAATACGGTGTATGCTGTACTCATACGATTCTGATTCCTGTAATAATGAGAACATTACGCTAATACCGTCGCTTGCGCCGCTGCTCGGCGGCTGATCCGCGAATGATGACGCGATCAACGCCAACCCGCATCTGCCGCTGAAATTACGCCATTACCACCCCTCAGCACCGCCAGGGGGCGTCTAAGTAGAATCGGATAGAAGCTCTAATAGTAGGTGCTATTACTGCGCGCGAACATGTCTGAAAGACGCACACAGCGTGGGACAGGTCGACGTATTGTTGAAGAGAAAATGCACACATTTTCTCTAAATCTTGCAGACACGAGATTAGGAGAGTGGAGAATAGGTAGATTATAGGAATATATGTGCATATCCAGGGGTCTCTACATAAGAGCTTGCTACTTGCAGTAGGCGGTTGAAAAACTCTCATGCCAGGGTTCATCGGGTCGTCGGACGACTCGATGCCCCACTCGAAATGAAGAATAATGTCCTTTAATGCTTCAATCAGGAACGAAGAGCAATTTGAGATACCAAATGGCCAGGATTGGTTGTTGAGCAATATCAAATATCTCCGGTTAATTTGATAGATTGCCAGCGTGCGAGCAATGAAGCATTCGGCAACATTTTGGGGAGCACAAGCACAGCATTAACAAACGTTTCGTCTCAAAGTACTGCATTTTCCCTTGAGAAACTGTGAGTTGACGATAGAACCAAAGAATCTGGTCTTTATGTTATGTAGGATTACCAATATATTTTATTAATCAATAGGTAATAATTTCACTTGAATGGTTTGCGAAAGCAAGTCCGCGGAAGTGCTCGCCTCGTCACAACGAGATAACCACAAGCGAGCGGCACGAGCGGAACAAGCGAGCGGAATGCTCTGAAAGCGGTGAATAATAGGTACTAATTAGGGCTCTAGCGGCGATATCTCAAACGATGGAGCCACTACGGATCCATTGTTCCCGGCTCCTTCAACAAAGACGAGTGTTTAGCGAGATGCGAACTAAATGTTGATTAATATTAATTCGCCGATGAAACTGAAACCGCTTCCGAGGTTTATCTGTGGCAGTGTTGGACTCAAGGTACGAAGGACCCACCCTGGTTCGATTCTCAGAAGGAACACGCAATCTATATTAATTTCTTTGAGCCATGAAAGATCATTTTCGCAAGGGCATTTTCAGACGGTCCAGGTTGCTATCTCAATAGGTAACCATGTGAGACGGCCATTAGTTATCTAGTCTAGTGGGCGGATAAAAACACCAGGGTTCGTCGGGTCACTACTTCGAGTATGCCACTTGATATGATGATAAATTACAATTTTATCGAGAAAACGAGGAATACGATCTTTCCTGCTTAAACATGCGTATTAAACAGACCAAAGCGATATGTTAAAAATAAGGTGAGTGAGTGGGAGAGTATGTTATTAAATGTAGCGACATTCATTAGATTAATCCTCGAAATGTGACGAAAATATGTATTCACTTGAGGAGATTTCCCCGAAAAGCTGAGGAAATTGCTTCCGGAAGATTACTTTGAACCTAATAAGCTTTGAACTTTGTACCAAAGCGATTATTAATATTTTGTTAACTTTCCTAAAAGAGAAACAACAAAAGTTTTTGGCTGAAACAAATGATATAGCATCATAAAATATAGCAGTCACACGGCGGATTCTACATTCAGATACAAAGTGTTTCCAAAATGTAATGCGATTGAAGATGTAGGTACTATTGGCAAAAATAACAAATACTTGCCCCCCCCCTCTAACGCCAAACGAGCACGTGGTCGTCCAGAGAAAAGCGATAAGACAAATTTACATACCACAAAAATGGTTGGAGGTGGCTCAAGATAGGAAAAAGTGGAAGAAGGAGAGGAAGAACTTTGTCCTGCATATCTGACTCATAATATATAACGGTATTAATAAAGTAAGCAAGTTATATAACTGAATACCAAATTTTAAAACACTTCTCGTGTTAGGTATACAATTTTTGGAAAACTTGCAAATTTTTCCACCGCAGGCAGGATTTGAACCTGCGATCTTCGGCATCTGTACTGACGACGCCACTACCAACTGGGCTACCGCGGTTCTAATCGAGCCTTCGAATTAAGCAAGTATATCTTGGTGTAGGATCTTGGAGAGTGGACAAGATATACTTGCTTAATTCGCAGGCTCGATTAGAACCGCGGTAGCCCAGTTGGTAGTGGCGTCGGCAGTACAGATGCCGAAGATCGCAGGTTCAAATCCTGCCTGCGGTGGAAAATTTTGCAAGTTTTCCAAAAAACTCAAATAACACCCATCAATTCATTTGGGGGCGCTGCACCATCAAAGCATCTTTTAGACATATCACTAAAAATGCATGAGTTAACCAAAGTAAAACTCCAGTAGAACTCTGGGGCGGAAAGCTAGAGTCTTACAATTTGTTTAAGGTCGCATCTTAGTCTTTAACATTATCTCTAGTTTGCGAGAATGAAAAATATCCGGAGATTTGCGCGAAGACAAATGTACAGTGGCTTTGTTGGTGGCGAAATCATAAAAATGTAAGATGATAGTCGCATGATTTATATTAAAGCCAGATAACGCTACGAAAGCCTTTTATGTCCATTCTTTCTATTCGTTACTTTCAGAGAAACATTAACTTGCACTCAATGCAAGTAATACAAGATGTAGATCTGTAAGATTATTAGGTTGATAGGCCAGTAATATTGATTGATCTCGCTCATTGCCTCTAATATCCAATAAGAGATACCCAACTTGTAGGCTATTCGTATGCAAACTGCTGGGATTTTAATGCACACACAGTGCTATTATTATTCTCATAAAAATAAGAAATCGAAAAACGACATGCATCGACCGGAGATTGAAATTTGACGCGTATCGCTCGGTGCAACGATAGCTCAGTGGCAGAGCGGTGGGGTTCGGCCCGGGTTCGATCCCCGGTCGATGCATGCCATTTTTAATTCTATCTACCCGTCACGGTTTTCGATAGCTTATTGAAAAGAACATCGCTTATTTCCCCCAATAAAGTTCATCACAATCATGTAGGTACCATAATATGTTCATAGGTAGCCGTGTTAATACGGCGCCAATCATGATTACCATAATGTTTAATTATACCTGGCGGGGGGCGGCAGACAGTGTAGGGGCAATCTTCGATTCGCCGCCCCGGGGCGCTGAGGGGCACCAGGAAGGGGCGCATAATTTTATTTGCCAGGTGTTCAATTCATGTTTTGGAATTTTAGAAGTACCCCGCGGCTAGTGTTTTACATAACAAACCGTGTGTATCAAAATACTGCTTTAAATATTGCTATAGTATAATACGTTGAATTTATTTATTGAATGTTATAATTTGTAATTTCATTCCGACCCGGTTGACTTTAATTTCCGTAGCTGTAAGTTTTAGTTAGTTAAACGATTGCACAAATATTTGCTACATTAACGTTGTAATTATGAAAATAAATTCAAATCAAATAAATAGCAATAATTGAAGATTATTTTAAACGAAACGATTCATACAAATATCATTTGCTAGTATTAATTTGAATAATACATATTTTGAATAACTCTTGTGTGCAAGTGGCCGAAAATAATGCATGCAGTTTAAAATAGCTCGAATGTAGTATATTTTCAACCTTTATACTGCTTTTTTCACTCAAATATTGCCCGCAACTGAAAAAGGAAAATGCAAAAGCAGTTACCTTTCTACAGAATGAAACGTATAATAATGTTAACTTTACGACGCAGTTGACCGCGGATAAAGCAGATGAAAGCTGAAACAAAAGAGGCCATAAAAAGTGAAGGTAAACAAACAAAACAACATAAAACAACGCCATTTAAATTGTTTAGGGTATTTTTGAGTGGTAGAGCGTAGCGTGGCCGGGTAAGGCTGCTTGTCCACTCTAGAGGGCGAGGAAATGGATCGGGGGGTGCGGAAAAAGTCCTCCAATAGAGTCACTTCATTGGCCAGCTCAGGTGAAGGGCTTGGTGAAATGAGGTCTTCGTTTGGTTTACAAAACAAGCGATGAATGGGTACGAATATGTTGCGAGGAATCCCTACAAGCTAGGTTCACCCTAACAATCTCCTACTTGTTGGACTGACAGGACAAATGAGCTATTTTGGATGGTGCAAAACTCTAACTTTTATATTAGGTATTTCTTTTGAAAAATAATGAATGAAGTCTGTTTTTGGAAAACAGTTCATTATTATTAGGGAAATATTTTTATTATTATTATTAGGGAAATATTTTTTATTATTATTATTAGGGAAAAGCCGTGTGGTGCAGGCAGAGTAGAATAGCACCACCCCCTCTCTTCCCATGGGGGTCGTAAGAGGCGAACGAGGGATAAACCCGACCCAAACAGCCAGGGCCAACCGTATGATGGCGGTTAATTTACCACAATAGCATTCCCAAGGAGGGTTGACGTCTGGTAGGCGGCCGGTCGTAAAATTAAGCCAAATCCTTTGCAACACGATTTTGTGTTCAACAAAACGTGTTGCGCCGACCCCAAGTAATTGGGATAAGGGCAGGAAGATGATGAGTTGAACTTTTCAGTCACGCAGTGAATTGCACCACACTGTTATAAAATCAGATCAGAACATGTCTTCATCGCAGATACTTGGTAAAATTACCCGCGCCTACCATTTCCACAGCACAACTAAACTACACATCCTCGAACATGTTATTATTTTTCTCAGCTTTGGTGGAAAAGCAGCACTACAGAGCGGGGCGAGGGGAGGAGGGAGGTCCCGCGCGACGCAACTTCCAACCCGCGCCCAGAGGTGAGGCGTTTTTAAACGACTGCCCAAGAACAAAAGTTATAAACGACAAGCGAATTCGAAAGCTTTATGAGCCCGAGAGGGGCCAAGTGCAGTTTTGTCATAATTTATAGTCCTCCTTAAAGAGGAAATATCTTCTTTTAGCCATTCCAATGAAAAGTTAGGGAAGTCACTGTTCAGGAAGCGTAGCAATACTTTGCTACGAAACTATGACTGCAAATTATTTTTCCAATACGTAGCAATATCAGCGTCTCCTTCTTTTGTGGGACATCGAGTTGACGAAGGACCCGTCTAGAATATAATTATCTAATAGTTGATACTGTATTACCCGCCGAGTGATCGCTACGAGCTAGTTGCGGCGACGTCCCTGCGACGCGGTCACGTGCGGTGCGACGCCGCGCCGCCGCCGCCACGCTGCGCCGCGCTGATTGCAGTTGTATTGCTACAGCTAACTTTCTGCTACCTGCTCGAACAAGTTTTGTCAACCGTGTGCTGTTTAGAGAACAATGAATTCTGGTTAGATATTAGGTAAGTAGTTGGTTCAATTTGGAGAAGACAACATTTTTCTGAAACAATGTGCGCGCACACACGTGCGCTCTCCAAAAGCTTTTCATCTAAAGCATTCAGGATACCTTCACCTGTGACACACGTGCCAACATGCCGCGATACGACGCAACAAGACAAGACACGACACGACGTAGGTACCACACCGCTCCACGCCTCGCTGCAACTAGCCGGGGAAACTTTCCGAACTTTTCAGTTTATTTTTTCAACTTTGAGCTTTCGATGTAGCAGGTGAACAAGCTTGCATCTTATTATAAGTAGAACAAGTTTTAAAACTCCTGACTCCTGGCATGGTTAAAATTTTTAATGAGCAGACAGTGTCTGTGTGTTCGTTCGTAATTAAAGATGGCAGACTTTGGGTTTGGGTCTATAGAATAATCAATTTTCACTACTTAGCATCAGCTATTTTCTAAGATGCTGTGATGGACTGTAAATCCAGGTAAATAGGTACTTATTATTTATGATTATGATAAGTAATATGAAATTGCCTCCTTTTCTAAATTAAGAACAAGGATATCGCTTTCACTAACACAATTTGAGTTTCAAATGATGTCCTCTAGATTCCTAAAATTCTCTCCTTGAAAATTAAAAGAAGTATCTTGAATTCTAACTATAAACATCTTGTTAGTACCTATCGACTTTCGTTGAATATTCAGACGCAGATATCCAAGGCTATTACCAGCTATTACCTAGAAACATGTTTATTTGAATCGGACGAACTTGGAGCGCGAACTTGTCGACACAACTTTCGCAACTATTTCAAACCTGCTAGATCTATCCTGAACTTTATGTACAGGTAATATAGGCTAACAGGAAGCTGAAAGAACTAGGTGAAATCGTAAAGCTTCGAGGCGCGATAAATAAAATAGTTGCAGGTGGAAAGTTAGCGCGAGTAGCCAGAGAGAGTTTTCCGCGCCTTCCCTCAAGTCAACTGGCCAACTCCTGACACGACTATGACGATACTACTTGAATGAGCAGTTTCATCCTTGCCCTGTGTGTAGTACAACATATAAATCCGACTTTTGTGAACATTCTTGATTATTCGCTTCCACAAAGTATTGTTAACTGTGTGGTAGCGGCTAAGAATACTGCCACCCCTAGTCCACTCAGGGTGTTTCGTAAAAGGCGACGTAGAGCTTTGACCTTGGCCTAATTGTCGACTATGGTCAACCGCAAGGTGGTGGTGATACCACCTAGAATAGCATTCCCAAAGAGGGTTGATGTTAGGCAGGCGGCCGGTTATAAAACATAGCCAAATCCTTTTGCTGCATGATTTTGTGCACAAACAAGAACAACATGTTACGCCGACCCTAACTGATTTGGGATAAAGGCAAGCAGATGATGTTGTCTCAAGCCGTTGGCTAGATACCTACATTATCCCTTCAGTCTGAGCTTTCCATATCCCGTACTATCATTTACCTGCATATCCCGTTGCTGCGACTAGCCGTAGCCTATTGACAGTCGCACGCCCTGCTCGTAGCTCTTTCAGAACTCTGAAATTATTTTCCTCTCGCTTCGTTAGCTGGTAGCTCGCGCTCTGTAATTCCCTACATTTCCCGCGCACAATCGAACGCCGCGTCAAAAGTTGCCGGCCGCGGCTTATCTTTTGATTTATTTTCGGCCAACTTTATGAATTTTTCAATTGGTTATTGCAGGGTAGTTTTTCAATTATTTGAACGAAAAAACACGTATAAATATCGTATCATAGGTATGCAGAGAGAAACACGGCTATTCATTCACAAGGATAATAAACGTGTTTCTTCAGATCTCGATACATAAAATGTTTATTTCTTCGGCAAGCAATCGAAAGTTAATCAGATATCGTAATGCACAATCAAGAATTGATCATCTTCGTTCGAGATAGGTATGAGGGATGCGTCCCCTCGAGACTGCGAGTAAATAACCAACAACATGTTATCTTGCGTCTGGTGGCGAGCGGTGAACGAACGCGCGGTGTGATTGTGATTCCTTCGAAAGATAAAATACGATATCATGTACCATTTATGAATGGTAAGTCTAGCTAACCATATATCCGCTTGTAACGCAAATAAGGCAATGTTTACCACGGGACCCTATCTCGAATATCTGTAAAGAAATCTTACAATTATACAGTTTCCGACACAGTAATTCCTCGTCCGCAAACAAATCTAGCACCTCAAGTTGAGTCGGGTCAAAGTGTCGCGAAGTCCGCGGTTGAGGGCGCCGGGACCACCGCGGGAGGGGGGCGCGGGACCGCTGCGGGGCAGTCGGGACCGGGGGGGGGGGGGAGGGGCTCGTGGGAACGTTCCGAAGTTAATGTTTGTTGGACGGCTCCCACCTTCCCACCTGTCTGAGGTTAAACTAGTCGCTCTGCTGTGACAACACCTTTAGTAATACAGTCGGCTGCTTGCGAAAATGCCCCTGTGAAAGTGCATTGTACTATCGTGTGAAATTCTTACAATAGAGCATCCCTATCAGCATTATTTTGGTGATTGGTATCCAGCATTGATCGAAATTAATATTTGCGTACAAAGACGTTATGTACGATTACTTCAATTCCTCTAGTAAAATGATGTTATTAGCTCGACACGCCACGCGACACTAGTGACGTCGCAATCACCGACTCTATCAGAAAATGAAATGAAATTATCGAATTTGCTACAAACCTGAATAGTTTAGCATGATTTATCTAATGAATAGCTATATACCTACTTATTCTATCTTCTTCTCCTTTGTAAAGTCTGTGGCCACAAGTCGGTTAGACTACCGCCTCCTGTTGATTTAGATGTGAATGAGTCTGGACTCTGGACTTTTGGGGCATCCCAACAACACCATAATATCATACCTATTCAGCTGATAAATAAATTATAATGAGAATTAACAGGCATTATAGACATGTAGAGTATGTAGCACGTTTGCATACGTTATCGTTAGCTCGTGAGGATTCTGTAAATCTATTCATTTAAATGATTTGTGAACTCACTAATCTGATTCATACGGCGAGGTGCAGTCGGTGCATAATCCGTGTGCAGTTATGTCCACTTTGCGCTTAATTTCACTAAACACTTTGCATAATGTTGAAACATTTCATGGGAGCAGTATCCATTAAGGCGAGTGACACACGTAATATCTGTTTGTGTTTTATTTTTGCGCTACGTCGCACATGCGTTAGGAAAATACGAATTCCGACCTTATTTTATTATACAAACGTTATCATACAAAAAAACATAATTGATAGACTCGTTCGTCGACGCAGCGTTGTGCGATTCGCATCGCTAGCGGATGCGTTTGTCAAACCGTATTACAAAACATACATACCGATACAGTTGCGGTTTTTTTGCACTCTAATCTTCTGGGCTTGTCGAGCTGAAAAAGGAACGAGGACATTAATGATAATAGCCACCTAAAAGCTTTGCTAAAATTATAAATTACGAAAGGCTTGCTTTATTCGCTTCTAACCGTTTTAGGAATGAGGCGATATTACGAGCAGAAATCACCACATATCAAAGTTCAGTAGTTTCGTAGATAACTTTCAGCTTGGACGAAAGAATACTACCGCTACGTATCGTGAGTTGGTGAGTACCAATAGCTACACGTGCCGTGAATATCGTTCGTTAGGTTTTTAACGCTTTTAATGGCGCGAGAGGGCCACTATCGGCGGCCTCCTCCTACCTCCGCACCTCCGCACCTCTGTACCTCCGCACCTCTGTACCTCCGCACCTCTGTACCTCCGCGCCGCGCCGCTTTGATACCTCTAAAGGTAAGCGCACATGGGAAGTCTACCTCTAAGTAAATACTCCTATCTTTCTTCATTCTTGTTTTTATTCTTCTATTTCTTATTTTAATCATTCTGAATTAAATTAATTGATTTTCTGAAACGTAAGTAAACCGTTTTGAAGCCGAATATTACATATTTGTCAAATATTTTTGACGCAATTATAGACGAAACCCAGATTGTTTGAATATGTATGACATCAAAGATATTCTGCACCAGTTGTTATATAGGGTTACATTTAATTATCAGACGTCAAATGTATGAGAAGTTATAGAGGTTCAATAGTGCTGCCACTGGCGTTTCGTTACTGACAGACCAAAGAGGTTCTGTGCACCCTACTGCCAACAGTTCTAACTTTTAGACGCACTCTATAGGATCGTATTAAATCCAGTACAAATATTTTTAGGGTGTGTTCTACTAGTGAAAATGAACAACTTTCTTTGAACCTTGCACCGAAGGTGTGCGTTCACCTTAACTCTGTCTCTACCTCTCTCACCTCGCATGTGATTTACCACTCTTATTACTGGAATACGACGACTGACTCTGTCCGGTGTTGTCACTTCGTTGTGTGTGCGGTCACCCTAACTCTACCTCGCGTCTACCTACACCTCTCTCACCTCGCATGTGATTTACCACTCTTATTACTGGAATACGACTCTGCTCTCATACTCTGACACGGGTCATAAAAGGTGATAATCATATGCCCATACAAGGTTAGGCCCCTCGAAATGGGGGCCTAAATCGAAATGGCTAGTAATAAAACTCGTAGTAATGTATTTCTTACGCTATCTAGATCATGGTGGCATACTTAGTTTTAATTTATCAAACGGGAAACTGATGAAACGACGCAAAATAATTCTTAACCTAAAATGGCATAACCTAACTAAGTATTTTGATAAGAGTTATAAGGTGAAAGTATTTATACCCGCACACCCACAACGCACTCGCCGAATTTTGGATTCTTTGTATGAAAATCTGTGGAACCTCGAAAATATTGTCGAGCCGCACGCGCCTAACCGAACGGATTCCCCAGCCAGTGCTCTTTTCTCTTTTTCGTGTGGGACACCGAGTCGTTCAACGACCCGATGAACCCTGGTGTCAGAGTTTTTCAACCGCCTACTACAAGTATCAGGCCTCTGACATGGTTGTGTAACGACCGCCATCATAGACAGCAACCGGGACCGACGGCTTAACGTGCCCATCCGAAGCACGGAACCATCTTACTTGCGGACAATCAGGTGGTTCAACCTGCAATGTCCTAACCAGACTGGGAACAAATTCACAAAGTGATAAATATCAACTTTGTGATTGACCCCACCGGGAATTGAAACCCGGAACCCTTGCGTGGTAGGCAGGCATACTAACCACTGCGCCACGTCGCCTGTCTAATCTAAGCCAGTGCTAATCATAGACTATAATGCTGATGACGTCGCGAGCGCACGCGGACAGTGTAACCATTTAAAAGATTTAGTTTTTGTCAATGCTGCCAGACTGTCCCATCAACATTACCTCCCAGTAAAGTCTGCTGTTCACCGTCCGTGTTCCAGTTTTTCTTAACTAAAGTTTCGAAGGTTTTGGAGTCTATGTCACTCTTAAAGAATAACCAAATGACATTTTCACATTTTGCTTATTTGACATTTTAATATTTGAGATTCCGTCCTTTTAAATTCAATTGACATTCTGTTACCTTAACATTTAGACATTGGCACAAAATGTTTTCCGCTTCTTCTTTACGTTTTGTTACGTTTACATTCTAGCAATTTTACATTTTGCTACTTTGACGTATTGGCATTTTGCTTTTCTGCACATTCTACTTCCTTGAACAATAATATTTTTTAAAAGTTGAAACAGCGGGACCTGTAATATGTTCAAAAGTTTTGTTCCACCGTAGAACATAGAACGTAGAAAATATTCCGACCTGTTCTACTGTAGAAGTGATCAGTTGGATATATGGGAACAAAAGTAAGCTGCGTGGTGCACGGAGAAAATTCTGCAGTTACGAAAGTTGGCTGCTTGAACGTGCCTTTGGCGTAAAATGACAGCAATTATTATATGAAATAAAATTCCGAAAAATACACACATACGGCAAAATTACACATTAAATTGGGAGGAAAGTACTCTCTTGGTAACACCGACTCTATTCAATGCGGCTGTGCTTGCGGCTAGGTGTGCGAGGCCATCCGCATTATTCAGCGCGTACGGCGAGTACGTTGCGGCGGGTATACTTCCTTTTGCCAAATGACAACTTGATGACAATAACAAAGAGGAAATGCAGAAGTATGGCAGAAGTTTTATTCTCTATGAGAGTTTCAAAGAGTATGTAATACTTGCAGGGTAGATGGGGTAAAATGGTACCTACCCCTGATCAGAAGTTTAAAGACATTGTTGAAAGAAGTTTCCAAACACGAATTCGTATCACCTTTTGCAGTTCCTGTGGCATGGTCTGTTATATTTTTGCCGTTGTTATGCCAGTGGCAGCTGGCCTATTATTACTATTATTTAATAAAGTCATATAAATCATAAAAATGTCATTAATAATTAATCTATCATTAATGTTGTTGTAGTCGCTTTTGTTGCTTGTCTTACGTACGAACCCGGCTATAACATAACATAACAGCCGCAACGGTCCACTGCTGGACATGGGCCTCCCCCTATCGGGGGTATTGCCATACTTACCATGCTTGGCTGGCGGATTGGCGAGCGCAGTGCATGATGGTGCATTAACAGGGAACCCTGCTGCCCATTCCCTGGATGAGTATCCCTTAGTCGCTTTTTATGACACCCACGGGTAGAATTGGGGTGATGCTGTTCTAAGCCGGCATCACTCGGCATACACAGGAGATTGTCTGCGCTGTAGTTGTTTTTACGCATCCTGGGTTCTAAAAACTGCTCCATTTTACCCTTATTTCCTCTTAGTTGCTCTAGTACCTACTTTACGTTTGTGTCACAGATGTCAGCAGAATCAAGGAACCAGAATTTTGACCGGAATAAAACACAAAAATATACTTTTTAACATAAATTGTGATTCCCGTTTCGCCTGAAGATGATTTATATAAGATTTTGATCCAAAAAACGTATCATCTTTTTTACATTTCATGAGATTCTTAGCCGTTACTTAGAGGGGGGCCTAGATTTGATTATTTCCTTTTTGTTGTCAGCGCCGCCAACTTTATACTAGCAACCATTTTTTTATAGACCTTGTGTATTTTATGGTACCTGTTTGAGAATGTTACATGGTTCAAGGTATGCACTCTTGCTTTGTAGGACACCGAGTCAAAGTCAAAGTCAAAAATGCTTATTCAAATTAGGACATAAAAATATCACTTATTGATAGTCATTCATTACATTACGCAGAAATGTATTAGTCATTGTAAAAAAGAGAAATTTGTGAAGCACAATTTTCTCTTTTTTATCACAATTTTTATTCCACTATAAACGCGGCTCGGGCGGGATAAAAAAATAAAAATAAAGGCACTGCCTCGGGGCTGGCCAGGCTAACCACACGGCATGTAACTTTATGCCTTAACGACCAGTAAGTGAAACTAAATTCGATCAAGATTTTAAAAAAGTGTTACATGCGTATAGTTAGTCGGACCTCCTGTACAGGAAAACCCCCCAAAAACCTGCAAAGTCAAGTCACACTAGTCAGAATTTTTCAATCACCTCCTACCACTAGTCACTACTTACTAGGCCTCTGACTTGGTTGTGTAACGACGGTCATTTTGATATTTTATTTTGAGGTTAACTTATTGAAACTTATGTAGAGTCACACAAAGTTCCATAATTTTCGTCAATTGTGATGTTAAATTAGTACCCGTAATTACTTATTCAGTGTAAGTAAAATTGAACATTAAAATAAATAAAACATTCAAGAATCTTCACTAAAGATATCAGTTTCAGTCTTACCTAAGTAGCTCTCCTAAAACTGTCTATAACTTAGAAAATTAAAGCAGGAAAGTTTATCGAAACTGGATTTTTCCAATTTTGTGTAATCCAATAACAGGGAAGCTCCTAGAGCCGAGGGTATCAGGTTCTTAATGGACGAAAAGTGTTTGTTTTCATTTCAATTATGATCCTATTTCATTTTTCGGCCTTGGTAATAATTTGTCTGTTGTTAAGCTTCAGTTGAGAAGGCCGTCTGAGTACCTACTTGCCAAATGGTAGAACAATTATTTCTTAAAATGTTTGAAGTAGGTTTCCGAGAATAGGTCTTTTGCGTCAGTAATAGAATTACATATTCAGAGTCTACACTAACAAAAGAGAGATTTGATTCTATGTTTGTGTGTAGTCGTTCACTATCATATAGGTAGACAGCTCGAGCATCTCTGAGTAACATAGCGCGTATGGTATTTTTTCATCGGGAAAATGTCTATGTTTGATTCCGAAGCTGATCTTAGCGCAGTGGAAGCAAATTAAAGTTATCTTAAAATCTAAAACTAAATGGTCGATCAGCCTCGGAACAACATTTGACTACGATTCGTAGTGCTCTTTACTAATAGCTAAATAAAATAAATTTAATGAGAGAATTTTGTTCCGGAAAGTTTCCGGCCGAGAAATTCTTGTTTCCAAAGTCTACTTAAACAGGGCCTAGCAGCGAATTGCTTACCGTGCGAACCATGACGCCGCCGTTTCCTTGTAAGTCTAGTTTTTGACAGGAAAAAAGGTATCAGGTTTTGGAGGAAGACATTTTGGATTGGAATTTAGGTACTAGACTTACTGCACCCGGACACCAGCTCGTGTGGCACTCCGTCCCGTCAATCAGTCGCAGATTCACAGCTTAGTTTTCACAAGCACTTGGGTTCACTATTGTTCATAGTTCGACATCAAATAATGTTTTTTAACACAAAATGACTAAAAGATTTCTCTCCGAATGAGAAATCGGCCCCGTTGGCCTCCAATCAAGAAAACAATTAAAAATATGTAGCTATCGGCAGCCACGACGCGAGCGAACGAAAAGTGAGGTTATATTTTGTCGGCGGCCGCGTGACTCTCAATCAAAGCGCCGGAACCAAATCCACTTGGTTCACTTCCCCACCGAACAGGGAAAACCACACGAGAAAACCGAAAGCACACTAAATTACACCATTTATAATTAAAATTCGCATCAACGATGCGAGCGCACGGCCACAGGACGAGACAATGACAAACAGTGTTGCCAGCGCCGCGCGCCCATTTGATACGAAACTAAACAGTCTAATTATCACGGCTAAGTCGCTAGACTGGCCTATCCACTGCCCTAGTTCTAAAGATGCTCTTTCATACACATGTATAGTATTTTTCTAATCAGATACACAAAAAAAGAAACAAATCTTCCCTCTTGTGATGACGAAACTATAACAGAATTTAAGGGCTGTAGAGGCGGCGGCAGGTTTCACACCAGCGTCCTTTTATTCTGGCTCGGCTGCGGCTAAGGTTAGATAATTATCCCTTATGAGCAGGCAGATTGCCCTTTGCCGCGCTAATTGAATTCACCATTCCCTTTTATGTCGGATGCTGCACGTGCTGGTCGGTAACTAGCTGACAGTGTAAGGTTTAACCACATTTTTATAAGCAACTAGAAGTCCTCGTAACCTCTTAGGAATTCATTGTTCAAAGCTTTTTAGGTGACATATCTACCTAAAATGCAACTAACGGATAAATCCATCCAGGGAATAAGCAGCATAAGCAGCCTGCCTGTGTGATATACAGTCATGACTTTTAGACTCCGATGCGGGAATGTCCAGCAGTAGACTATTGTATTTGTAAATTTTCCACGCGTCGATTGGAGTACATGTAGGTACGTAAATTCACTTGCTTGAGGCGTAGTTGCTTGTATGTGGTTGGGGTTATGTTAAGCTTCATTCACACAAGTACACAAGCTTCAGCCTCAGGAATACAGCGAAAAACCGCAGCACAGAACACTACCGCCGCCGGGAGATCTGTATCTCACAGTTTCATTCAATAAACATGAGGCTCGTTCACGTAACACAATAACAACTAAGTATGGGAGAAATTATTTTGAGTAAGAATACGGAAAGCTCATACATAATGTATGCCGCGTGTCATACGAGGCGGTCTGCGTCTGTTACTGTGAGAGCTGATAGTACCTTAGCTATTGTGTTTTAGGAGGCCTGAAGCTTCGTTGTAATGATTTACTTACCTAACATTATCTGGGTTTCGTTACGTTGTGTTTGTCTGCCTTTCCATGAAATCTTCTATTCTGCCGCAAAAAAGGTATATCATTTTCCTAGAAAATCACACGATCGAAAGACAATACCCGTAGGTATCTAAGTATTTGTATGTTCAAAGGTAAAACCATGATTGAACCATTAGTAAGTACAAATCGACGTCTGTTTCTGAGCAACACTGTTACTACGTAGCGTAGGTACAAAGGGTAGGTATAGCCCTTATTTTCTCCTTCGACGAATCGACTGGCAACTGGTTTTATCTTGTTTTCAGCCTAAATTGGAATTCCGCTCTTCAAATCAGAGGCTAGTAACTTTGATTGTTGTTATAAACCTGAAACTTTCAATAAGCTTCTATAGGTAAGTAACTAAGTGCTGGGAAGATTTAAAATTGTTTACAAACAGATAATCCCTCTGTGCGCCATATTTCCCGCTCAACGGCCCAACGGGCGTTCAATGCTCAATCTACGTAGGGTGCGCGTGTCTGTCGAAAGCCACCAGCCAGTGGCCTTGTGATGTGCATCAACGGTAGAGAGACAGCGTGCGACAAGACTTCAAACATGTCAACTTGTATGGATATTATCAAAGCGAATGTAGAACTTGACTTAACAGTGCAGATAGCAAAGTTTCAGTGCACATCATAAGCCTTCAATTGAAATACCTAGGTACAGACACAGATCTGACCTCCGAGACTCCGGATCCTGAATCAATGATTTTGTGTATTAAGGTGTTTCATCTGCTAAGTTGCTGTATTACCTACTTATAAATCTTGTAAATCAATGAATAATGTGTTTGCTATTATTGGGGTGCTACCTGCTCTGCTAAATTTCTCCAGGCTCTGCGGTTTCGAAAAGACCTTAAAGTTTTGATCTGAAATTGTAACACACTGGTTTTTATCTGGTACGCCGACCCTATCTTTGTAGTTCGTTTGATTTTAAATGGATTCGTCCGGATTACCCCCGTTACTGTATTTACAAAGCTACACATTTGCATTTTGCAGTTTGATTAAGAACTGAAACTAACGGCTCGCAAAAAGCCCGGTTATTGCAAACAGTTTAAACTTTCTATAAAATATTTTTCCCAATTCTCTAAACGATTGACTGAAATGTTATTTTACAGGATGGAAAAATATGATTATTTTCAAAACCTGCTTAGGTTACTTAGGTACTAAACTAAACCATACGAAACTTGGTTGAGATAATAAGACCTTCAAATAAAGCGGTAGGTCCAATATTTTTTAATCACGACCTGTGTTCCTTGAACAACTTGGTTCAGCCTTACATAGAGTCAAAACACCAGGAAAGCAGAAGAGCATGTTGATAGTCTTTATTTAATTTATTTAGCCATAATGCAATCAGGAGCAAATTGGCGTGGAATAGCTGCACTGAGAGGGGCGAGGGGGAGGGAACAGACAGAGAGGGGTGCAGTGTGACGTCATCACTGGGAGATCGGAATAGTCGCTCGCTTGTATCAGTTCACGCCTCAATGTGACTACAGTAGAGATAATGAACAGCCTTTTATGTCGAAAGAAAGTAACAATCAAACCGTAGCTAAGAGAAAGAATCACTTGCCCTCAGGTTTGCTCGGTAGGTACTATTATTATTAGGCGTACTTATCGAGCTATCTGGGCCGAAGTCTGCTAAATGAAAATCTTTTCCGTTGTGTGTCGATGGCCAGTCAGTTAGAAGGTTTAGGTAGTTTCTTGTTCTGCTAACAGTTTTTAGAACCTATAGGAAAATCACAGGGGCAATAGAATGGCAGTTGAGTGTCGTTGGCATTTCAATAGCTAAAAATAGGAGACTGGTGGTCCTGGCCGCTAGCGGCTGGCGGATAAATAATAATTTGTATTAAAGGAGGACTGAAGTGTAGAACCACTAGAGACGTTATACTTTTCTTCTCTTATATGTACTGTGTACCGGGGGTAAGGGCGAGAAATAACTTTTTAAACCGTTTAGCGCAAACTTGGTTGAACTCGGCACATGTCTGCCGAGATTCGCACTGAACTCAGTTATGTAATGTTTCTTTTATTTGCCGTTTCAATCTAGAACCGATCGCTGTTTAGTGGGCTGTGTAACGACCTGCTTGTTCGAGCGGAATAAGATTCAATTCGGGGCATTTAGGAGAGTTTTTTGGCACTTTGCAGCAACAAATGCCATTTACAGGAATGAACTTAAGAAATCGTAACAGCGTAGACTTAGGCGGAGACTGGATTCTGGGACGGGAACGTAGAGTGCAATTCCACCGCTCTGCGGACTGAGCTACTGATAGTCATTATATCTGTTGCAAATTCTCGTCTCAAATTCAAATTCTATTGGCGAATAGAATTCATCTAATGCGTGAATAAATCTGTTGATTTATATACTTAGGTAGATAATGGTTTGCTGATAAATTGTTCGCTGCAGCCATAAATTGAAAACCTATTTAGCTGATTAAACACTGACTAAGTACCAAAGTTTCAATAAATTGATAAATTAACACCAGTTTATTTACCCTGTGATTAGATTCCCATACTTGTTGTTGTAGAAGTGTATTTTCGTTTGTAGGATTTTGTATCCAGCCAGCACCTGACATAAGTAATTCAGTAAGGGCCCACGATATCACGAAAACAGCGCAAGGAATCGCAACCAATCAGGTGTCCGCATTAAATATGCAGAGCCAATGACAATCTCCTGAGAATTTGAATTGAGAATTTGGTGTGAACGGTAACGAGGAAGGCATTACCGAGCTAAGTGGGTCGAATTACTGAAATCTGTGATCGGATCGGGTAAACGAGCCTGCGATCCTCACCACTCGTAAAGAAAGAAGAGCTGGTGTGCGATCAGTAGGTACAACACCTTAATTTACCTGTTTAAGGGATATTTTATGCTGGTTATGCTTGAGACTTATAAGAAGAACCAGTATATCTTAATCCCTTTGAAGTAACTAGAGACATTTTACGTCATACCTACATCTTCATCTGCTGCAACTTCTTTGGGATACCCATGGAACCTTAATAAATTAGTACCCTAAACTGATAATCGTCGAGGCTGAAGTTCAGAAGTAGCTGCTACGATGCATCGGCAAGTGCGACGTTTGATTCATTTGGACTTGATAAATTTGCGTTTCATGGTGTTGATGTAAAAGTCAGAGGCCTTTGTATAGGTAAAAAATTTGAAGAAAAAAAGGCATTGTTTGGATTGTTATCGATAAAAGACAATGTAAGGGAAAGGGCAAAGGGCACTGTTCGTTTTGGTAGTTTTCTGTCGTGTACCCGATTGCGGAGTCTCGGTGCGTGCGTCTTTTGTTTTTACGATACGAGCCCAATGAGCGCTCGCCACCGCTGTAAATAAACCGTTCACCGCAGGTACCTGTGTCTTCTAGTGGTCCGAAATAATAAAACTAAAAGTTTAAGGGTAGAATTATGGGTAGAATGCACGTAGCTGGTTAGCCGTTGTTGTACCGACATAGAGTTTTTACCTGCAGACTTTCAGAATTTCTATAATTTTAGTGTATTCATATTGGGACCAAGAGACACTGGTTCCTCTTATTCCGCCACTTTGCAAACCTCTACTTATAGGTACATAGTCCGTTTTGTCTGCAGAGAAGGCATCAGAAATTCACAGTCTGCTTCACAATGACTGAGGAGCAATAAATCGTTTTGGAAAATAGTATTGCGTATCTAATGAAAAAGCTTTTCCCGAGTTCTTCATTTAACGTCCCACTATTTCATACTTGTGTATAGTTCTGGCTAACAGACAAATGGAGGCAAATTGGCGCGTAATGAGCCCGCCGCCAACACTGGTGCGTGTTAACGAACGAGTTGCATACCAGACTAGATGCAAACTAATTTGCAGCGCGTTGCGTGAGCGTGACCTCGCACTTTCACCTGCTACGCCTGCTGATTGCGAATTTATAGTTCAATGCTTTTGCCAGTCCAGGTGGAGTGGCTACGGTCGTCTCACACAGCTACTCGAAATGACCAAACGAACCCTGGGATCTTCTTTATGTCGAATTTTTATACATTTATTTTCATTGTACAAATGAAAATTTAACTTTTAAAGCACTCGCGATTACTTTCACACATAATAATTACTTTAACGGGTCTTATCGCGATAGTTTTTTAGGTAAATAAGCGATTTACCTGGACACTCGACGTTTCAACTGGGTTGCACCAGTCTGCTCGCGACCACGACTGGTGCAACCCAGTTGAAACGTCGAGTGTCCAGGTAAATCGCTTATTTACCTAAAAAACTATCGCGATAAGACCCGTTAAAGTAATTATTAAATGAAATTTTTTCTTATACCTATGCTTATTATATCTAGCGGTTACTGTTTGAAAAGACCAGTTCAAATATGTAAACTCGTATGAATATTATCAAAGCAAGTGAAGAATTTTGACATAAACATAACAATGCAGAAAGTGAAGTTTCGGTGCACATCACCTTCAATTCAAGTTACTCGTACCTACAGCCACAGACGAATTTTGCTCTGGCAATGATTTTGTGTAATAAGGTGTTTCATTTGCTAAGTTGCTGTATTATTTATAAATCTTGTAAATCAATTACCTAATAATGTTTTTGCTATTAATGAGGTGCTACTGCTCTGCTAAAATTCTCCAGGATCGACGGTTTTGAAAAGACCTTAAAATTTTGATCTGGAATTGGAAAAAACTGGTTTATATCTGGTACCTACACTAACCCTATTTTTGTAGTTCGTTTGATTTTAAATGGATTCGTCCGGATTACCCCCGTTACTGTATTTACAAAGCTACACATTTGCATTTTGCAGTTTGATTAAGAACTGAAACTAACGGCTCGCAAAAAGCCCGGTTATTGCAAACAGTTTAAACTTTCTATAAAATATTTTTCCCAATTCTCTAAACGATCGACTGAAATTTTATTTTACAGGCAGGAAAAATAATTATAAAAGATAACTCAAAACCTGCTTACTAAACTTAACCACTTTCAATACGAAACTAAGGTCAAATTTAGTAAGATCTTCCCATAAAGCGTTAGGTTTAATATTTTTAATCGCGACCAGCTTTGTTCAGTCTCACGGGTTAGCTTGCCTCTTGAAATATTTTTCATACTTAACATAGAGTCAAAACACCAGAAAAGCATGTTGATAGTCTTTATTTAATTCATTTAGCCATAATGCAATCAGGAGCAAATTGGCGTGGAATAGCTGCACTGAGAGAGGAGAGGGGGAGGGGAGAGACAGAGAGGGGTGGAGTGTGACGTCATCACTAGGAGATCGGAATAGTCGCTCGCTTGTATCAGTTCACGCCTCGCTGTCACCACAGTAGAGATAATGAACAGCCTATTATGTCGAAATAAAGTGACAAAGAAACAGTGCCTAAGAGACAGACTCATTTGCCCTCAGCTTTGCTAGGTCTAGTAGGTAGGTAGTGGGACTTATTATTAGGCGTCCTGGTTTGCTCATCGCTGTTTGCGGGTGGCCTAAATAAAAGCAGATAAATATTCTTGCACTTTGCTAGTTCGAGCTACCTAGGGCCGAAATTTGCTAAATGAAAATCGTTGTGTGTCGATAGCACGTCAGTTGAATGGTTTTGGTAGTTTCGTATTTTGCTAACAGTTTTTAGTGCAATCGAGTATCGCTGGCATTACAATGGCTATAAATGGCAAACTTGAGGTCCTGGACGTTTTGGCGACTGGCGTATAAATATAATTTGTATGTTAAAAAGGAGGACTGAGACAGAGAGTGTAGAGACACTAGAGACGTTATACTTTTCTTCTCCTATACTGTGTACCGGGGGTAAGGGCGAGAAATAACTTTTTAAACCGTTTAGCGCAAACTTGGTTGAACTCGGCACATGTCTGCCGAGATTTGCACTGAACTCAGTTATGTAATGTTTCTTTTATTTGCCGTTTCAATCTAGAACCGATCGCTGTTTAGTGGGCTGTGTAACGACCTGCTCGTTCGAGCGGAATAAGATTCAATTCGGGGCATTTAGGAGAGTTTTTTGGCACTTTGCAGCAACAAATGCCATTTATAGGAATGAACTTAAGAAATCGTTAAAGCGTAGACTTAGGTGGAGACTGGATTCTGGGACCGTGGAGTGCCATTCCACCGCTGTGCCTACTGAGCTACTGGAGTCATGATTTCTGTTGCAAAATTCTCGTCTCGAATTCAAATTCTACTGGCGAATAGAATTTATCTAATGCGTCAATAAATCTGTTGATTTATAAACTTAGGTAGATAATGGTTTGCTGATAAATAGTTCGCTGCAGCCATAAATTGAAAACCTATTTAGCTAAACACTGACATCAAAGTTCCGATAATGTGATAAATCAACGCAAGTTTATTTAACATGCCCATTGATTAGATTCCCATACTGCAGAAGTGTTTTTCGTAAGTAAGATTTTTGTATCCAGCCAGCACCTGACATAAGTAATTCAGTAAGGGCCCACGATATCACGAAAACAGCGTAAGGAATCGCAACCAATCAGGTGTCCGCATTAAATATGCAGAGCCAATGACAATCTCCTGAGAGTTTGAATTGAGAATTTGGTGTGAACGGTAACGAGGAAGGCATTACCGAGCTAAGTGGGTCGAATTACTGAAATCTGTGATCGGATCGGGTAAACGAGCCTGCGATCCTCACCACTCGTAAAGAAAAAAGAGTTGGTGTGCGATAAGTAGGTACAACACCTTAATTTACCTGTTTAAGAGATCTTCTTATGCTGGTTATGTTTGATACTTATAAGTAGAACCAGTAAATCTTGATCCCTTGAAGTAACTACGGACATCTTGAGCTATACATCTTCATCTTCTGCAAAATCTTTGGGATAACCACGGAACCTTAAATGAAGTAATACCCAAAACAGATTATTGTTGAGGCTGAAGTTTAGATTGTAGCTGCTACGATGCATCGGCAAGTGCGACGTTTCATTCATTTGGACTTTATTAATCTGCGTTTCATGGTGTTGATGTAAAAGTCAGAGGCCTTTGTATAGGTAAAAACTTTGAAGAAAAAAAGGCATTGCTTGGATTGTTATCCATAAAAGACAATGTAAGGGCCAAAGGGCACTGTTCGTTTTGGTAGTTTTCTGTCGTCTACCGGATTGCGGAGTCTCGGTGCGTGCGACTTTTGTTTTTACGATACGAGCCCAATGAGCGCTCGCCACCGCTCTAAATAAACCGTTCACCGCAGGTACCTGTGTTCTGTGTCTAGTTATAGTGGTCCAAAATAATAAAACTAAAAGTTTAAGGGACGAAATTATGGGTAGAATGCACGTAGCTTGTTAGCCGTTGTTGTACCGACATAGAATTTTACCTGTAGACTTTCAGAATTTCTATAGTTTTATTGTATTCATATTGGGACCATTGGACACTGGTTCTTATTATTCAGCTACTTTGCAAACCTCTACTTATAGGTACGTAGTCCAGTTCTGACTACGGAGAATGCTTCAGAAATTCACAATTAACATTATGTCGGCTTCACAATGACTGAGGAGCAATAAATCGTTCTGGAAAATAGTATTGCGTATCTAATGAAAAAGCTTTTCCCGAGTTCTTCATTTAACATCGCACTATTTCACACTTATGTATGTTCTGGCTAACAGACAAATGGAGGCAAATTGGCGCGTAATGAGCCCGCCGCCAACACTGGTGCGTGTTAACGAACGAGTTGCATACCAGACTAGATGCAAACTAATTTGCAGCGCGTTGCGTGAGCGTGACCTCGCACTTTCACCTGCTACGCCTGCTGATTGCGAATTTATAGTTCAATGGTTTCGCAAATGTAGGTAGAGTGGATGCAATCGTCTCTTTTTGAAGTTTCCACCGGGTGGCAATCTCCCCTGGGCAGTCTGGAGATCACTATCAACTTCGGACTGGTGTTGGGATATGCCATGCAAACCGGAGGAGGTGGGGTTTCTCAAGCAATGATAAGTGAGACTGTGGCGCTGTACAGACAATGTCGCATCTACTGTGCTGCCCAACAAACCCCTGTTCATGTACGCTGAAGCATCTGCGAGAGGCAAGAAGTCTCACACAACTCCTTAATCGTAATGGTTAGCCAAACCCTAGGATCTTCTCGGTCCAAGGCGGCATTTATTTTCAAACAATTTTTTATGCCAATTCTAGTGCCTGAAAAATACAGCTCTTAGTTCTATTGCACGGCACAACTCTTAGTGTAGCGGTCATTATCATCACAAATATGTGTGTGCTGTTTGAATTGAAATGTAAGCGCTAGATGAATAACATGGTTCTTACTGTTTCCCCTTTTTACACTAGGGTCAGTTGATGACGTTGATGTACCCTAAAAGTGTGCAAATCTCCGGTACACGTGTCCGCTCCGTGGTCCGAGGTGAGTGACACCAGGAACTTTGCTCGCGGTTTATGAGCCCGTGTAGTTTGTTTGTTTTACTCAGTTTTAGTGTCTCGCCACGGACCCGCGGGGCAGATTTATGCGCCCTTATTGCTCGTGTACCCGTGTCGCTACATGAATATGCAATTTTGTGTTTATTTGTGTCCCCGAGTTTGTCATTTTAAGTGGAGTAAATATGCCAATACCAAGTGTAGGTAGGTACGTATCGCAAATGATGTCCGGTCGTCCGATAATGGAAAATATAATATTATTATGAAGTTATTACAATTATTAGTACAAAACGTGATTATTTTGGCTTTCACTTATTAATCCGGTATTTTATGTAAAACACTCTTTGAGGGCAAACTGGTCAGACAGTTTCAGCAAATTTTGGGATCTCAGTCCAACATTAGTATAATTTTTCTTTGTTTTAATATACTTTGCCCATTTTCTCAGCAAATCATCGGTAGTACCTATTGCATTACTGTGCATCAGTGGCGAAGGTTAACATTTTAGCGAAGGTAGGCCGCAGCAGAAAAATGTACAAAATGCAAGTAGGTTCATGTGAGAGTATAGATTGTAAATTTCTGAAAAGGAAGCCGGTGGAAATCTCAAGTATGAACACTTCGCATGAAGACAGAAATCAATTTATCGTCTAAATTGCCCGTCTACTCGACTTTCACGTCTACATGATAAGATATTCGATGATGTTATTGGACAAACACAGATGGTATCGCAGCTCGGTCGGTAATGGCGGCTGTAGATTATTAGCAGATTACCTGTCGGCTGCACTGGAACAACACAACATCGAATACAAACAAACAAACACGTCGATACGATCGAGCGGGCAGCTGTCGGAACGACGGACAGATACCTATATTATAAGAGAAAGAATTTGTAGATCTTTATCAATTATCATATCAATCAGATTGTGTGAAAAGATTGTTTACTTATAAATTATTATAACAAAGATTACATAGCATTGACAAACTAATGTACTGGTTTGGTTAATTTGCTTTACCTGGTTATTTTTCTCTATAAAATATAAAGAAAATCAATGTTATACGTTGACTTGATTAATAAATAAAATATCGAACCGCGGCTGATAGGAGATAGGACCCAAATAATGAGGTGGTAGGTTGTGAGTCGTAGCTCGTAGAACTTTGCTACGACGCGTCGTCGTCGCGCCGTAGCGAGCATTGTAGCAGTTTCCTGCTGAGAACTGTTGTACACGCGATTTCATAGTTAAGTATAGTGAAAGTCAATGGAAACCTGGGTAAAGTACACTTTGGAACTGTATGTAAATAACTATTATAAAGTTATGAGTTAATTACGTTGGATAAGCCTGTCATACCGCTCACACAGCAGGCGCTGGTTGTTATTGTTTATTATTTTTGTTGAATACTTCGACTCGCAACTACTGCTTCGACTCGGCTACTTCGCATTCAGCCGCCGGCTTCGGAACGAAACACAATTAATGCCTGCTCATTAAACTTTTACTAAGGTCTGCAACTTTGCATGCAACTTTGTCTAGCCGGATGGCATAGCGGATAATACTTCCGCCTGCTGCGTCCAGCGATGTTGGTTAGATATCCCATCATCAAAATTAGGAACCTCACTAATTATTATCAAATATTTTGCCGTGTGGTGCCGGCTTAGAATAGCATCATCCCATTTCTACCCGTGGGTAATGCCTGTGAATATCTACAACACCTTGCACTGCGCTCGCCAATTTGCCTGCCAAACTTGGTGAGTATGGCAACACCCCCCAAATTGGGGGAGACCCATGTCTAGCCAGTGGACTGTTGTGGTTAAAGTAGTATTTGAACTTTTATTGAGTCTAGGTATTTTCTGGCTTAGTGGCTACACTCGACAAGATTTAAAATTCATCTCCCCAAGTTGCATAACTTCCTTTGATAGTTCGCTTTTTATGAGTCGATGTCGTAAAGCTGTGGAGTAACGACGCGATGTTCGCTGCCAATACACTGAGGGTCTTTCTTCAGCACCAGAGAAATCACTGTCTTGGCCTTAAATTTGCATATCTTGCTATTATAGAGGAACAGTATTTTTTATATGGTTAGTACGGCTATTACTGCAATTGGAGAAGCAATAAAAAATTATAGGGATATTACGCTTTTTTTATAAAAAATATATATGCCCCCCAAATTGACGCTCTCTGGCGTGTCCGAAAGCTGACTTGCTACATTCATGGGTTTATATTTCGATAACTATTTATGATACGAATTTGTGACGATGTTCACAGACCTTTTATATGTTCTAGTTTAACTACAATTAATATTTAATCATACTTATAACAATTTAGCGAGTTACAGAATAAAATGTCTCTGTCCGCGTAAAACCCTGGGATTCTCTGGCGCGTAAAAAACATCGCACACATCACTAGTCTTTGTAGGTACGCTGTCGGCATCCCGGCCGCTCAAAAGAGTCAGTAACGCCGCAGCAGCGGAGGTGTGTGCACTCGTGACTCGCTGTTACATTTTGGATTCATCGAGGTAATCAAGTGTTTTTCTGGCTTTGGTACAACTATACATTTGATTTCTCTGGTAAAGTTAATAATTAATTGATCAGTCATAATGTTGTGATTTTGTTAAAGAAACGTAGCTTTTTGGGTGGTAAGCTGGTTGTGTAATTACGATTATATTCGCTTTTACGGTTTAAGGGTTATTCTAAATAATCACTACTTTTTGCTTTCTCTGGCATTGATTTCTCTGGCGAAAATGCCAGAGAAATAAAAAAAAAACCGGCCAAGAGCGTGTCAGACACGCCCACAAATAGGGTTTCGTAGTCAACGTTTAAATATCAGGTTTTTCAGCATTACAAACTTAATTTTGTTGCTGGTTTGTTAGCAGCAGTATGATGACCAACCGCAAATAGAAAAACTCAATTTTTCCTGTAACCTTTAAGGGTACGATATCCGTTATAGTTTTCATTGTAACTTCAGATTGTAAGCTATATTCCATATTTATTTTAAATTTTTAGCGTTTATACTTTAGAAATTACAGCTGGAACAAATTATGGGTCAAAAACGCCCTTTTTAAAAGCAAATATCTCGTGACAGAAACATTTTAGAGAATTTGTTTCAAAAAAACCTCACCTTAATTTTAAAAGACCTATTCAACGATACCCTACTCAATATTACAGAAGAAAAAAATTTTTTTTGCCCCCCTTTCACTTGTATGGGAGGGGGTTCAAAAAACATGTTAAATATTTTTTTCTTAACATTTCTTTATTTGGGTCAACACGATCTATCTTCTCACCAAATTTCATGTCGATGGCTCTAAAACTGACGAAGATATGAGGGCGCGGCATACAGACAGACAGACAGACAGACAGACAGACAGACAGACAGACAGACAGACAGACAGACAGACAGACAGACAGACAGACAGACATGACGAAACTATAAGGGTTTCTATTAGACTACGAAACCCTAAAAATGCCCGAAAAATCAATCTGGTCTGTGAAGAGCCTGCGAGCAGACAACAGCCACGCTATCTTGCCCAGTGGCTAGGTCAATTCAGTTCAATTTATTAAACATAATTACCACATGTGGTGTAGTTGTACAAATTGTGATCTGTGTCGAGCCTGCGAGCATACAACAGCCACGCTAGCCTGCCCGGTGGCTAGGTCTCTGGCCGCTTCTGCTCCCAGCGCTGCGAGCAGACAACAGCCACGCTAGCCTGCTAGGTTGCTAGATCTGTGGCCTCTTCTACACGCAGCGCTGCGAGCAGACAGCAGCCACGCTAGCCTGCACGGTGGCTAGGTCTGTTGCCGCTTCTGCTCACAGCGCTGCGAGCGGACAACAGCCACGCTAGCCTGCTCAGTGGCTAGGTCTGTTGCCGCTTCTGCTCACAGCGCTGCTAGCAGACAACAGCAACGCTAGCCTGCCCGGTGGCTAGGTCTGTGGCGAGCCTGCGAACAGACAACAGCCACGCTAGCTTGCCCGGTGGCTAGGTCTGTGGCCGCTTCCACTCGCAGCGCTGCGAGCAGACAACAGCCACGCTAGCCTGCCCGGTGGCTATGTCTGTGTCGAGCCTACGAGCAGACAACAGCCACGCTAGCCTGCCCGGTGGCTAGGTCTGTTGCCGCTTCTGCTCCCAGCGCTGCGAGCAGACAACAGCCACGCTAGCCTGCTAGGTTGCTAGATCTGTGGCCTCTTCTACACGCAGCGCTGCGAGCAGACAGCAGCCACGCTAGCCTGCACGGTGGCTAGGTCTGTTGCCGCTTCTGCTCACAGCGCTGCGAGCGGACAACAGCCACGCTAGCCTGCTCAGTGGCTAGGTCTGTTGCCGCTTCTGCTCACAGCGCTGCTAGCAGACAACAGCAACGCTAGCCTGCCCGGTGGCTAGGTCTGTGGCGAGCCTGCGAACAGACAATAGCCACGCTAGCTTGCCCGGTGGCTAGGTCTGTGGCCGCTTCTGCTCACAGCGCTGCTAGCAGACAACAGCAACGCTAGCCTGCCCGGTGGCTAGGTCTGTGGCGAGCCTGTGAACAGACAACAGCCACGCTAGCTTGCCCGGTGGCTAGGTCTGTGGCCGCTTCCACTCGCAGCGCTGCGAGCAGACAACAGCCACGCTAGCCTGCCCGGTGGCTATGTCTGTGTCGAGCCTACGAGCAGACAACAGCCACGCTAGCCTGCCCGGTGGCTAGGTCTGTTGCCGCTTCTGCTCACAGCGCTGCGAGCAGATAACAGCCACGCTAGCCTGCCCGGTGGCTAGGTCTGTGGCCGCTTCTGCTTACAGCGCTGCGAGCAGACAATAGCCACGCTAGCCTGTTAGGTGGCTAGGTCTGTAGCCGCTTCTAATCGCAGCGCTGCAAGCAGACAACAGCCACGCTAATTTGCCCGGTGGCTAGGTCTGTGGCTAGCCTGCGAGCAGAAAACAGCCACGCTAGCTTGCCCGGTGGCTAGGTCTGTGGCCGCTTTTGAATAAATAAATAAATAAAAAGGCATTTATTCACAGAATGTTTTACAGTCACATAAATGGGTGGTTCTACGAAGTGGCAAATAAAAATAAATAAATTAAAAATTGTACTTTTATCAAGTTTTTTTTGCTTAACGTACATGTTGGTGTCCGACTAACTTTACAAAAATAGTATTACAGATCAATATTAAAAATTAATCGATAAAAATTAAATTTTCACTTTTTGTACGTCGACAGACGTGACGCACATGGCGACAGAAGTGATGAATATCACATGTTTTATCATAAACAAAATCGGTACATAAGTAAAAAGTAGTTCTAAACTTTAATTAAACATTATAAGTCATCATGTTTTCAAGTCAACTAGTATCCGACTACTAAATTTCAGTTTAAAAAATATACCAAGAAATGTCGACAGAACTGATATCACTTATGTCGACAATAATAAAAAAAAAATCTTTGTCGGGTGATGACGATAACACTCTTAGTCGATGATAGAACTTAATTAGTAAAGCGTTATCATCGCTAATGAGAAAGCCCTAACCCAAAATAATTTCACTTTTCTGTTATTTTGATTGAATTATTTGGGGGTTTACTCTGTTAGGTTTTGGCGTGTTGTCGTGGTGTCTGCCTATCATCAGTAACATCGCCGTCGCTTCCAAAGCACATTTTATAAAACCAAAAAACCTGTAAATTCCTTTAAAAATAATGTGGTAAGCAGTAAGCAACAGATTACTAAATTTAGTGATTGTCTTGAAACCAGTGCTTTGGTGGAACTGATTACGAGTTTTTTGGAGCATATTGTTCACCTTGAAAAAAGTCTGGAGAAACTATGCGAGATAATTGGTGGAAATAAAGAGCAAAGTTATTAATGCCACAAATTATGTATTTTTTACGACGATAAACCTTTATTTTATAGTGGAAAGTCATAGGTGATGATCCCAAAAAAAACTTACGATTTAAGCTACGGGATTGCTGAATTCACCTTTAAGCAGTATATTAAAGACAATTAGTAAAAAAAAAATTAATAGCTTTTTTATCTATTACCGTGCAATTACCCAAAAAAGTCACTTCTGTTGCCAAATATCACTTCTGTCGACAACTTTGTCAACAGGAGTGACGTCGACAGATGTGAGAAATTTTACAATACCGTCACAAAAACAATGAAATGCTGAGTTTATATTGAATTCATTCAGTTTTAGAATAAATATCAACGTTTCAAACAAGGCTCAACTCACGAATTATTTTTAATCCGTTGCAAAACTTTTGTATATCCAATTTAGAAGTGACTCGTTAACTTTGACACGGCTGTAGAACTAGTTCTCAAATCATTTTTGGGCCACAATTTAACGCTCAAACGCAATTTTCAGCAATTGTCCTAACAAATGACTATAGTATTGCCATTTTAATCCAAATAAATGATCAAAACTATCAAAGTTCTTAATTTTAGAGTTAATTTTTGAACTGTCGACAGAAGTGACAAGATTTTTATAACGTTTGTAGAATCACTTGTTAATTCTTTTGTTCTGGACATAATTTTTTGTTATTTTAGAAGTGATAAGTTAAGGATATAGGAGTTAATTATTGAGGATCTGTGTTGTCATAATTATATAAGTAAATTTTATAATTGCTGCTAAACCTTAGCCGGGCTCACGCGAACAGTCGACAGGACGTGACATGTCACGTACTGTTGACAAAAAAAATCGGCTAAATTATTACTTTATTGGTTCATATTGTCGACTGTCATGTAGAATAAGTAGCCATTTCAAACGTTAACAAAAAGCGCTCTTCTGCAAGCGATACTTTTCAATTTATAAGTCGCGAACACAAATTTCGTTGTTCTGTAGAATGACCCAAATAGAATAGACTTTGTAATAGATAATTAAACAGTGATCAATGGCTGTATACATTTGTTAAAAAGGATGAACCTCAGCAAATTGCTGTTTTTCAGGAACCTCCACCTAATTCACTACAATGGAGAAACCTCCCAACAGTTTGTGTCTAAATAAAATATGTAGAAAAGAATAATAAAGTAAAAAAGAAATTGTGTTAATCTTCATGAAAAAGTGCCAATATTAAAATGTTACGGAGTTAGAGAAAAATATTAATTTCGTGCGTAGAGAAAATTTATTGCTTTTTAAAATTAACTGTTTGTAAGTAAATTAAAATTAACTGTTTGTAAGTAAAAGCCTGCTAGGTGGCTAGGTCTGTAGCCGCTTCTACTCGCAGCGCTTCAAGCAGGCAACGGCCACGCTAGCCTGCCCAGTGGCTAGGTCTGTGGCGAGCCTGCGAGCGGACATCAGCCACGCTAGCCTGCCCGGTGGCTAGGTCTGTGGCAAGCCTGCGAGCAGACAACAGCCACGATAAATAATGACTGACATTAGTAAATGATACAAATAACGAAATTAAAGTTACGAGTTTGATTTCTCTGTCCTATTTGATTGATTTCTCTGGCGAGATTTTTTTAAACTTGTTTTTCTCTGGAACTATAAGTGAGAAATGAGGGCCAAAGGTATCATTTTTTATCTTTTGAGGTATATTTTCAATATCCATTGGTATTATTTCAATTAACTCAAAATTCAAATTCGCCAGAGAAATCACGTGAATTTGCATGGTCCGGAGAAATACTCCTGAACGCAGTCACGTCATAATATCATGCTCGGCTACGCTCAGCTAAATGATAAGTACGTATTTTATTGTATTATAAAACATTCTGGAGCCAAATTTAAGACATTACCGAAAAGTTTGTCAGCTGAAAAGATTATAGAAAACGCTCAAGTTTTTAAGTAGCTTCATAAGTTCAAAAAGAATATTAAATAAGCTGTAGAGCTGTTTAAAAGCCGAACCCGCCTCGACCGCAGTCGGTAGTTGTTTATTTATTTATCTCGGATTGTTTGGTTAATTTGTCCCGCGGACATGTTCGCGCGAGAGTAATGGCGGCGCTAGATAAAGCCGCGCATTAAGAGAATATTCTCAGGAATTTATAACGCGTACCCCAAAAATAAAAACATAATCCCGGAGCGAGCGGGCGCATAATGAAGCAGTTAGTCCGCGCGCGGATTACCGGAGGCGGACTTAGCGCTGCGGTCGGCGTGCGGTCGGCGCGTGCGGTCGTGCTGTCGGTGAGGAGAATGCCGCGCTCAGGCCGGATCACGGTTATTGTACACTGTGCCGCGAGTATATTACCTACACTAAATATCCACCCACCGGGCTATTTAACGAGGACCAAAGTTGCAAGTTTAATTTAACACACACGCTACTGGACCATGCAATAAAACCTCGCTCGCAGTGACTAACGATCGCACTCATGAAAACTGTCCTTGTGCACTTTAAAATACTAACACGGGTTTATGCCGTTGAAAATAACTAGACGTGAGAATTTTCACAAAACTCGCATTTCATGCCAAGAAAGATAATGAATAGCGGAATATGTTTGTTATTTTGTTTGTTAGTGCGAAGTGTCGCGCCACGCGGCGGTCGGTGCGGGCGACGCGAAGTCTCCGACCAAATAAAGCAACCGCTTCCTCGAGTTAGCGAGTGCGTTGCTCGTTTTTGTGTAACACTTTGAGGAACTAATCGTCGAGGTACAGTCGAGCTCGGCCCCGCCCGCCGCCCGCCGCCTGGCGACCGGCCAGCTGCACTACTACCTTACTCTCAACACGCGAATAGAAGGATCTCTGCTGTACCTACGTACACTGTGGGATGTTTATTAGCAAGACTGCTCGATCAGTTTTTGCTGAAACACACTTCTTGGTTAAATGTAAATATGTTCATTGCCTATTTAAATTCGAATAATTTTCAGTTTGATGTGTTGGAAGCGCTTATTGCACGCTCAAAGCACTCGTCGATAAAGTTCAGCGTTAGCGAGGGGCGCACGCTTCTCTCTCGGAATTTTACAGTGACTGTACCTACATATGGGAGACAATTAGATCTCTGAATGATGATTGATTATTATTTATTGCTTACACTACTGGTACTGATAGCATTTTGAAACATTATTTGAATCACTTGTTCATGTTAAAACTCTAGTACCTATGTACTTGGAAGTTTGCAGAGCTAAATTAGACTTGCGAAAGTATAATCCCAGTTTTGGGCTTATATCATTCATTACTATAAAGTTTGTCTTATCATTAGTCGCAATATAACATTTCATCTGAACTGAATAATACTTAGACTTGTTTCTAAGTTAGAGGTTACCTATTGAATTTCTGTTATTACATAACGCAGGTAACTATGATGTCAGGATCACTTAGGATTTTTGAATTCGGTATTCAACATTAACAAGTCGCAATCAAAGTATGTTGAATTGGAAATCGTGTGTACCATAGCGGTGGGTTTCTACCAAGTCGTGTCGGAATCCATCCGAAAGGGGGATATGACGGTATCCGATTGAGTGTTATATTCCACTGCTCTAGTAGAATCGCACCTTGATAGTTCATACTGCTATAATGGTCACACACAAGTTGAACTAATTTGAAACGTGGCTCGTATTCTGTCGAGCTCAGTCACGTAGAACGAATGAGTTAGGAACTTGTCTAACTCGCGCCTGGCGACACAGCTACCTGGTCTAGTTTGTTAGGTGTAGCTTAAAATGATTTGTAGAAGCTGATAAACATAGTTATGAAAATATTGCCATGTAATACCACAGAATAAATAATAGTACTAGCGTTATACCGGTTTCGAAACCAATTCAAAACCAGGGTGTCAAGTAAAGCTGCTAAGGGATATTGGCGCAGTGTTCTCTGTGAATGTAACGTTTTGCACATCATTAGTTAGTCCAGCTGCATAGTTAGTGCCGTTAAGTGTAGCAAGTATGGCAATATCTTCCAACAGGAGGAGGATCATGTCCAGCAGTAGACAGTTGTGGTTAGATGTGGTTAGTGGCGGTTGCCGGTAGCCGTGCCGTATGCGCTGCATGTACTTGCTTTATCCGACCGTCCTGAGTTGTTTACTTCAATGGTGTGAATGTAATGAATTGTTTGCTATCTATTATTATCACTTTGTCACGTTATCTTGTGTTTTATAATTTTAAACCTAACATGTTTTGGTTAGCTCGGATTATAACGGAATGTAGACATCGAGACAAACCCAAATAGGGATTAACGGTGTCTTTATATTGTGTAAGATTTGTTTATGTATATTTGATGAAAAAAAAAAAGATTCACTGACTCTCAGCGAGTCCAGCTCTCCAGAGATGAACTACACATAGTAATCATGATCAGCGTATGATTAAAACCTCTCTCCACAAACACGCGTCTGTGTGATTGTTTAAACAAGCACGGATTTGTCTCTTTCCTAAAGCGTAATGGAAAATTCAATGTTGCGTAAACAAGCAAAGAACCTCCGCTTGTCCTTTGAAAACATCATCGCATTTTCGCGTAATTACCGCTGAAATAAGAATAACATGTTGCTACATTTTGCTAAGCCTTTTCTCGTCCCTTTTGGATCCGACAAGTGACGCTTTAACACAAAAAGGTTTTAACAAAAATAAGACGGAATCGAAATTCGAAAGGTTCGCCTGAATTATAATTATTATAAAGATTCTATGTTTGAAAGTTCCTTTCACTTCATATTTCGTTAGCCACTTACCTGTTCCGTAAGATAAAGTAGGAACATACAACCTTCATAAAGTACAATTTAGTTATGTAACTATGTATAAATGCGTTAAAATAAACTTTAGTCCATCTTTAGGCGTTAAGTTAAAGATATGAGTCAAGCAGCTCACACTAAAGTTGTCACAAATCGAGCACTAATCTTTCCCCTCCCTGTACCCCGCCCCACCCCTCTGTCGCCCTCCTCGTGACGTCACAGAGCAATCTAAGTTCATGAAGCGATCATGCACTGAACTTGCTCCTTGTTCGAGCTTCTTATAAGCCGCCGACTCCACTGCTCCCAACGTCCCAACTTACAATCGTAATACGATAAATATACCAAGGAGTGTTATAGAAGGTAACTGTAAGTTATATATAACTTCTTGAAGTTTAAACAAACTTTAAAAGTGCCTTTCAAAAAGTAAGTTTAAGCTTCTTTTATGTGGTAAAGTTCTCGTTATTACATCTTGCTGAACAATTGGAAATGGTTGCTCGTCTACCGATCATGCATGCTTGACCCCGGGCCCCAACTAACTGCACCTACTTAAACTTTTACCTGCTTTAGAAAAAAACTTGTTCTTTCATTCAAATCCGCGGTGGAAGCATTGAAATCAAAGTTTTGAAATTCTTATTCAAAGTTTTATAAAACGCCGAGTGAAGTGGCCTCGGGCGCGGTCGGTCTAAACGAAAAACTTTTATCCGTCCGTTTGTTTCGCTCGCCGGCACCGCTACGCTATGCTATCCTGATACCCCACAAAATACTCTATTCCATCTTTTAAATGGACAAACTATAAACCCTGTCGAAAAACAAACGAATTAATTACCCCACATACCTACTTCAGAATAGAAAATCAAGTTAACATAGGTAGCATACTGTACTTGGTAAGAACATCAAAATTTTTGCACCGGATGTAGAGAACATTAGAGCGTCGGTGTATTAATCATCTTAAGGGTATGGAATATACCTACAATATTTAATTTAATAAGATTGAACCGAACTTATAATTGTGTGAAGTACAAACCATCCGAGGATTTGTCCGGCATCTAGATTGGAGCGATAAATCAGAGAAGTCGAGTGCAGCTTACTGCCGCCGCCGCCCCGCAGCCGCCCCGCAGCCGCCGCGCATCCGCCCCGCCGCCGCCCCGCAGCCGCCCCGCAGCCGCCCCGCAGCCGCCCCAGCCGCCCGCCGCCGCCCCGCAGCCGCCCGCAGCCGCCCGCAGCCGCCCGCAGCCGCCCCGCAGCCGCCCCGCAGCCGCCCGCAGCCGCCCGCAGCCGCCCCGCAGCCGCCCCGCAGCCGCCCCGCAGCCGCCCCGCAGCCGCCCCGCAGCCGCCCCGCAGCCGCCCCGCAGCCGCCCCGCATCCGCCCCGCAGCCGCCCCGCAGCCGCCCCGCACAAGTCGGACGCCAATTATCACAGCCAAATACCTACTGGTCCCGCTGGTCTTCCTAATGAAATTAACTATAGACATTTTGATACAGTGCAATGTTCAATATGGTACCTTACAGTCGTTCGTAGTGTTTTGAAAATTAAGTTACGTGTGAATATATAATAAACATCCTTGACATAACCAACTATACCTACAAGCCAAAATATTTTTTTGTACATTTCACCTTTATATTTACCAACTTTACGAATTTACTACATGATTATATAAGGTACTGGCTTATAGCATGGATTACTAAGCACCATTCTGGAGTGAAGACCTGTTGACCTGACATACATACAGGTACCTACTTTGGAAGTGTCCCATACATACACCTATTTGACTGCCTATGGCGTAAGGAAAAAAATTATATCAAATTGAGAGAGAGCACTTGATGCCGGAGCATGGTATATTCAACCCATTTGTTATTATCTATTCAATGCTATTTGCTATTGAAATATCAAAGTAGTCGTGGAATTTCTGGACCGATCCAATCTGTCGGTCTCCGTTGTCCGTTGGTAGGTATTTAGAAGTTTCAATCAGCATATTTTAGGTTTCCAACGAATGGCTGAAATCGAGTTTTTAGTCCATTTAGTCTAAAACGGCATACCAATAAATCTGTTGGGTACATGTACCTACAAACCACGCAAGTAAATTACTTCTGAAAATAAAGTCTTCTTCAAATTCATGTCGTCTAACCACTACTTATTAAACTCGTATCCAAATTGAATCTTAACGTCAAGATACCATTCAACAATTGATCCCACACTCGCAATCACAAGAGTCCAAGACCCAAACCAGTGGAACCGGTACCCAAGCATTAAGTACCTACTCGAGTTTCACAGAATAGCCTGTCGATAATGTAAACCAAACAGTGTCCGGTTGCCGTGACCGCGCCGCGCGCCGTGTGCCGTGTGCCAACTGACGTCACTCAATGTTATCACAAATTAGGGAAACGGCGCACGGCAGATGGCTCACTCAGTACTAGCGACGATTTTCACGCTTACTGACTCTAACTGGAAATAACTAGAATCTCAGAGAAACTCAATAGTCTGAGAGACGGGTGGTCTCATCCATATCTCACAAAAGAATAGAATATTTTAGCTATGTACGGGTAGAGGAGCTCTAGTACTTCAGATTCGTCGTGGTCTGCCGCGGCGCAGCTTGGCACGTTTGGCGGAGTAGCTAAAATTTTGCCCTCTGAAAAAAGTTAAAAATATCTCATCGAAGAATAGAATGAGACATGGCTGTAGCGATAGGAGCAGTTTAGTAAAGCGTATAAATCTTGGTCTGCCGGCTGCTATCTTGGCACGTTTGGCGGAGTAGCTAAAAGTATGCCCTCTTAAAAAAGTTAAAAATATCTCATCGAAGAATAGAATGAAAATATATCGTACCGATAGCTTGCTTGAGTCTGCCTACATATATACTGGTCTGCCTGGCCACAGCCTGGCAGTTTTCCCGGTCCGACCACTTTTACGTTTTTTAGTAAAAATAATATCTCTTCTAATAATAGAATAAAAATATGTCGTACCGATAGCTTGCTTAAGTCTGCCTATAAAAATACTGGTCTGCCTGACCACAGCCTGGCAGTTTTCCAGATACGACCACTTTTACTTTTTTTTTGAGAAAATTTTATTTCATCGAATAACAGAATGAAACAAAGTTATAATAATAGTTTATTTAAAGCTGATCACATATCCCTTGGTCTGCCTGAGCTCAGTCCGGTAGTTTCTCTGGTGCGATCACTTTTCAGTCTCAGTGAATTTCAATTTTAAAGGACCTTGATTTTGCTTATTAGGGAGTGGGCCCCGTCAATAAAATGAAAATTAGTCAGTGTACAGAAGTGAAATTTACAGAGCTGTAATCTCTCAATGTCTAGATGAAGAATATGTTTTCCCAAGTATTATATTTTTGAATTAATTACTACAAATACATCTGGACAGTTCTCAAAAAATTGGCCGCAAGATTTCATTTTTGCGTGTTTTTAAAAAGTTCGTGTTTTCGCAAAAAAAAATATCTTGCTAGCTAGACTAATGGTTCTTTATTACATATTTAGTGGAGGGAAGCAATTTTTTTCATTACTTTAGGAAATATGGGCAATCTTAATTACGAGGGAGGCAGGTGAACGACAATGTCGCCAGGTTAAGGACAATAGGTGCAGGTTAACGACATTTTAGTACAAATTTACTAAGTAACGTCAGCAGGTTAACGACTACGGGTACGGGCTGTAATTTTTCAGCAATAAAAACACAAAATACCTAATCATTTAGTAACTCAAAATTCGTACAGCACACATATGAACATTTTTGCACTTCAACTAAATCAAACTTTTAATAAGTATAATAAAGTATCTCTATAAACAATTCAATGTTTTTTAGAAAAACCCTTCTAAAATCATTGTTTAATAAATTTGGGACTACTTTTATTAAATTAGTAAAATATTAAGAAATGAATTAGATCATTTATTTTATATTATTAATTACACATTTGTATGATAATTGTCGCTAACCTGCTATTTGGTCGTTCACCTGCATTTTTGAGACAGGTGAACGACCGGCAGGTTAACGACTAAATAGCAGTTATTTCGTCATCACAGGAAAACCATTTTGTACAAGGATTACAAAAATACAAAAATACAAAAAGTTTATTGATGCAATGCCAATACAAAATTACAAATATTGTTAGACACATAATTATACAGCACAGATACTGACATTACGATTCTAATTACAAAATCGGTTACCCTATCTCCTACACTAGGCTAGGCCTGTATCGTAGGTAGACAGCAAAAAGAATTACCATTACAATATTGGTTCCGAAATCTAGTATGCAAATGAAAATATATTTTTGTATTGATGATCATGTGTGTGTGCGTGTGTGTGTGTGTGTGTGTGTGTGTGTATATGTCTGTGTGTGTGTGTGTGTGTGTGTGTGTGTGTGAGTGTTTATATTCGTGCTTGCTAAATGATAGCTCTTAATATATTCTCCATCTCATCACAATTCAAAGTGGCTAGCCATTTTTGTACTTTAGATTTGGCTTCCCTAAGTGAGTTATCCTTAATACTGCAAAGACGGTTTACTTTGTTGTAAACATAAGGATGTAAGAAGGGAGCAAACCTTCTGGCAAAGGTTGTCCTGATTCTTGGAACAGGGATCTTATATACACGCTTTTGAATCAAATCTTGGAGTGAGTTAGATCGAAGAACTGTTCTATGAACGCTTACTGTAACATTGAGTAGAAATAAACCGCGCACAGTCAAGACCTCGCTTTGCTTATAAAGTGCGGTTGTCGAAAATCTCTTGGGTCTATTGTGAATGATCTTGAGAACTGAGCGTTGAGCTCTTTCCAAGATAAGCATACTAGTGATACAACTACCCCCCCAAATCGGCAAGCAATATATGATGACTGATTGACAGATCGCTAAATAGACATATTTTAGAAGCTTGATATCAGCGACATTACGTAAGTTTTTGAACAAATAGATCAACTTCCTAACTCGATTGGCAGTAGTTTCCAGGTGATTCACAAAAGTAAGCCTATCATCCAGAACCACACCCCAGGTACTTAATTTTGTTTGACCCACTAATAACCTGACAGGAGCAAGTACTGTTTGGAGCTTGCAGTGGGCAGTTAAGAATACCGCAAGTATGCACGGGAACAGTTTTTCCGACAGGAGGCGCCGATGCCTGGGTTTTATGAAAGCACAAGAACTTTGTCTTGGATGTGTTTAGCGTCAGAAGATTGGAGCGCAACCATTTTGCTACCACAGACATTCCTTCTTGCGCACTAACAAAAGCTTTGTCCCATGACTTTTCGTAGAAAACAATAGCTGTGTCATCAGCGTAGCAAAATATGTCCGCATTATGGAGCTCCGCACTGGTTAAGTCATTAATATATAACAAAAATAAAGTTGGTCCCAAAATGCTCCCTTGCGGAACTCCATAATTGACAAATCTCATATTGCTTTTGTTGCCATCTATTTTGACACATTGCGATCGTCCAGTCAGATAACTTTTAAACCATGAAAGTGACAAACCTCTAACTCCAAGTAGTTCAAGCTTTCTTAACAGTATTGGCACCGATACAGTGTCGAACGCCTTTGCCAGGTCTATGAACACTCCTAAACAGGCATCACCTTCATCTAGACGTTTCGATATTAGGTTTGTTAACTCCATAACAGCATTTTCAGTGGATCGGCCCTTTCTAAATCCATATTGTCTGTCAGATATTAGATTGTGACTCTCCATGAAGTCGACCAAACGTTTACTCACCAACTTCTCCAATATTTTAGAGAAAGTGCTCAATAGAGATATTGGTCTATAATTACAGGGGTTTGACTTGTCGCCTGCCTTGTAAATGGGAGTCACTGCAGCTGCTTTCCATTCTTCGGGAAATGTCCCTTCTGACAAACTCAAGTTACATATATGAACGAGTGGAGCAATTAGTACACTCATTGAAGATTTAAGAAGGCGATTTGTCATACCATCCAAACCAGGAGCGCTGTCGAGTTTTAAAGACATTATGATTTTTTCAATTTCAGTTACGTCTGTTGGACTGAGAAACAATGAGTTCATGGGAGATGTTTTAATTTTTACTCCAGAAGCTAGGATCTCTTCTGTCTTACCAATGTCCTGAATTATCTTTTCCGCAAGATTTTGTCCAACACTACAGAAGTAGTCGTTACTATGGTCCAGGGATTCAAGCATTGTTTTTTTAGTTAAAAGCAGTTCTGAAGCTTTGCCAGTGGGAGCTTGGGTATAAGTTGTCGTTCGAATACTCTTCCACAGCTTTCTGGGGTCATTTTTGTTTTCTTCTAGTTGACTAGATTCATGATTCTGTTTGAGTTTTCGCAGAAGCTCAATATAGAAGTTACGATAACGAGTGTAAACCTTTTTTGTTATTTCATCTTTGGGGTTTTTCTTTACGTATTCATGCAGCCTGTCTTTATGTCTGGAACACCTCATGAGTCCCGGAGTCATCCAGGGCTTTAACGTGAACTTTGAGCGTGGTACTCGACATATTTTTGTATTTCTCTGTATTATATTGGTAAGTGTTGAACTGAAAATTTTTGAAGCCGATCCTACGTTTGACTGCGACGTCACTACAGTCCAATCAACTTGTGCTAGTTCAGTTGCAATAGAATCATGATCTAGTTTTATAGTGTATCGAGCACTGTTATTTATTTTAGGTTTGTTCAGTTGAATACCGGCTAGAACCACGTCGTGGTCCGTTAAGTCTGTTTTATATATTACTGAAGTACTAACAAACTTAGATGTAACGTTGATGTGGTCTAAACAAGCGTCATCTCGCGTAGATTCTGTCACCAGGGGTATAATATCAAGCTCAGCCAGTAGACATTGGTAATTCATGCTATTGTTGTCGTTAATTTCAGTATGTATATTGATATCTCCAGCGATAACTATACAGGGTGAGTGCTTAATACCATTAATAGTATTTTCAAGAAAACTAAGGAAAGGACCTTGGTCGTAAAAAGATGGTGAACGGTAAATAGCTAACAATGTTACATTATTTTTAAGACTAACAGACAAGCAGTTAGCTTCATCAAATTGTGGTTCTTTAGCACAAGGCTCACTTAGACACATTAAAGCAAACACTATTTTACACATTATAACTTGAAATGAGTGCAACGGGTAGCATAGTTTTTTATATAAAAGAGGCATAAAAACGACTACATACCCGTTACAAACTCCAGAATCCGATATATAGCTCGCCTTTTCTCCGGAAACTGAACAACTGACAAGGCCTTCTCTCAGCAGATGTTTGCTAGTGAATGGCTGGTTCGGGTGTTGCAGAGTGAGACGGGAGAGGTGAAGTGGTACCCGCGGTACGATCGTGTTTTCACATTTGCAGATTAACGACAAAAATGTTCGTACAAAACTTTAAATTGTATTTTATGTTATGAATAATGAATATTAGGTTATTATATTGTGTGATTCTTCTCCTATGGATATACGTAAATAGAAACGTTTGGTAGAATATTTTATTTTTGCGCATTAATATATTTTTTTAATGCTTAAACTTAAGCACATCGTGAAAAGACACGCAGGTTAGCGACCAAATATACGTAAAAATCAGAATAAAAGTATATAATATACCTCGATCGATATTATATACAAAAAATATCTGACGTAAACTGATGCACAGGTTGTGCGGCCAATTTTTTGAGAAATGGCCATCTAAAGTTGTAGATTCTTGAAATTAACATACTTATTCTTAATCTAGATATTTTAAAAATTACAGATCTTTTTTCACTTCTGTACACTGACTAATTTTCATTTTATTGACGGGGCCCACTCCCTAATAAGCAAAATCAAGGTCCTTTAAAATTGAAATTTACTGAGACTGAAAAGTGATCGCACCGGAGAAACTACCGGACTGAGCTCAGGCAGACCAAGGGATATGTGATCAGCTTTAAATAAACTATTATTATAACTTTGTTTCATTCTGTTATTCGATGAAATAAAATTTTCTCAAAAAAAATGTAAAAGTGGTCGTATCTGGAAAACTGCCAGGCTGTGGTCAGGCAGACCAGTATTTTTATAGGCAGACTTAAGCAAGCTATCGGTACGACATATTTTTATTCTATTATTAGAAGAGATATTATTTTTACTAAAAAACGTAAAAGTGGTCGGACCGGGAAAACTGCCAGGCTGTGGCCAGGTAGACCAGTATATATGTAGGCAGACTCAAGCAAGCTATCGGTACGATATATTTTCATTCTATTCTTCGATGAGATATTTTTAACTTTTTTAAGAGGGCATACTTTTAGCTACTCCGCCAAACGTGCCAAGATAGCAGCCGGCAGACCAAGATTTATACGCTTTACTAAACTGCTCCTATCGCTACAGCCATGTCTCATTCTATTCTTCGATGAGATATTTTTAACTTTTTTCAGAGGGCAAACTTTTAGCTACTCCGCCAAACGTGCCAAGCTGCGCCGCGGCAGACCACGACGAATCTGAAGTACTAGAGCTCCTCTACCCGTACATAGCTAAAATATTCTATTCTTTTGTGAGATATGGATGAGACCACCCGTCGCTCGGACTACAAGGTAACTAAAAAGATGGTTGCTACGAGCGTCATATTTCTTGGATTATAATAATCTCAGAATCATAATGTGACGTTCTTGTATCAAGTGCGTTTTTTTAATATTCTTATAGATTTTTGGCAGTAATAAACCTGACTATGTAACAAGTGTCAATCAGAATATCCTAAGTAGGGTCGAGTGAGCCTTCTGTAAACTCTCTATTTAGTGTTGTTATCACGTCAATACGTGTACGTGTAGGTGAAGCGAGCCGAGCGAGCGGCATGAGGGCAGGTGTGTTTCCGATTGGCCGATTATTGCAACACAATCATTGACAGATTGACAGGAACAGATGCCACGCATGTATGGGTATAGTCTATCGATTATAGCCGTAGGTTGCGCAAGGCCAGCTGATGCGATATCTATATATTGTAGTAGTGGCTAACACACTTTTGACTTAGGTCAATTATTCGTTTGTTAGCCCTTCGATTAGGCAGATGAAATCAAACTGCCTAAACGGGCCTGCGGACTACATTTTCAACGGACTAGTTGTAGCCTTCATTTATGACGATTTAAAACAAAAAATAATATATTTCGGCTTTACTACCGGGATACATAATGACAAGTCACAGTTCTTGGCGCAAGGTCCACAGAGGAGATGTGAGACGTGAGACGGAGGCGTGGGACGTGTGACAACACAACGCTTGAAACCGTTTTCATTTTATATGTGAAACGTAGAAGAGATAAAGCTACACACACACATGAGACACGTGGCGCACGCATCGATGACGGCTTACGATCACTTGTCTGACAGATGTCATCTTACTATAAACTTAAGTATTGAAACGTAACTACCTAATTAAATAAAACAGCTTAAACCTAATTACTAATTAACTTCCCAGCCTACACCAAAATACAATCAAACTGTTGTACAACAAAACCTGGAACAAGCCTAATCCGGCCTAGACTCCAGTAAACGAGCTACATTTGTAAACTAAACATTAGTAAACGTTAGCAACGCAACACGCGCTAATCTCGTTACAGAATTAGCGGAATTGGTTCCGCACTGGATTAGTATACAGCGAGAAACACAAGTAATGTTTTTCGAGGGTATATGTATGTATATATGTATGTGGACAAGAAAATTCTTTTTCACGGGCTACAGCCCACACGGACAGATGGATTTACTGCACCTTACTACTACTACTATAACAGCCACAATAAAGTCCACTGCTGAACATGGGCCTCCCCCTAGTAGGGGGGTATTTGCCTTACTCACATCGGTGAGCGCAATGCAAGATGTTGCAATGCGATTGCGAAATTCATCCAGGGATTGAACCCCTGGCTGAATTTATCTCTTAGTCGCCTCTTACGACACCCACGGGAAAGATATGGGGTGATGACATTTAAAGCCGGCATTACACGGCCATTCCACCTGATTTTCACACAAATACGGTTTATGTCAAACTCTTTGACAGAACTAACGCTGCGCTGACGGATGCGTCTGTCAAACAGTTTGACAAAAACCGTATTAATATGAGTATAAGGTCAAGTATTGTCCTAACGTATGCGTTAAAATGCGCAGCGTCAAAATAACGCACAAACGGACGTTACGTGTGTTTCTCACCGTGTTAGCTTCGTAGTTTGCGGTGTTGGGTTACCTGGATAGTGTATGGTTGTTCAATAAACGTAGGGCTACAGCTCTGTTGTGGACTAAATGATGCCACTCGGCACGCACTGATCATCACCTTAGTAGAGAGGCCTGAAACATGCAGTAGGCGGATGAAAAACTCTGACACCAGGGTTTATCGAGTGGTTGGACAGCTTGGTGTTCCACTCGAAGAAGAAGAAGAAAAAGTTGGATTCACCCCGCATTTATATCTGCTTTTTGCTTTGTGGTGTTTCCTTTTGTTAATTGCAGCAAAAAGATCTACGGAGTGTTCTGATGATTTGAGTACAGATAATAGACACAACGGCATGCCGCCATTTAAAATTCTAAATGTTATATTATACGAATGTTAAATGTATTTATAAGAATATTAACAGCTTTGTTGTTTCAAATAAATTAAGAAAATACGCTACATCTCTGCTCTTTAAGAGTAATAAAATGCATATTATAACACCAGACTTATAACTGTAACTTCATCTGTAATCCACTTTGCTTGGATCATATTACAGATGATACAACTATCAACACTTAATTGGCAGTGGCTAGTAGTAGGTTGTCGTGGAATAAGAGGATTCTGGGCGCATCTGTCGGTCCGTGTCACACTGCGCTCGGAATCAGAGGGCTTCTAAATGGGGCCATTAGCACGAGTCCTGCTACTCTGTACTCTGTGCAGTACAGCAACACAATCGAATAATGTGGCGCAGTGGTATTGGTCCGATTACCAGCGATGCAAGCAAAAGGTTCCGGGTACGATGCTCGTTGGGCCAAAGGTTAAGGCGCTATACACTCGTAACGTCCGTGGTGTGTAATTTTTGCGTAGCGCTAGCCGTTGCGTTTGAAAAATACGATTTTGTACCTTTTCTTCTTACAAATACGGTTTATATGAAACGGTTTGACAGATACATCCGTTAGCGTAGCGCAAAAATAGCGCACAACGCTGCGTTGACGGAAGAATTTGTCAAACAATTTGACTTAATAATGAGGTCGAAATTTGTATTGTCCCAACGCATGCGTTACGTAGCGCAAAAATAACGCAAAAATGGACGTCCCGTGTGTTTCTTGCCTATATTTTATCAGTCAATGAGTTTGTTCTCGCTCGGTAGCTCAAGCACTATCCAAAGGCACCGTCAAAAACTATTATGGAACTAGGGTATAGCTTCGGCGCGGCGCAGGGTGATACTCTCACTCTACAGCTTGCTTAAGTAATTTAAATATATTCTTTGTAAAGTATGAAAAGAAATACAACCTGCTCAAATACATAATGTGCTTGCTCTACAATAAAGTCTAAGTAAATCGCATTAACAACAAGATTAAACAGCAAACAACAAATGCAACAGAGTAGAATGGACGATACGGTTCATAAACATGTAATCAGGTCCAGCACACCGCTTGGCAAAGTAATTCCCAAAGGATGCAATATTTTATATCAGCTTACTTCTAATTAATAAAGCTTTGACTACATGGTGAACGAGCCATTGTAGCGTAATAAATAACATTGTGCATAGAAGAGAATGTAAAGCAGTGTTTTTCAAACTTTTTCAATACGCGACCCCCTTGCAGGCAAAATATCAAAGGCGACCCCCCTGTTGGGTCATCATAGCAAAATAAAATTTGTAATTTCATTTATTCAATGGTGGATTCAGAAAAACTACAAGCGTTGTGAGCATTCTTAGGATAATTTTTCTGGGTAGGTTGGGTAAACAAGCCACAGCGACACGTAAGCATTGCGAGCGAAGCGAGCGAGAATTTTTACGCTAAAAACGAGCGTAAAAGCTTGAAAGTACGTGAAAATGAGGCTGAAAAATACACGTATCGCGAGCGAAGCGAGCTCGATTTTTCACGTTACAATCAAGTCAGGAGCATTAACACTTTTCGTGAGTGTAAAACAGGCAGAAAGGTGTACGTATCGCGAGCGTAGCGAGCTCGACTTTTCACGTTACAATCAAGTCAGGAGCGTTAACGCTAGCTGTGAGTGTAAAACAGGCAGAAAGGTGTACGTATCGCGAGCGAAGCGAGCTCGACTTTTCACGCTACAAACAGGTAAAAAACGTATACAACATTGAATACTGCATAAAATAACAGTACGTTTTGAAAGTTTTGAAAAATAAACATGCTCATTCTTTGTCACTAAAATTGTGTTTTGCTGAATTTTATCCAACCTGTGGTTCTGCCTTAACTCTTACATTTTGCCGGCGACCCCCCTAGGAAGGCTCCGCGACCCCCCTGGGGGTCGCGACCCACAGTTTGAAAAACACTGATGTAAAGAACTGTTGAGTGACGCAGTAAATATTTAACAATACAAATATTCATTTAGCTTAAATGCTGACTAGGCAAATAAGGATTACTCTGAATGGGTACAAAGTGACTTATCGTAGAGGACGTAACATAAAAGGGATCGATACCTCGCATATTTGCATTCATAGTCCATCTAGACAATACCTATCCTAACACAAAAAGGGATACACAAGAAAATATGAAACAAAAAATTTGATACGATCGGAACTCGAACCCACGACTAACGGCAAACGACTTCCATATTCCAAACCTTGCTGTGAATTAAATTACATAGTAGGTATGTACGGTACGTGTTCGTTTGATATATTCCAAGATTTCCTACGACATAGTGTGTTAGTAAATCGCAGAATCTATGGATTGTAGCTTGTAGCATGCGCTACGGTGTAGCCGCTACGCCGTAGCATGTAGCGTACCAGATTGTAGCATGGACCATAAACGATGTCTTGGGTGCCTAGGCAGACGTAGGTTGTTCTCACACTTGAAGTCTGTGGCTGTATTATTTATAAGCTGTGTGCTATGTCAATGCCTACCTGCTCCCTAGGAAGATCAGTTGGGACCTATTTTTTGTTTTTGTTCGTGGTGGTTGCCATCGTCGCTGTTTTCTATTAAAATCTATCTATTCAGATAAAATTATTTATCTATCCAGATAAAATTTTTATCTATCTGTGTGTCGAGAAATCGCGATATAAATTCAAACTGTTATTGATATAGAGCAAGTTGTATCGCTCTGTAACGTAATGGATTCATTTCGCGGCTACAATAAATGTTTATTGTTTTTCTTTCCAGTGAAATGCCTTGAGAGTTATTATGATTACCTCCCAGATTCCGCCAACATGTTTTATTATGGTAAAACGGGGAAGAAGTTCCTGGTTGTTCTTGAATGTTTGCGATGTTTATCGGTGAAGTAAATTAAGTGGCTTCATTTCAGCGATAATATTGGAAACCCTTTCGAACTTTGACTGTGGCGTGCGTGCGTATGGAAAGAGTTTCCTCGATAAGATTCTGAATTGAGACTACCTCACGGTTCATTCTTAAGTAACCAGTAATATAAATAAAAGTTCAAGACAAATTGAAATCCTGTACCTTTTTTGCGAAGTCAGTAAAAAAAGAGCCTCGTACGAAGAAATAAATCCACGTATCGTGTGATTTTCTTCATTGGGTTTCCAGCTGTCAGCCGGGAGTGGCGCACCTGGACCTGCAATCGCGGACCAACTTATATTGCTCTCAGTATTTATGGCCCCTCCCCCCCTGCCCTCTTCTACCCTCCCCTCCCCGCGACGTGTCACCGCACATGTTGATACTGCACTCGCTAACTCAAGTTAAACTCGCCCCCACTCTCGATAAGCTTGTTATGTGAGCTTTGAGCACTAAACAAGCTGAACTTATTTGACGTGACGCTGGAAATTTATAGTGCTGCACTCTATCGCGATTGCAGCGGTAATAAATGATGGAAATACGTTTTATTTCGCTTCCGAGGTACAATACCTTGGAGTTTGCGAACGAGGTGGCTACGTGGCGCAACTACCAAACAAACTTGGTTTCTCTACTTACTATCTACTTTGTGTAGTCGTGTTGCGTTTGCTCGCCGTTTACACAACCGAGTAAAGTTTGTAGCAAATACTTAACTGAAAAGTGACTTACCTTTACAGCTAGCTTTACGATAATTACGATCGTCTACGTTTTGGCATCAGCCTATACTGCGAAGTTGACACTTTTAAGTTTAAGACAAGCAATTTTGTGAATTAAGTGCTGCCTTGTCAAAGGCTTGCATTTTTAAAGGTTTCAATAAACCACTTTATAAGCATAATTTAAATATCGACCCATGTATCAGTCATCTCGAGATCTTCGTATAGCTGGAAACTTACTAAAATATCTCGTTATTATTACACAGTGTACAGCAGTGTATTTCTTGAAGTGTATTGTGTTTAAAGAGATTACTCTCAAGTGAGTGGTTTGATTGTGGGAACTAATAGCCCGCGGGGTAACAACCGCGCACCGAACGAGGGACGATCGTCAGCGTACTATCGGCAACATGATAAGTTACCCATATTCTATTAGAAGCATCTAAATTGGTCCGCTGGTACATATTTACCCGACTGCCTCGGAAGGAGAGTGATGTTTTTACCCGACTGCCTCAGAAGGAGGGTGATGTTTTTAGAGAGTATGTATGTTAATGAAAATCCCAATAGTACATATATGTATGTGGACAAATAAATTCTTTTTCACGGGTTACACAGCCCAAACGGCTTGGTAAATCCTGGGATATCGTTAGATACGTCTCAGCAGTGCGATGACACTGGCTATATTGAAATTTAAGAAATTTAAAACTTCAGACTTAAAACGCAAAATATAACAATGAAATTAGTTTCCGCAATCACGTTTTTGTTTTTAAATAATTCTACCATGATGACTCTACCTTTCTTCCTTGAGGGAAGTTGTTCAAAACACCAGCCGGTTCTGTGTTTACGGTTGTGTGTTGTTGTGTATTTGTCACTAGTAAAATTTCACTCTATAATATCCTATAGTCCCACTTGAAAAGAAGAGGAGGTGAAGTAATAATTTTCAAGCCAACTGAATCTTCTCATCGTTTGAGCTATAACTCAAATACCAGCTAATAATACTAATTAGGACACCAGCGGCGGCGATATCTTAAACGGAGGTTCCATTGTTTAACTGCGACGAGCTCCTTCAAAGAAAACCCGAGGATTCGCGAGTTGTTAAGTTAATGTTCGTTAATATTTTGACGATCGTTGTCGTGCAGGGGTAAAGCGCAAACGGGTTTAACAAAGCCTAGGGAGATAGTTAAGAATCAACTTCTACAGCAAAGTAGCTGAAGTATTGGTCAAAGATTTTTTAAAATTAAAGTTAATCTAAAATCTACAAATTATAATTGAGACGGCTGCTCGCTGCATTCGCCGCCGTATGACAGTTGAATAACGCTCCCTTCCTCACTTGAGTTTACCACCAAGTGGGAAAGAAAGAGCGAATGCAGCGGGTGGCCGTCTCAACTATAGTCCCTAAAAATCACACCGTTATGTAACTGATTTGACGTCTTTATATGACAAAGCTTTTTGCTTGGATCATCCTGCAAATGCCTGCAATAAACAAGTGCTATTAAGTAAATGCGAAGTGCGAATATTTGGGATGCGATGCGAATTCGCAGCTATGCGTGCAAAGTCTGTATGACTCAATTTTGAATTTTTATAATCAATCACCACAACAAAACCTTTAACAACCTGCAACATAAAACATAACGTAGGCCAAATTTCAATGAACACTGTTACGTAGAAATCTGAAATTTGCTGAAGTGAGTGGAAGCGTTATTTAGAGCGACCCGCGAGTCGATGACCCGTGCAAATTGAGGAAGTAATTCAAAACCCCACAGATAATATAAAATCAAGCCACAAATTAGGGAGACGGCGTAAGCCTTTACAGGTGGCTTATTCAGTACTAGCGACGATTTTGACGCTTACTGACTTTGACTAAAATAACTGGAATCTCAGGGGATCACAATGTTACTAAGAAGACGGTTGCCACGAACGTCATATCCCTGGATTTAAATTTGCTCAGAATCATATGACGTTCTTGTATCAGATTTTGCTGTTTTGATATTCTTAGAAGTAAGACATTATAACGGGTTTTAACTCACGGTAGGGGTATATCGAGCACCCAATATTTCGGCGATGTTGCAATCGCCATGATCACGGGTAAACTGGAGCGGCTGCGGGTGACGGCTAAGGGCAAACATATCTGTCTACCCTCATTCTTCTGCGTTTTTTCGGAACACTTTGGTCACTATCGGAACTCACTCGAAAGTCATCTTGACAACACACACTAACGGTATCGCATGATTTTATTGCAGGTTTAGACACAAACTTATTTTTACACAAGTTTACCACTGGATTCCATGTACTTGACAATTTGAAGCCATCTTCTCTATTGAAATTTTTGTACTTGGTGATTTCAATAGCCTCGCTTACCAGTCTTGGTATGTAGTGGCGTTCGGTCGAAAGTACTTTTGGATTATGTAATTCGATCCAGTGGTTTGGACCAGACTCAAGCAGGTGTTCCGCAATGGCAGACTTATGTGCTTCATTGTTTTTCACTGCCTTTATGCGCTCTTTGACACGGGTGGAGATGGTCCGCTTAGTTTGACCAATGTAACAGCTACCACAACTACAGTCTATTTTATACACCCCTGGACATTCTAATGGAAATCGATCCTTTGGTGACCGTAGAAACTGCGATATCTTCTTGAAAGGAGTGAACACAGTTTTTATTGAATACTTATCCAGTATCCGTCCGATCCTGTCTGTTACTCCCTTCACATACGGAAGAAATGCAGCACGACGCTCAACCTTGGGAATTGGTGTCCTAGTCTTGTGTTTCTGAGGCTGAATTTTGTTAGGGTAGCCATTGCTCAGTAGTACGTGTTGAATATGTTGCAGTTCCTCATGAAGGTGTTCGTTATCGCAAAGGTCATAGGCGCGATTTGTTAAGGCGGTAACCACTGAGTTAAGCTGTCGCGGATGGTGATGCGATGTTGCGTGTAGGTATCGGTCAGTATGTGTCGGTTTCCTGTAGACCGTGTGACTGAGAGTGCCGTCGCTTCTGACCGTCAACTTCACATCCAGGAATGCCAGAGACCTATCCTTCTCTATTTCTGCCGTGAAACGTATGTTGCTGTGGATCGAGTTAAGATGCAGTAGACATTGCTGCACTGACTGGTCGTCTCCCTCCAGTACACAGAACACGTCGTCAACATATCTTTTCCACAACTTGATTGGCAATGGTGCAGTGTTAATGGCCAGAAACTCGAAGTGCTCCATCCATAGGTTGGCAACTACTGGGGCTACTGGGCTGCCCATTGCTACACCATCTATTTGTAGAAAAAACTGACCTTGGTAGACGAAATAGCTAGAAGTCAAGCAATGTTCTAGAAGTTTGGCATATACCTTCGGGATGTTGTTATCATCTAACACTTGCTTTACCACTTTCAGGCATTCGACCACCGGCACGTTGGTAAATAGAGACTCCACATCAAAGCTTACCATAAGGTCCTGTGCACCTAGCTAGCTTCGTCTCTCTTAGTAGGCCGACAAGATGGCGCGAGTCTTTGACGAAAGATGAGGTCTTCCCGGTTAAAGGCTGCAATACACTAGCCACATGTTTTGCCAGGTAGTAGGTAGGCGAGTCAATCTGACTAACTATCGGCCGTAGTGGGATATTTGCCTTGTGTACTTTAGGCAAGCCATAAATCTTAGGTGGTTGTGGCGTCCGTGGTCTCAGGAGATAGTCACAAACCTCTTTAGGAATAGATTCTGAGCATTCCTTGACTAAATCAATGGTCTTTCGAGTCACACGAGCTGTAGGGTTGTAGTCCACTGGTTTATAAGTTTTTTCATCACTGAGCAGAGCCTTCAGTTTTCCGTCATACTCACTGGTATTTAATACCACCGTTGCGTTTCCTTTATCGGCTTTCAGGACGTATATGCTGTCATCATTACGGAGATCTTTAATTGCAGCATATTCTTGTTGTGATATGTTACTAGTTGGAGGCTTCGACCGGCGTAACACGACGGCTACGTCTTGTCTCAATTCATCCGCATCACTCGGTGGAATATGATTTGATCTTATAGTATCCTCAATTTTGCCAATAATCTTTTCAAAAGGAATCCGTGACGGCGTTGGGACAAAATTTATGCCCTTTTTAAGAGCCTCTACAGCTGGTTCAGTAAGTACTTTGTCAGAAAGATTGATGACAGTATTACTAGAAAGTGAGTTTGGTTCGAGTATTCTGTTCGACTTTTGCGCACGTAGTAACGCTTCATATTTGCGATCTTGCTTTTGAGCGCTTAATTCTCTCGAACGCTGTGCTTGCAAGTATGTAATATGATCGCACCGGTCAAAATCATCTTTGTTTAGAACGTTACTACACCACAGATGTAAATTATATAACTCACTTTGTAAACGGTCAAGTAGATAGCGATTGTTCCGAATAATCTTGCGAAGTAGTTTTTCACTCGCAGCTCTTAGAATGCTCGCGGAACCAGGGATGTCTAGGCGGGGTTTTATTCGCACACACACAGGAATAAGATTATTATCACGACACTTAGTTAAAAATATCAGTGATTCCTTTAGACATTCACACTTTTTCCGCGCGCGTTCAAGTTGACGTATTTTAAGATAACTTTCCGGCCCGTACCGATATGTAACACTTGATTTTAAGGTTCCGTGCTTATTATCACTAAAATTATAAGACATTATAACGGGTTTTAACTCACGGTAGGGGAAATTGCTGCAATTAAAGATCTCCGTAATGATGACAGCATATACGTCCTGAAAGCCGATAAAGGAAACGCAACGGTGGTATTAAATACCAGTGAGTATGACGGAAAACTGAAGGCTCTGCTCAGTGATGAAAAAACTTATAAACCAGTGGACTACAACCCTACAGCTCGTGTGACTCGAAAGACCATTGATTTAGTCAAGGAATGCTCAGAATCTATTCCTAAAGAGGTTTGTGACTATCTCCTGAGACCACGGACGCCACAACCACCTAAGATTTATGGCTTGCCTAAAGTACACAAGGCAAATATCCCACTACGGCCGATAGTTAGTCAGATTGACTCGCCTACCTACTACCTGGCAAAACATGTGGCTAGTGTATTGCAGCCTTTAACCGGGAAGACCTCATCTTTCGTCAAAGACTCGCGCCATCTTGTCGGCCTACTAAGAGAGACGAAGCTAGGTGCACAGGACCTTATGGTAAGCTTTGATGTGGAGTCTCTATTTACCAACGTGCCGGTGGTCGAATGCCTGAAAGTGGTAAAGCAAGTGTTAGATGATAACAACATCCCGAAGGTATATGCCAAACTTCTAGAACATTGCTTGACTTCTAGCTATTTCGTCTACCAAGGTCAGTTTTTTCTACAAATAGATGGTGTAGCAATGGGCAGCCCAGTAGCCCCAGTAGTTGCCAACCTATGGATGGAGCACTTCGAGTTTCTGGCCATTAACACTGCACCATTGCCAATCAAGTTGTGGAAAAGATATGTTGACGACGTGTTCTGTGTACTGGAGGGAGACGACCAGTCAGTGCAGCAATGTCTACTGCATCTTAACTCGATCCACAGCAACATACGTTTCACGGCAGAAATAGAGAAGGATAGGTCTCTGGCATTCCTGGATGTGAAGTTGACGGTCAGAAGCGACGGCACTCTCAGTCACACGGTCTACAGGAAACCGACACATACTGACCGATACCTACACGCAACATCGCATCACCATCCGCGACAGCTTAACTCAGTGGTTACCGCCTTAACAAATCGCGCCTATGACCTTTGCGATAACGAACACCTTCATGAGGAACTGCAACATGTTCAACACGTACTACTGAGCAATGGCTACCCTAACAAAATTCAGCCTCAGAAACACAAGACTAGGACACCAATTCCCAAGGTTGAGCGTCCCAAGGGAGTAACAGACAGGATCGGACGGATACTGGATAAGTATTCGATAAAAACTGTGTTCACTCCTTTCAAGAAGATATCGCAGTTTCTACGGTCACCAAAGGATCGATTTCCATTAGAATGTCCAGGGGTGTATAAAATAGACTGTAATTGTGGTAGCTGTTACATTGGTCAAACTAAGCGGACCATCTCCACCCGTGTCAAAGAGCACATAAAGGCAGTGAAAAACAATGAAGCACATAAGTCTGCCATTGCGGAACACCTGCTTGAGTCTGGTCCAAACCACTGGATCGAATTACATAATCCAAAAGTACTTTCGACCGAACGCCACTACATACCAAGACTGGTAAGCGAGGCTATTGAAATCACCAAGTACAAAAATTTCAATAGAGAAGATGGCTTCAAATTGTCAAGTACATGGAATCCAGTGGTAAACTTGTGTAAAAATAAGTTTGTGTCTAAACCTGCAATAAAATCATGCGATACCGTTAGTGTGTGTTGTCGAGATGACTTTCGAGTGAGTTCCGATAGTGACCAAAGTGTTCCGAAAAAACGCAGAAGAATGAGGGTAGACAGATATGTTTGCCCTTAGCCGTCACCCGCAGCCGCTCCAGTTTACCCGTGATCATGGCGATTACAACATCGCCGAAATATTGGGTGCTCGATATACCCCTACCGTGAGTTAAAACCCGTTATAATGTCTTATAATTTTAGTGATAATAACCACGGAACCTTAAAATCAAGTGTTCTTAGAAGTACTTTGAGGTTTTTGACAGTAGCATTCCTGGCTATATAACAAGTGACAATCGCGAAAATCCTAAATAGGGTCGAGTGAACCTTCTGTGAACTCTTTATTTTGTGATCAAGCCCTCCCAAAATTCGCTGGATTAATAATATTAATATTAATTTATGGGGCAATTTTCAATCTTCAGTTGTTCAAACGCGGGGCTCATTATTCCCGCGCAAACAGAATTAATCTTGACATTAAATTAACGACACCTCGTAGTCGTGAGCATTGATCTCATTTTGATACGATGTTCAATTAATTATTGAACATAAAATCTTTTTATATAATTTTACCTAATAAGTTTAGGTTTTATAGCAGCCACACTAAATTGTTGGTAATTCTGTATTGTTGCCATTGGCAACACTTGCTTTCCTATGCACTGCAAGTCAGGTGCATTTATGCATCTTTAAAATTAAAATAAATCTATATTTATTTCTAAACACACAGTTTTGTATTATTTAACAGACTGTGCTGTGGTCCTTCTGACAATAATAAAGTTTGTACCAGTGGTTTCGGCAGTTCGCGAGTGATTTTGTGTCGGAAAATATACGACGCAACCACACGGCGTGGCGGGATATTGCGGCCATTTGCGCAAATATCTCGCTAGAAATCATCAGGACACTGCTTAGGAGCTGTACCTAGTCTATACTAGATATCACAAGAAGAAAACCGTGAGAAGTTTGCGTGATTTCATCCTATTTCGGGCCATCTATATCGGTTTAAACAGGAAAAAGCTGCGGCCATTTGCGCAGTCTTTTGTTTTTGAAAGCTACGTGATAGCAAGTGATAGCGTCGGTTTGCGTTTTCTGACCATTTTCAGAAAACCAAGAAGACATAAGCCTAATTTTTCTATAAAAATTAGTGAAGACTGAGTTTCGAAGGTATATATCACGCTGCGTGTTGCCTCATCGTGTTTCTACCTACAGCCCAGCGAGTTCATTCACCCATGCAGCGCTATCAGTGCGGCCATATTGCGTTCGTCGTCGGGGTCGACGAGACGTCGGTGAAACAGTGCGTGCGAGCGAGACGGTTGCTCGCAGGCGGAACGTGTTCTTCGGTCGATAAAACAGCATAGGGAATCGCGGCTATTGGTGCGTTTCGTTTTTCGCTAGGTTGACAGGTGGTGAGGTGACGGATGTTATCAGCGTTTGACATTATAACATCATCATCATCATTGGCCTCATACGTCTGTGACAGACGATTTATTCAGTGTCTGAGGCAAGATTTTTCATGGCTGTATAAGCCGATACGGGAGCGGCATGACTTTCCGCACGCTCTACAAACGAAGGTGGAATTAGAGACTGGCACATGCATGTTTAGATGTCGTTTTTGCCTTTTGTTTGCGAGACCAGCGAACCAGGCATCGTCGTGAGCTTTACGCCCATCAAACACACGCTTTCTCCATACATCCCTATTCTCAGCAAGCTTCTCCCAGCTTTGATGGTCGATGTCAAACGCAGCCATGTCCCGTTTGGCGCAATCTTTGAAACGTAGCATCGGTCTTCCAACTCCTCTTTTGGCGTTAGCTACGGCGCCAAGCAGGACACGCCGCGGTAGACGCGAAGGTTCCATGCGGTACACATGCCCTAGCCACCGCAATCGTCTTTGCTTAAGCAAAGCGGTAAAGCTAGGCAGCTGTGCAATTTCTAGAACTCGCTCGTTTGTGACTCGGTCCTGCCAAGTTATATGCAAGATGTTTCTTACGCAGCGCATATAAAATGTGTTGAGTCGACGTTCTTGTTTTGCGTACGAAGTCCAGGTTTCAGCTCCATACAAGAGTATGCTTAGAACGCAAGTTTGGTAAACAATTATCTTGGTTTTTGTGGTCAGGTGTTTATTATTCCATACTCTTGTACTGAGCCTGCCGAACATGGTCGCCGCTTTGCCGATACGAGTATTGATCTCAGCATCGAGGGTGAGATTGTTCGACACAGTCGACCCCAAGTAGCAAAACTTGTCAACTATGTTCAAGGGAACGCCACCGAGCAAAATACGTGGTGTTTCTCCACCTTGAGCTAGCACTACTGTTTTTGGCATTAATGGACATTGAGAACAGAGAACACGCGTGGGAAAACTTATCAACAATGTCTTGAAGCTCACTTTGAGAATTAGCAACGAAGGCTGCATCGTCAGCGAACAAAAGGCTATCGACGAATAAGTCATCGCGGTTACGCTTTGACTTAAGAAGCGAGATATTGTACAGCTTCCCGTCAGCCCTAGTGTGCAGGTGTATACCCTGTTGGTCATCGCCGAAAGCAACTTTAAAAAGCAATGAGAAGAAAATACCAAACAGGGTAGGAGCCAACACGCAGCCTTGGCGAACACCTCTACGCATTTCGAACGGCTCGGATGTATTGCCGTTAAAAACAACAGATCCTTTCATGTCCTCGTGGAAGGATTTAATGAGGCTTAGAAGTTTTGGAGGGCACCCGATGTTTAAAAGTGCAGTATAAAGTCCTTCCCTGCTCACGGTGTCGAAGGCTTTGTTAAGGTCGACGAACGCCACAAACAGAGGTGTTTTCTGCTCTCTACACTTTTCCTGCAGTTGGCGAAGTGTAAAGATCATATCTGTTGTGGAACGTTGGGCGCGGAATCCACATTGCGATTCGGGATATACACGATCAGCAAGTTTTGGAGTCTTATTAAGACTAACCGAGCAAATAATTTACCTACTATACTTAAAGGGATATTCCACGATAACAGTTACAGTCACCGCGGTCACCTTTGCCTTTGTATAGGGTAATGATGTTAGCATCGCGCATATCCTGTGGTATATATCCCGCTTCCCAACATTTACACAACAGATTGTGCAGGATGGGTAATATGCACTTGAGCCTGATAATTTCGGCGTGGGTACCATCGTTTCCAGGTGATTTTCCAATTTTAAGCTGCTTTACAGCCTTGTGGTACTCCCTTATGGTAGGAAGATCATCTAACTCAGTCCAGGTAGCTAGTTTTGGCATGCAATCTGCAGCTTCTGGCATTATGTTCACTGGTTCTGAGTAGAGACCAACATAATGTTCTACCCATCGTTCGAGTTGGCGTTGAGCATCTGTAATAAAATAACAGTGCCGTCCGCTTCTTTAAGGGGGGCTGTTTTTTTAGGAAAAGGACCAAGGGCCTTTTTAATCCCAGCGTAAACACCACCAAAGTTTCCCATATCAGCGCATGATTGAATGCTTTGACAAAGCTCGGTCCAGTATGCATTTGCGAAGTACCGTGATGTGCGTTGTAAAGCTGATTTTGCATTCGATAGGTCGATACGCGTCTTTTCGGATGGGTTAAGGCGATGTTTTAGCGCAGCTTGTCGTTTGGACTCGAGCAGAGGTGTAATGTGTTCGAGATTTTCAGCAAACCAGTCCTGGTTTTTGGCTTTCTGATGACCGAAAGCCGTACCGGCTACTTCTGTCAGTAGCTTCTTTACTTTGCCCCATTCCTCCTCTATCGGAGCGTCTACATCCCAGGTGGCAACTTCGTCGCGTACCAGCTCTTCATACTTTTGGACCACCTCATCGTCTCTGGTTTTTGGAAGATCGAGCTTCTTCCTACCAGGCAGTTTGGATGAGTGGATCTTTTTGTGAGCTATAGCAACTTGTGATGCCACCAGGGAGTGATCTGTGTCACAATCAGCGCTGTGAAATGATCGCGTGTGCAGGGTCTCGCGGAGATTTTTCTTTTTGGTAAGGATAAGGTCCAGTTGATGCCAGTGTCCAGAACGAGGATGTTTCCAGGACACTTTGCGAGTTGATTTGCCTTTAAAGTAGGTATTGGTAACACACAGTAGGTGTTTAGAGCAAAGCTCTAATAAACGTTGGCCGTTTTCATTAAGCTTCCCTATACCGTGGTTACCTATACAATCTGGCCAAGCAATGTTGTCCTGTCCGACCCTAGCGTTAAAGTCGCCCAGAATATATAAGCGGTCAGATGGTTTTAACCCGCGTAGAGTCTGGTCGAGCTGGTCATAGAACTGTGTTTTGGCTTCATCTGTTGAGGATAGTGTTGGTGCGTAAGCAGAAATCAGTGATACGTAACCATGGTCCGCATTTAATCGCAGCAACATAATGCGTTCCGAGATGCCGCAAGGAGCCTCTATAGATGTTAAGAGGTCGTTGCGAATGGCAAAGCCAACACCATACTCGCGCACAGCGCTGCTGTCCTTTCCTTTCCAGTAGAATGTATAATGTGTCTCACGCAAGGAACCCTCGTCAGGGAGTCTGGTCTCTTGTAAAGCGCAAACAGCAATGTTCAGTCTGTGTAGTTCGGCGTCGATTACGGCAGTTTTACGCAGATCTTGTGCGTCAGTAGAAGAACCTCCACAGGTGTCAGGGAGGCCTGTCCTCATAGTACGGACATTCCATGTTGCAAATCGCATGGATAAGCGGGGTTGGTTTGTGATGTTTTTATGCCTGTTAGTTGCAGGTGTAATTATAACATAAACAAACAATAATTCGGCAAGTTGTTGAATTTCTTACGTGTTTCTGCGTTATTATAAGTGGCAATTTAGGTGGACTTTTGCAGTGCCAAAGGGACTGGTTGGTGTTTCAAGATGGCAGAAGACGCGGATATTAAGCGTTTGCGCAATAAGCGCGGATGTTATAAAGGTGCCATCACACGTGTGGAAACATTTGTAAACAGTGCGGCCTTTTCTGAAGCAAGTGAAATTATGCTACAGGAGCGAAGGAATAAGCTCATAAGTGCATTTAAGAACTATGAGGAGGTAAATGCTGACATTTTATTCCTAGATGCTGATAACATTGAGGACATTTCATCTGTAGAGGATAGATATTTCAATGTGCTTGCTAAATTAAGCCAGTCCATAAAGAATTTAAAGAAAAAAAAAACCGCAAAGCCAGTTTTTGTCAATTCTTCCAGCGTTGCCAGATCTACGTCTTTTTACGTAGATCTACGTATTTGAGGCCTTTTTTGAAAGGCTACGTATTTCAGTCTCAAAATCTACGTATTTTCTATAAAAATGTACAAACTATGTAATTAATAACACTTTAGGCTGAATAGGTCCAAATTCCGTTACTTTCGAGAAAAAAACAATGTCAACATGCGTTCCGTTTCATGCCGTCACTTATCTAGGCGCCACGCCGCCACTCTCCCTCCACTCTCCACGCTACATCGCGACGCGACCTGTCATGCCGTGCTAAAAGTGACTGTGTAAAACGAAACGTCTCGTACGCTAGAACTCCTAATGGGGCTTTTTCTGTTGACAGTAATGACAGTTCTCTAAGGGTCTTGGTAGTTCTGAATTACAAACTAGAGGGCGCTGCGAAAGACGGAAAAAGACGTTCCTTTCCTTTCCTTTCCTTGCAACCTCATAATCAATCAGTTAGATACCTATTATATCGCATTCCGGTTCGGCAAATTACTTTAGCATACACGGCACGCGACCGACTATAGCAATAGCAACTGTCAATATCACTCAAATGACAAAATTTTACATCTTGCGCAGCGCCCTCTAGTTTGTAATTCAGAACTACCAAGAGAGCCTAAGAGAACTGTCAACTAAAAAAGCCCCATTTCACTTAGAAAAATCAATACGTAGATCTACGAAATTTTCTTAAGCAACTTTTACTAATTCTACGTATTTTTCTAATCTGGCCTACGCCTTTTTCAAAATCCGAGTTGGCAACACTGAATTCTTCGTCCAATTTGCCTGCCATTGATATCTCTTCTTTTGATGGGAAGGATTTCACAAAATTTAAATCCTTTATGGACCTTTTTGACGCGCTGATTCACAAAAATAAGGGTCTGACTGATGTTCAGAAACTTTTTTATTTAAGAAAATATCTCACTGAGGATGCTCTGGGGGTAATAATTAATCTACCTGTGGTCAATGAGTCATATGCTGAAGCGCTCACCCTGTTAAAGAAGCGTTATGAGAATAAAACAAGGTTAATTTCAAATCACATTAATATTATTTTGGAGTTGCCTGCAATTCAAAAAGGGACTGCTTCAGCATTGCGCTCATTGATCTCAGATGTGCAGCAACAGCTTCACGCTTTGAAAAACCTTGGTGAAGACGTTGATAAATGGGATAGGCTATTGATTTCAATTCTTTCCAAAAAGCTTGATATAAATACCAATAGGGCATACCACCTTGATAGAGTGGACCTTGATAAACTTCCAACTATGAATGAATTTATTTCATTTTTGGAGAGACGAGCAAAGGCCTTGGAGGCTAGTTCTCCAACAGTCAATAGTGAGAATGTTCACAAGCCTAGATATTCAAAAGCTTCAAACATTAAAACAACCTATGTTGTTTCCAATATTAGCAGGAATATACCTCTATGTAGCTTCTGCAAAAAGCAATGTCACCCTATATTTAAATGTCCAAAATTTAAATTGGCACCTGTAGAAGGCCGGCTCAAGTTTATTGAGGATACAAATAGGTGTCAGGTTTGTTTAAATTCTCACCCTGGCATCAAATGCAAGTTTTCATTCAAATGTAGACATTGTAAACAAAAGTGTCATAATACACTTCTACATCATAAACAATCCCATAATAATGATGGCAATATTATCACATCTAATTTTGTAATGATGTGTCATAATGAAAACCAATCCCATAAAAAAATGCCTGAAGAGCCAGTGAAAGTTTCACATGTTCTTGATAAAGCTAAGCAGTCCTTCCAAGGCTCTGTTACTTTTTTGAAGAATGTGCTTCCCACTATACCAGCTGAGGGGATAGATATAGGGGATGGTTTTTCAGGGGCTCTTCAGCATTTTCTGTCATTAGAAAATAATATTAAAAAAGACCATGAGTGCTATGCAAAATATATGGAATTTATTCAGGTTTTTTATAATGTCTGGCATAGGGATAGAAATAGGTCTAAATGGAAAAAATATAATGTGAATTTAAAGGTAGGTGATTTAGTTATGGTAGAGCTGAGTGATTTAGCACCTATGAAATGGCCCATGGGGCGTATTGTTCAGGTTTTGCCTGGCCTGGATGGCAAAATAAAAAGTACCTCATGTAAAAGTTAAATTAGGTTTATATTTGTTATTTTAGAACCTGATGTTATTTACCTTTAGGAATAGATTGGGTGATGTTCATTCAAAAATTTAATTCCAAAGTAGTTTTTGAGTTGTTTTAAAAATTTTGCACATACTTACTTGATGGTTGAACTTACTAAAGTAGGTATAACTTAGGTACAGTACAAAGTATCTTTCTTTTGCTAAGCTGGTATATGCTAGTTATGTTCAGTTACTGTAAGGTTTCTTCAGTGTTTTCTTTTATATGAAGAAGTTAAATAATTTGGTTTTGTTTTCACAAGTTAACACAGACTGTTAGGGTCATACATTTTAAATGTATTCAAATTACAACTGTGAAATTAAAGTCACAGTTTCTGTAACTTATGTATATTTTGGATAGGTAATATTTTCTGCCTACATTGCTACATTGTAAAACAAATTGTTATAAAGTTTTTATAAAGTAACTTTTGTGAACTTAGGTCATTTTAGTTCATATTAAAAATTGTAATATCTCTTTCAAAATTTTGGACTTTTTATAGAGTTGTCGGCTTGTATGTAATATGAGTTTTCTTTCAATTAGTTACCTTTGCCGCCGCCCAACTCTGTTCAATTAATTATTGAACATAAAATCTTTTTATATAATTTTACCTAATAAGTTTAGGTTTTATAGCAGCCACACTAAATTGTTGGTAATTCTGTATTGTTGCCATTGGCAACACTTGCTTTTTCTATGATTTGTGAGTCAGGTGCACATTGCATCTATAAAATAAAATAAATCCATATTTATTTATAAACACACAGTTTTGTATTATTTAACATACGAGATAGGCACAATGTGAATTCATTACGCGAATTTACTCATTTGCACTGATCAGCCGAGTAATCTAACAAGTAGCCGCTAAACGCTGCAAGTTACTTCTCATAATAATGATGCTCGTTTCTTTTTCTGATATTGTTTTTTTATTAATATTTTGAAAATGTAGATGTCGCATCGCATCGCTCGCAGTACGATGGCAGAATTAGGCTTTTCGCCGTATCCTAGAACAATGTCCGAACGAAGTCTATGCTTTTGCCATATGCCAGCATATCCTAATTCTGCCATCGTACTGTTACATATACAAACACCGTTGAAATACCGTAGGGGTTTAGGCGTCTCCAAGAGAAAGTTGGATAATTTTGTGAGAGCTTTGTACTATACCACACTCTCACCGGCTACCACTGGAAATGATTATCTTTATGTTTTGGGATCTCATACTTACAGTCCGTCCATGCATGATCAATTGATTAAGAACCGTTGTCGTGGTAATGTGCGGATGTTATCCAAAAAGTGATTTCAAAATCAAGCAAGTTCCCAATTCGACAGCAAAATGCCGTGATAGCGATGACGCGCGTCGTGCGTCTGGCGACGGGCGTCGGGCGACGGGCGTCGGGCGTCGGGCGTCGCGCGTCGGGCGACGGGCGCTCGCCGCTCCCGATCACAACACAATCATTGCACTCGCCATTCCGATTGTTCCACTAATTAAGCGTTATCGTATCGCCAGCGTCATTTGCCGCTTTTGTTGTGTGCATTTACTTTATTTCGTTGTTTTCATCTCAACTCACCAAAATACTGTTCATTTAACGGAAATTACATGAATTACACGAGCATTTATTTTGGCGGTATTTTCCACTGATAATGCTTCAATCCAGAAGCTCTTTTAAGTTTTGTAAGGCTTCTACATGACAACTTATTTTTATATTCTTAAAAGAGCCTGTCTAGACTTCCAACATCAAGGGTCCCGCTAACAAAAGAACTGGCTTTTATTCAGCCCGCCTCAGGCCGTATCTTAAACAATTTGTTTAGGTCGCATCTCATTCAAATTTAAAATTATCTTTTGATTCCGCTGCATTGTTCGCGAAAAATAACCGGCGGAGATACGCCGGAAGACAAATGTGAAGTGGCTTTGTTTGTGGCGAAATATCATAAAAATATAAGACGATAAAGTGGCGTGATTTATTTCCGCGCCAGGCAACTCCGCCAGCGCCCCGTCTTACCCACCTACATGTATTTATACCTACTTGCTTTTATGTAGTCCTAATAGGTATACGTACCTACGTTTACGTTCACAGGAATCAACCGGAGATTTTAGAACATAGCGTGAGCAAGTGTTTTTACAGGATGTCTGTCCCTCGTGGTGTCAATTTGATCACCTAATTATTATTTGACTAGGTAGCTAATAAATAACACATCAAAAATTGTCACTGACACAGCCAGTCCATTAGAAAGTGTATTGTATTGCTTTTTATATTGCTACTGCCTACGACACTAACAACTAAACAACTTCTATCTTATAAATTACTTACAAAATGGTTAAAGTTATAAAACAATGTCAAATATCATAGAAAAATAATTATAACACTGAACAAACTCGTACGCCACGTAACTTTCTGTAATCACACCGTAAGTATTTTTTTGCTATGAATGAATTGAAATTGTTACGAACCTTCTCATTCTCACCCACAAACTCAAATTCTAACACCTCAAGTACCCGGAAACGCCACACCGGGTGCCGGGCGTGGTAGCGGTGTCGGTGATACAGCCGCCGGTAATCCCATCAGTGTCAGTGCGTCATCATCCGGCTGTCAGTCTGACACCCTGACACCCTGACACCCTGACACCCTGACACCGGCAGCGGCGGAGGTTCAACAGAAATGGAATTTCCGTCGACTCCCTTGCAGTTTCCGGCTTGGGTTTATAACGTTTCGAATTATTGTGCGTGTTTTACTTTGCTCTTCATTGCTGAACTCAGGTAGGGTTCGACTTAACTTGATCCATTACGAAAACACAAGTCTAATTTAGAATCATCGCTATTTTTAGATTCTAGGAGAAGCTACTCCTAGTATGCACCAAGTAGCACAATTTATGCGCCAGCCCTAATAGGAATGCTTATCAAGTAGGCGATTTACAAATTCAACAATTTGGCAGATTACGGGCCAATTAGTGCGAACGGTACCACCATCTCCCCATCCCGCACTAACATATAACAACAAACGAAATGGGGATAAAACAATTTGCCGGCAAAATTCACTCCACGGACTTTCATTATGCGCCGAGATTGAATTAAGTTTTTTAATGAAATTAAACTACGAAGCTATAGAATCTGGTAAACAACCGGGGTCCGGGAAAGCCGGAATTCATTTCACGAGCTCACACCGAATTGGGCATGTAAAGCTTAACTCGAAGACGTAAAATAAGAAATCCATTTGGAGATATTTTGGTCTTTTATAGTATTTTCATGTTTTTAGTTCTAAAAAGTTAAAGATCACTTTAATTTTTGCAAAAATCTAAATAACCTTAATTTGACCTTTGTGATGTGCATACTGTGCAAAAAATTAAATGAAACTCTTTCGAGACGCCTATAACTTGCCTATAACGAACTTCCTCCCCAATAAAAGTTACCTTGAAGTTACCTACTCTTTGCTTCACCCTTGCTTGCTTCTGTCATGTCAGTTGGAAGTTTGATGTAGTGTTGCAAAACTATCGATAGTACCTACTACTATCGATAACACTGAATTTGCCAAAAACATTACAAACCTATGGACTGGCTGTACCCTCTGAATGTGCGTGAATACCTAAACAATTTTGGTAGCCTTGTAATCATTTTGGACCCAAAAATCGATATCGGTAACTGCCTACTGCCACAGAATACATAATATGCTACTGCCTAGTCGGGATAAGGGTAGGAAGATGATGATGGTTTTGACGGGCATTATGCCTACGCTGTTGATATTTTTTGTGTACCTTACTACTGTATTATGCTTATGCAGTTGCAAATTTTCATAATACTTAACTGTTTTTTGTGTGTAGTAAATAAATTGTTAAAAAGAAAAACAAGTTGTAGGGGTAAAAATTTATAATAATAATAATCAAACAAAAGCCAAAAATAATAATTTATCATAACTATTCATAACAAAACACAGGTTGAATTTCTTGTGCTATTCCATAAATTTTCCTTTTCCTTCCACTTTGTTCCTGTTGCTGTTCAGTCAAAACAGATCTATTCTTTTCCTTAGGTTTTACCAATAAGGGGTTGGCAAGGCAAGTCTTCTTCACGTTGGCATAACTTATCCAGAGTTCTATTATAACACTCGACACCAAAATACAGGGAGCATGTCAATATTTGTCCATGACGTGGATTTATATTTTCGGTGCCAATAATATCAAGCCATTTCCTTCTTTTAACTTCATTTTTTGGTTATCTGTAAAAAATATATTTAAATTATTAAAGAGGTATATACAAAAATAACTTGGTAACTTTGGCACATTACCTATAACTTTCTGAATTGAACTCTCAAGATCCATTATTTCCTTCCATTCTTACAAATTCTGGCAAAATATATCGATACCGTGACTATGTACTACCCCAACCCTAGCCAACGATCAGTTTGTATGAAATCAGTATCGGCAGAAATAAAGAAATTAATGATATATTGGGGAAAAAACGTTTATAGTTTGCTGCTTTATAGCGAAAAATAGCTGCTCGTGGCTTTTTTATTACATATAATCTTAAAAAGTTCAAGTAAAATAGCAGATTTGTGTACTTACGTGTGCAAACTAATTTAAGGGCGATTTTTAATAAGACGCACGCCGCACTGTATTAAGGAACAGCCAGGCATGATGTCATTTCCTTAATTTAGTCTTTTATCACTAAAAATGCACTGCAAAAATTATATTTCAAGAAAAAAACTGATAAATCGTACTTTGTTTACAAGACTTTGACACTTGACGTACCATAAATTGTTGGCACTATAAAATGGCGAAACAGTCGCGTTCGAAAATTAAAGGGATCTGACAGACAATATTTTATCTCAATCTCCTTACAGAAAACCGTTTGAGAGAAAAGGAAATAACATTATTTTTCCGCATTCTACATTGACAGAACAGATTAGTTCTAGTCCATACCAGGTTTATTATATCTGTGGAATTTGCAATAAAATTTGCATGGTGGTTGTTCGCAAAGAGTATGAAAAAAAGTTGTTGCCCAGTGATGACGTCATCAATGAAAAACTTTTAAACAATTATAAAAAAATAAGGGATAATCAAATAATTAAAAGAACCAAATTAGTTTCGAAAAATTGCATAAAGTTTTAGAAAAAAATATTAAACCTATACATTTTACATACCCAATTGTATGAGAAATGAAGGCGTAAGAATTTGCAGATTACATTGGAGCCGATGATACAACACATCACAACCGTTTTTTTAAATTTATATTTCTAAACTAGTGAACCAACTTTGTCAGCTGATAAAGGATCTGGAAGATATTTTTGGAATATAAAAGCATTTCAAAGGTCGATAAGAAAAATATTTTTGAACCTCACATTGACTACCACACTAAAGTGTGTATTAGCCAACTGAATTGTTTTATATCGTGGGTTTTAAAATAAGTCTCGTCCCTACGCTAGAGATGAAAGTAAAGTATTATAAAATCCATTTTCGCTTTTTTAACTTGTAATTTAATTCCAGGCTATGCCAGTGAAGTGATGAATTAGTACAGCCAAACTGCTTACGTCAAATATTAAAGTAAGTAAACATCTTAAGCGGAACGTGTCTGGCATGAGAATGCTCTGTTTAAACGTCTGACTTGATGCTTATGCTGAATACTGCTGAGGAATTGTTGCACTTCACTTGAGATGGAGATTTATCTCACCAAAACATTCATTGTGTTTTCTATCTTCTTGATAAGCGCGGAATTATTCTTGGTTTTACTGGCGAAATCACCATGAAAACGCCATAAACCAAAAAATTGAATTGCATTCATTCACCTTAAGTTTTTCGTATGATGAAACAGAGCTTTTTATAGTAGTATCTACCTTACTTTTTAGGGTATCAGTCGTATGCCTCAAAAAGAGCTAATAGGTATACCTTTTTGAGTAACTAGTTTAGCGACAGCTTTAAAGTGATAGTACGTAAAAGAAGGCGCTATCATAAGACAAGAATGGACATTACGCTATCTATGAAACGAGTGAGTGGCGATAGATGCTCGCTCATTGCCTGCGAATATCGGATGAGGCCCAACGAGTAATTCGTATGCATGGAATATCCGCGTAATTTGCGAGCTCATTGCGGGATCAAGGTGAGATTTAGAAAGGCGCCAGAATTACCAGGGAATAAGAAAAAATAAGAAAAATTTGCGCCCCTCCCCCCGCGTCCCGCGCCCGCCCCGCGGCTTCTCTCATGCAAATGTCTGAGGCTCTACCTATATCCCGGCCCGCTAATTCACAGGAGGGTTCCCTGCGCCCTGGTATTTTCATTTCCCACTGCCATTCACGGGCTTTTATCGCTTTTTTAGATAATTGTCTTCAAGTACATTCATTACTTTTAGAAGTAAAGTTTGGCACAGTCTTTGTAGTTTTGCGGTATCTTGGTTGCGGTATCTTGGTATACCTGGTACGTAAGTACACCCCTACACCTCCGCGACTGCTCACGTCTAATGCGAGAACAATCGCTGTCGTCGCGGCGGTGTGTCTGCGGGAAACTTTGACTAATGTGCCAACCAGATTACACCGGCTCACAGGATTATTGGTCTCTCACTCTAGCATATAGGGATAGGTATATGTGAGGTATGGGTTCTATTCTATCTGTCATCGGTTACGAAGAGAGTTCTGACTGCCTTCGAAGATAATGTTAGGATTAGGCTTTTGTGGCCTAAGATCTAACTTCTGTAACTGTTTTACTCCGTTACAATAATCCGGTTGACAAAATAGCGAAACAAATAAGAAGCCAATATAGCAACGCATGCACACTCAAGTATAAACGGCCTATTATAAAACTGTATCTCACACACTTAAAAGGTTTGTAGGTATAATAAAATTTCAGTACAATTTTACGGTGATTTATTTCCCTACCCGTTGAATATAATTTCATCGCGAAAGTGCAATGGTGCCCGTCGGCTCGCAGCTCGCACTCGCACGCGGCGCGGCGACACAGAATATAGCTGACGTAACAGTAAAGAAACTCGTGCCGTTTCTGTTGAATTGCAAAGGCTATCTGTCACTATCGGTTATAATACTAAAAAAAACACTTTCATCGTTTATCCCTGTGATTAGCATTATCCCTGTGAGTAACAAAGGCTACTTATTACTATGGGAAAACATCTGATTCCCTTACTACAAGCACAGCTTGACAGCCGATGTGGCGCAGTGGTTAGTATGCCTGCCTGCCACGCAAAGGTTCCGGGTTCAATTCCCGGTGGGGTCACTCACAAAGTAGATATTTATTACTTTGTGAATTTGTTCCCAGTCTGGTTAGGACATTGCAGGCTGAACCACCTGATTGTCCGCAAGTAAGATGGTTCCGTGCTTCGGATGGGCACATTAAGCCGTCGGTCCCGGTTGCTGTCTACGATGGTGGTCGTTACACAACCATGTCAGAGGCCTGCTGCTTGCAGTAGGCGGTTGAAAAACTCTGACACCAGGGTTCATCGGGTCGTTGAACGACTCGGTGTCCCACACGAAAAGAAGACTACAAGCATTCGGGGAGCATTTCGCTCAGATGAGCCTTCCTTGTAAGCGGCGTTGCGCGTCTATGTCGAGCGTTTGTAGAAAGTTTCCACACTGCTGAGTGCAAGCGAAACCATTTTTTCACTGTGGTGGCGCACTGTTCCTCGCGGCAACTTCAGTTTAATTAAACTAACTTTGAATGACGCGACTCCGGATTATCCGCGCGAAGGTTGTAGACTCTCGCACCGGCCGCTGGGTTCAAATTGAATCTTTGTACCTAACCTTTTTTTGGAGTGTTCAACATACGAGGCAGAACTGTAACTTTTCGATCAATCCACTAAATGATCTGCTATCCACGTGATGTACCTACTTAGGTCAAGAAAAATACCCAAGGTTGCGGCTACGTCATCATGTTACAAATCATGTTCGCCATGTTTTAAGATAGTTGGTCATTAATGCTAATAGGAAGGCACAAAGTAAGTATTGGCTAATTCTCTATTTTGTGATGAGGGTGGGTGTATTAAACCCGTACGGTAGAGTGTACATTAGTCACGGAAATTCGATTTAAGATATAAGGTGTAAAAAAATCAACTGCAAATATTTTAAGGGGTGAACCAGCCCGTGAAACTGAACAACTTTCCCCAAGGAACATAGGTCGAAACATGAAAAAAAAATTTGGACCTCCCATAAATAATAAATTAATAACCAGCCGGCCGAGTCAATTTGTATGAGAAGTCCAAAATTTTTTTTCATTTTTCGACCTATGTTCCTTGGGGAAATTTGTTCAGTTTCATGGGCTGATTCACCCCTTAAAATATTTGCAGTTGATTTTTTTACATACTGTATAAATAACTGTCCATGCAGCTTGTCTTTTCTGGCATTCAACCTCGCCCCGCCCACCGTCTTCCTTATTTGTGATACTCACAACCAAGAAAATCCGCGACTGACGCAAGTCAGAGCCAAGTTGTCAACTGTAAAATCTGCGAACAACTGCACTCAACGGCAGCAGCACCTCTAGTTAGGCTCGGTAATGAAATAAACTATACTCCCGGAAACAATTACCGCATCGTGTGGCAAGCGCGCCGGTCGGACCCCCCCCACCCCAGTACTAGTAACAACACAGAATAAGGGCTAAGGTATAGAGGCTCGGGAATGAAATAAACTATACTCCCGGAAACAATTACCGCATCGTGTGGCGAGCGCGCCGGTCGGACCCCAGTACTAGTAACAACACAGAATAAGGACAAAGGTATAGATGTAGTCTTTTCTTTATGGAAAACTTGCAAAATTTTTGACCACAGATTTGATCCTGCGACCTTCGGCATTTGTACTACCAACGCCACTATAGACTGGGCTACCGTGCTTCTATCATTAATTATACTTCGTTGCTGCATCCTATGAGATTTAATAAACCATGTAGTACGTTCTTCGTCGTACTGCACCGTCACACGTATTTTTAGATATATTTTAAAAGAAATAATCAAAATCAAGTAAGTATTTTGACTACCGCCGTACTTAGCCCCGCCGTTCCCCAGATGGCGTGGCGCTCGCGTCATTCGTTTTTCGTGTGACGCACCGTCAACGCGTTCCGTAAAAAATAATTTAATTTTTTGTAAAAATAAGTGAAAAGTGAAGTTTTAGAAGTGCAACGAAAAAGGACTAGTGAAAACTTCGATAAACACGACTGGAAATGGATTTGACACGAAAATGGAGGTTAGTTTTTGAAAAACCCATGTCTTTGGTTCTTGTCCAAAAAATCTTTTGTTATTCCCTCAGTGTCGGCACGGGATGTCGTCCGAGAATTACTGTTGATATTCCCTCCGTGACGGCACGAGATGTCGTCCGGGAATTTCTGTTGATATTCCCTCAGTGACGGCACGAGATGTCGTCCGGGAATTTCTGTTGATATTCCCTCAGTGGCGGCACGAGATGTCGTCCGGGAATTTCTGTTGGTATTCCCTCAGTGGCGGCACGAGATGTCGTCCGGGAATTACCGTAGTAAAACCAAGCCGAGAGCCTGTTCCTTGTCGATTGCTGTCATTACCGCAATCCCATTTTCATGACGCTTTTCCTCAGTGGTAACACGAGATGTTATCCGGAAATTACTCCTTACTTTCCTATTGTGGTGGCTCGAAATGTCATCCAAGAAGTAAATACATGAAACATGAAACTAAAAGCTACGTTCTTGCATACTTTCCTAATGATGTGGTGACACAAGATGTCATCCAGGATGTAAATACATGGAACATGAAACTAAAAGCAAGTTATTGAATAATTTCCTAATGTGGTGACACGAGATGTCATCCAGGAAGTAGATACATGGAACATGATAATATGTGATAATATTAACCACTTACTTACTTGTTTTCCTCTTGCGGTAACAAGATGTGCAACCCAGAAAGTAAATACATGAAGCATGAAACAAATAGTTGAATGCGTATGAGCCTGTCTTACGTGGTTTCACGAGATGTTATCCATTAAGTCGCAATAGAAAATGAAACTCAAGAGATTTGGATTTTCTTCGCCTAGATCGTATGATGATGATCTCAAACGAACCACTTTAGAATGAACTGCTGCACTGTAAGGAAATGGAGCCTTTATTCTAGCTGGAACCAAGTCAACCTCAAGTAAAATCGTATGTTATTCCAATTATCTCTGATTTAAGGGCTGCTGGTGTTTTCAAAACACATATTAACTTCATTTTTGTAATGGAGAAATGTTTTCGAGGTATGTGTGACTGTCAATGGACTCAAAAATGGCTAAAAGCCTTTTCATGAGATCTCTGAACGTTTGGGGGAAGATCCTCATAGGTTTGGCTGCTGATCAGTAAAAGGTAATTGGCTAAGACCCTATTTTCAGAAACCTATTTCTAATAACATGGTTCTTTAGAAAGGCCAGACAACGTATTTATTGTTTTATCAATAAACAACTCAATAATCTACAACGGACCTGCATATTCTAATAAGAATATCTGAAATCATCTGCATTCTCCTTAAACTGCGTTTTTGTACTGAATAATGATATATAATATCAGTAAACCTTGTAAACAAAAGTCTTATCAGACTATAAGTCACAATATCAACATTGGTTGACATGACAATATTTTGTTTGGTGGGTACTCAGAAGAAAAATTCAATAACACGATTCTTAGGAAGACTCGGCGTGTAAATTACTCTGACAAGGCCTTGAAACCAAGGCACAGTCAGCCTTGCTGAGAAAAAAGTTCAACAGCAGCAGGGCGTGCTGCTCTACACCGCTGCGTAGGAAAGGCATCCAACAGCATCACCCCCATTGCCGAACCAAGCGGCCTACTGCAGCCACTAGAGGTACAGAAATGTATTTTCTACATGAAATGGGATTACATTGTATTTAAAATCTTCTACATGTAGGTATGTTTCCTACTTTTCCAAATTCAAATTCCACAGCACTACAGTGGACGATTATTAATTCTTAATGTAAACACAAAGCTAAACTAAATATCAACATTTAAGATGTAGTTTCAAAACAAACAATTATTTTGTGTCATATTATGTGACTTTGCCGATGACTCATACTCATACGCGGCGGAATAGACCAGCTATCTATACCTACCAGCCTAATCTATCTAACTTATGGCTACCTGTTCATGAAATCGTTATGTTAATCGACCGTTTGAGTCGATGAACGATCCTACTAAATAAGTATCTGCGATTTTGTTTTGATTAACTAGTCAATGTAACAATGAAGTTACATGTTTACCATTGTCAGTGGTCAGCTCTGTTCTCTTTTACTAGGTAAATAAACTTGTGCTTACCTACCTAACTGACCCTGTAAAATAAAGGCCATTGTGATTTAGATGATTTATCATACATATTATGGTGAAAATTATGTATTCTGTATGCTCTAATAATGCGTATAACTGTTGTTTATTCCGTCTAAGCTTCGACTTAGTACCAAACGAAAGAAGTATTTTTATTGGGTCTGGTATTATTGAAATCTTTAGAGAATTGAACATAATTCTCAAAATGTTGATTTAAAACAATCTGCCGAATAATACCATAAACTTTTATGAACTTTTACAAAAATGTGTCAACAAAGCAAATATCAATTTGTGAAAATTGGCAGAGGTAATATGTAGGTATAATATTACTGATTGCCTGCAGTACGAGTAGCTACCTATAGATCCAATTAGCTAAGTTTAACACTTACACACAGTTCCGTAGTAATTATTATCACTCGTAAGTAAAAAACCCGTTAATTTTAACTAAGTTTGGTTTTACATACACGAAATCTTTAGAATAATGAAAAGATCACAATATCTGGCCTTATTAGAATGTCATACATCAATATAACTGGGATGGTAAAATAAATTTTGTGTTGGATTAAACTATGTTTAATAGCAATGTTTAATAAATAGCATGTACCTTTAAATAGACAACCACGGTTAGGACATTTTCAAATAGAAATCTTTACAGATTTTTCGTTTTTGGCATTGGATTCTGTTCATCTTATGCCGTCGAAGTAAGTATAGTTACTAATGAAAATCTGAACTGCCTTTGTGGAACTGTGGGTAATGTTTATGTAATAAATTAAAAATATTATAGTATTTTTATTTCAGGCATTAATATAACTCAAACTTGGTTTGTTAATTACCTACATTTAGTACAAGGACGTTAGACTGACCGATAAATAACATACCTACTTACTTATTACAATTTTGTAGGTCCTGTTATTAGAATAGTGGGGTACAATTCTCACATTAGTAATTTAACAAGAAAGATCTTGTATTGATGTACTGCAAGCAAACAAAGTAGGATTTTGTATAACATAACGTCATGTGAATTTGTTGAAACAGGTTCAGTAAAAACATGCATTTGAAATTGAAATTTTTACTCTAAAATGGGATAAGAATATTTTATTGTTATTTTATTGTTTTATTGCTTTTCCCATATATTCTATAAATCTAAAATAATATAGATCCTCCTGTTGTCATAATATTATGTACCTACTTTGTCTGGACTAGACAAAAGTTTTGGTTTATCCTTTTTGTTATGACCTTGAAGTGTGAGAAATTCAAGATAGCGTTTTTTCTAACAATAATCAGAAAAAGATACGGCAGGAGTAGTGATGATCGTAGGTAATAGATTGAAATCTTAAACCTTTTAACAGCCGTGGTGTTTATTTTGTAAACAAAATAACATCCAAAGATATTTTTTGTATTACTACCTGATTTAAGTACTTATCTACTTAAATTGCTTACAAAACAATTAAATAATAACGCTAGTTTACATAACATAAAGTTAAACATAGGTCAAAACTTTCTTTGAAAGAAAAATGAACTGAATAATATTTTGAATAATTTGTAAAAGATGACATTAGGACTAGGCCTTATCTACGTAGATATCAAAATATCTAGAACCCTAGTGGGTATTGTTTCAGATCACAACAAAAACATTCAAACAACATCCAAGTGCATTTTAAAAGACTTTGAAGCTTGTAACTTCGTTCCCTATTCGCGACAGGACATCGTATTCAAACATTAACACTTTTTGTGATATTAACATAGCTTGCTTTGCTACCACTATAGGTACATGAATTACCCAAAAAGACATAACTAAAATCTAGTATTTTAATTTAACTCCGCAATGAGTTCAGTACCTACTGACAGGTTACTTACTTATGCTACGAAAGCCTATCCATAATAGAAAACATTGCATTGACTTAACATTGCATTCAATTATTCTTAAAATAGGTATTTATTATGATTAATGTCAATTAGCCTTAGCACACGGCTAACTTAACTATACCTTTCTTGGTTTTTGATACCTTTTAATGAGTTTGATCAAGATGAAGCTTTCGAGCATTTGGTGACGTAGATAATAATTTGTTTATTCTTAGTACCTACCTACATATTTTGTATGTGTAGGCGAATACTTAATCCCACCAAAAACATTTACTTGTAAAAAGAACCAAGTCTCGCCTCTCAGTTCATCTACTGTAAAAAGTTGTGAGATCCATGTGATGCTAAGTCGGTTATTGATTTATTCAAGGACTACTTCAGGGAACTTTCATCTTAAGCTATTGCGTAGTTAGGTAACAGACATCATCTTACAGGCAATCGCACACTATTTGCTTGTGAGATACGATGGTCTAGTGCGATGGCCGGGTCATTCTAGTTATTGTAAATATAAAAGTTTTTAAATATCGATATAGTTACTGTAGGATTATGTCTGTTACCTAACCACGCAATAGCTTAAGATGAAAGTTCCCTGAAGTAGTCCTTGAATAAATCAATAACCGACTTGGCATCACATGGATCTCACAACTTTTTACAGTAGATGAACTGAGAGGCGAGACTTGGTTCTTTTTACAAGTAAATGTTTTTGGTGGGATTACTGTTGTCTTTTCCTTCTTACATCATCCATCATAGAAACAAATCAGTTCGCTGCAATCAATGAAGCAAAAGATTCGTTCAGTTTCCACCCGCAACGGATGTACTTAATATGACACGAAAAATCTTTGATGTCATATCCATAGTACATTTCAGTTGCGAGACTTTCCTGTTTCATCTACGCAAACGGAATGATAGAAAGACTCCATAGATGGCTGAGCTGACATTTTCCCTGAGCGGTTTCCCGTGGGAATCTGTGCTCAAACGTAGCTCCGTGAATAGTCACTTGTTTCGCCGAGTTACTTCCCTCCCGCGGGGATGACTTCGACAGTGGGGATGTGAAACTAAAACTCTCTCTCTCAAAACGTGAAACTCTCTCTCAAAGTAGTATTTATTTTTCTCTATAAAAAGCTAACAAAAGGTCGTGATGCGGCAAGCTTGACAACGAATCTTACGAGTAGGCTATCCAATGGTCCAGTACAGACGTGACCAATCAGTTACGTTTGCACCTTTAATGGTGCAAGCCAAGAATGCAGACACTGGCATAATATTACGCGCTTTGTACGATATGGATAACTTATTACTATGGCTTAATCAGGTCAACGCGCGATATAATAAAACAAGGAGAGGTAAATATCGATCCCACCAAAAACATTTACTTGTAAAAAGTACCAAGTCTCGCCTCTCAGTTCTTCTACTGTAAAAAGTTGTGAGATCCATGTGATGCCAAGTCGGTTATTGATTTATTCAAGGACTACTTCAGGGAACTTTCATCTTAAGCTATTGCGTAATTAGGTAACAGACATCATCTTTTAGTAACCATATCGATATTTAAAAACTTTTGTATTTACAATAACTAGAATGACCCGGCCATCGCACCAGACCATCGTATCTCACAAGCAAATAGTGTGCGATTGCCAAGTCATTCTAGTTATTGTAAATACAAAAGTTTTTAAATATCGATATGTTTACTAAAAGATGATGTATGTTACCTAATTACGCAATAGCTTAAGATGAAAGTTCCCTGAAGTAGTCCTTGAATAAATCAATAACCGACTTGGCATCACATGGATCTCACAACTTTTTACAGTAGAAGAACTGAGAGGCGAGACTTGGTACTTTTACAAGTAAATGTTTTGGTGGATCTCATTTCTTTTGTAGGAAATCTTAGTCTTTCTTTTACTGGAACTACTTCTTGAGCCTCATATACAAACTTCCTCAAAGCCCATCCGCAAAGTTAACTTTGTAATCCTATACATTTGTATGGAAATACAAAGTTAATTATGCGGTTGCAACCGAATTTCCAGAATGTTAGAGTTTTCCCTTTATTCATACACTAAATACAAGTTGTATTCTAAATTTGAAGCTCCTCAGTCTGCTAGAAGTACCTTAGAATTTTGATGATCGGTCAGTCAGTCAGGCAGAAAATTAAGAAACTTTGACTAACTATAACTTCTAAACCACAGGTACAAATTAGATGAAATTTGAAATTTATCGTGTCTATGCAGTGCTTGATAAAATATTTTAAAATGAGGGTTCTAAACTTATCGACAAGGGAGTTATAGGGGGGTCGAAAATGGCCTGAACTGGTTCGAGAAAAGGATGTTACGGCCGTGCCGCTTTCAGCTCGACTTGGTGGGGGCACGGATGAGTTTGATCAAGATGAAGCTTTCGAGCATTTGGTGACGTAGATAATAATTTGTTTATTCTTAGTACCTACCTACATATTTTGTATGTGTAGGCGAATACTTAATACAGGTATTACATATTAATTTCGTGTTAAAAGCCTAAAGTTCTTTTCAAATATTGTTGGCAAGTCATTCTGCAATAAGTAGAGCGCTAAACATCTACATGGTTTATTAAATCTCATAGGATGCAGCAACGAAGTATAATTTATGGTTAATTGAACTTACCTAAGTGAACTTCAACCAAAATTATACGAGTTGCTGCATCCGTAGAGATTTAAGATCCCACCCTCCCGTCTTTACTTCGTAAAACCCTTATTGCTATTGCAGAATGTGCCTTGATTCTCTTACTCTAAAAATAATGACGCGAGCGCCACGCCATCTGGGGAACGGCGGGGCTAAGTACGGCGGTAGTCAAAATACTTACTTGATTTTGATTATTTCTTTTAAAATATATCTAAAAATACGTGTGACGGTGCAGTACGACGAAGAACGTACTACATGGTTTATTAAATCTCTACGGATGCAGCAACTCGTATAATTTTGGTTGAAGTTCACTTAGGTAAGTTCAATTAACCATAAAGTAAATATGTCTAGAAGTAGACTTATTCCGCGTATGGTTGTTGTAATCTTTGCTTACAACTTTTTACGTGTGAACGTTTTACAGTGTGAAAAAAACTTTAAACTGTTTTTGTTAATTTCATCGAAATGTCAAATGTCTTTCGTGCGTTTCATCTTAACGTTCCTATGGCGTCATGTTGGTAGTATTGGAAATGTGTAGGTATGTCATACTATTGCCGCCTTATAATTTACATAAAAATTTCCAATGCTACCAACACGACGCCATAGGAACTATAAGATGAAACGCACTCTATCTATGTAATAAGAATAAGACTAAAGTCAAAAATACTCGTTTGAGTATGAGTGTCTTGTCATTGTTACATTGTCGTATTTAGTCATAGCCGGTTCATGAATGAAATCTACGTCGAGTGGTAGCTACGTCCTCATTCTGTGCTCTACCCCATACTAGTAGCCCGTATTAAAATCATTTAGTATGCGGCGAGTAATTCACTACACGTTGTGAACTGGCTTTTCATGCAAAGTAGACCAACTAGGAACAAATAATACACTCAGCCTTTGGTACACGCCGTGGTAATAACATGCTATACCAACCTATCGCATATTGCATCTATCGAATCAACCTGCTCTATTTGTTACTTACTGAACTAGAACCAAATATTCATCCAATATGTAGATTGGTAACCATACCGTCAAAGTAAGTTAGACGTGTGGTGCTGGTTTACGATAGCATCACTCCAATTTTATTCGTAGGTCTCGTAAAAAGCGACTAAGAATCGTCTAGGGAATAGGGAGCAGTGTCTGTAAATGCAACATCTTGCACTGAGCTCGCCAATCCGCCTGTCAAGCGTAGTGAGTATATGGCGAGACCTTCCGAAAGGGCCCATGTCTAGCAGTGGACTGATGTGTGTGGCTGTTGAGGTTAAGGTAATGTGTTTGGTGAAGAGATTTTACAACATTATACGTAATAATAACACAATAATCTGCGAAAATTTATTGTCGAACTCTGCCGAAAGAAGACCTACTTATAATAGAGGCATGTAGAATTTTTTACTTGAGACTCGAGCGACTCGTATTTTCCCGTGTGTATGGTGTTATGTGTTTACAGAAGCCCTCGTTTCGGCTGCAGGCTACAGTCGGGCCGCTGCAGGCTACAGTCGGGCCGCTGCAGGCTGTACAGTCGGGCCGCTGCAGGGCGGTGGGCTGGCTGGAGTGTTTGCGTTATCTTCATTACGGCGACTACACTAACTACCGCCTGTGTTTGATCAAGCCGCTTGCGCCGCGCCGGACACCGCTTGAGGGATGATTATGAGCAGTTTTAATTTAGTGTACTATGGATATTGACAAAAATTGTGACTATTGCGTTAGGCGATTAATAGTCTCATTGATAAAGTTGTTATTGACTCTTATTTTCCCGTGTGTATGGTGGGTGTTATATGTTTACAGAAGCCCTCGTTTCGGCTGCAGGCTTTACAGTCGGGCCGCTGCAGGCCCAGTGGCGTAACTAAGTAACCAAAGGCCCCGGGGCAAAACTTAACTAGGGCCCTAAGCCCTGAACCAAAGTACTTGAAAACATTGGCAAACAAGCCAATAGTACCAGACTTGTAGGGAATCCCCTGAATATATCAAATAAGTTGCCGAATGATATTTCATTTTTTTAAGGTGTGATTTCGGGATTACTTATTCTAGAATTTGGAACAAAAAATTTCCTAGTTGCCCCTTCGTAGTTACGCAACTGTGCAGGCCGGTGGGCCGGCTGGAGTGTTTGCGTTATCTTCATTACGGCGACGACTTCACTAACTACCGCCTGTGTTTGATCAACCCGCCCGCGCCGCGCCGGACACTGTTTGAGGGATGATTACGAGCTGTTTTCATTTTAGTGTACTATGTACGGTGACTTTTTTTTTACTATGCAAGGCGATTGAAAGTCTCATAAATAAAGTTGTCAATGATAAGTCCTAGTTGAAATTTTCAGTATGTATCTACACTGCATCGCACTAGAAACGACTTGCATGATCTAGCAGCGGGCAATGACGCTAGATGTTTGGCGACCATAGTACGTATACATCGACCCATCTTTCTAAAAATTGGATTTCAAGATTTGATAGTAGCTAGAAACCCCGTAGCAGTTTGCTACGAACGAGCTACGCAGTCCTACGGGCTACGCACCCCGATTAGCAGATACCTACCGCCATTACATTAATTACTTTTTTACTTTCTCTCCCACGCGAAGGGACCGGCCACGGACGGGACCCGGCTCATTCAAATTTTAATGAGTTCATTACAAGCAGCCATGAATGTTTCATGGCGCGGGCTGTAATTCTGCAAACATTAGGAGGCTGTATTGATTTGCGGTAGAAAATATTTCGCTCACGCGGGATTAGCCGGGTTAATTAGGGCGAAAATACACAAAAGATAAACGCCAAGAGGAAAGGCGTTTGTATGGATCAATGGGCCAGGCCATGTACCTATAGCTATATTATTTTGCTTTAAGTATATAATTTTGCTAGAGACTATTCGAAATGTTTTTATTACGAAACTATAGACAAACCTAAACACACTTTCGAAAATCGAGCACAGTCAACTAGTATTTCTATTTTGCTCTACCATGAACCTGATGTGAAAGCATTTTTTCATCGCGCGTGGATTACTCACAGCCAGCAGCACTCAACTTCGATGCCAGGATTTATGCACATCCAAAATAGTTTAGATTTTGCACCAACGACGGTTTCAAAGTGCATTCTCTTGTCAAAATCCACAGGTTTACGTCCCCGGATTGGAGGGAGTCGTAATAACCAAAATAACTGCGACTGTGATGGCTCCGACTCGAAATAAAAACGATAAACGTTTATGGAAGCGTCCAAATGAGGCTGTTACATCAGTAGGCTGCAACTTGCTCGATATCCATAACAGTTTGAATTTATTTCTTCAGCCGCGCGCGACTCGTGACAATCAAAGTTTAACTGAGCGCCCAACTTCATGAGCACCTGTGTTGTTTTGAACAAATTGAATTTTACTAAAAACATTACGGTGTCAGAGTCAAATCTGACCCTACGCCTACAAATATAACGCCTATCTCCCTTGCGGGATAGGCAGAGCGTAAAAGGCTGTAAAAAACGACCTTTTACACTACGCTTAGCAAAAGTTTGAGAGTCATTCAGAAGACTGTGTATCACCATAGTGACAGGTTGTGCCTGTCACCTAAAACGTACGTAATGCACACAAGCTGATCCAATTAATGAACAAGATAAGTGTCTTCCTTTGTCGTTGCTTTTATCTTTTTGACCTATCCTGAGTCATTCATCATAACATGTTTTGCTGTTAAAGAGTGGTTTCTTAAATAGGTAAGCTAAAGTTATGGCATCGGATTGTCATCATCAGTCATAGCACAGAAGATTTGTTACCTTTAAAAATTAAGTATAGGAAAACAATCGACGTTAAAAATTTGAATCGATAATTAAAAATTTGATTGAAAATATTTAGTTTAGATATTAAATAGGAAACGAAAATTATTAACATAAAACCACATCGCTAATTCGGATTGGTTGTATCAGTTTCATCGTTCTGGTAATTTGATAGTGAGGAAGTACAAACCCATTGTGGTTGTGGGAATTTTACAAATGTTTGTACTCTATTCAATTTAATTTAAACAGTGTTGGATTTTGGATTCCACGAAACATTGATTTTATTATTGTAGGCGTAAGCTGTTGTAATCTGATTAGTTTCAGAAGCCCCGTGATTTAGGCTTTAAATTGTTTTTAAACTTTGGAAGTATTGATGAAAAGATTAAGGGAAGAAAATTTGCTTATTAAATTACATCCAGGTACCTACTTGTATTATCGAAATCTTAATTATCAAGCAAGCACTCCCTATCCTTTTGCCACTTCTTCTTCTCTTTTTCGTGTGGGACACCGAGTCGACCAATGAGCCGATGAACATTTTTCCACTTTCCAAATTCCACCATGATAACTTTCATACCTTTGCCAACATTCAATAGCTCAGTGTCAATACATTGTATCAGTGCGTTAAGTTTCAGATTAGGTATATTTGAATAATACCCGACGCACTTAACCTGCCCAGCTACTGCCGTAATGCGAATGCATTGAAAATCTGATAATGGGGAGTGACATCATGACTCATGAGGGAACACTTGAGGTTAAAAAATACACAGAAATACTATTATTAGAAATCTTGAAATAATTAATCCTACAATGGAGCGTCACAAAGAAGTTGAAGCAAGAAGTTAGAAAACTACTAAAGAGAATCATAAAAATCGCTTAGAGCTTTGGGTCGCACACTCACTATATTAGTTGAAGCACGCATAGTGTACAACTACACACAGTAGCGGGTAATGGTACTGGGCAATATCAGATACGATGTTTGCGCTTCGTCCGAGAGCGATTCATTAGCATAATAGTGAGCGAAGTGCGGGTAGTTACTACGATAGCTCGCGAGTTGATAGGTACACGACCTGCGCCGCTTTAGTAGTTAATACTGATAGTCTTATACTTAGCTACTAAATAGTCTTGCATATTAGTAGAAATATGCACTTAATAGACAGTGATACTGGGCTCTATCGGATGTGGTGCTTCGTCCAAGAGCGGCTCATTTCCATGATAGCCACCGAAATGCTGACAGTTACTGCGATAGGCGCTCGCAATTGATGCGTATACGACTAGCGCCACTTTACTGGCTAAAACTCTCAAGTACTTAGCAACTAAATGCCCCTTCATATTAGTGTAAGTGTAAACAAAGTAGCAGGCAGTGATACCGAGCAATATCAGTTGCGATGTTTGTTCGTCGTCCGAGAGCGGATCATTAGCATAATAGCGAGCGAAATGGTGATAGTTACTGCAACCGGCGCTCACGAGTTGATGCGTACATGACATGCGCCACTTCAGTTGTTATACTCATAAATAAGTACCTAGCAACTAAACCCCCTGAATGTTAATAGAAGTGTAAACAAAGTAGCAGGCAGTGTTACCAGGCAATGTCAGATACGATATTTGCGCTTCATAATAAAACGGCTCGTTAGCATAATAGCGAGCAAAATGCTGATAGTTAGTGCGATCGTCGTTTGCAATTGATGCGTATACGACTAGCGCCACTTTACTAGCTAAAACTCTCAAATACTTAGCAACTAAATGCCCCTTCATATTAGTAGAAGTGTAAACAAAGTAGCAGGCGGTGACAACGGGCTCTATCAGATGCGATGTTTGCGCTTTGTCCGTGAGCGGGTCATAAGCATAATAGCGAGCGAAGTGCTGATAGTTACTGCAACTGGCGCTCGCGAATTGATGCGCACACGACATGTGCCTCTTCAGTACTTTAGTTCTACATAATAGTAACTTTGTATTAGTTTATATCCCTGTGTATTAGTGGAAATGTGTACATTAAAGCAGTCAGTGATATCGGGCTCTATCAGATGCAATGTTTGCGCTTCGTCCGAGAGCGGATTATTAGCATAATAGCGAGCGAAGTGCGGCTAGTTACTGCGACCGCTCGCTAGTTGATACGTATATGACATGCGCCGGTTCAGTAGTAAATACTGATAGTCTCATACTTAGCTACTAAATAGCCATGCATATTACTGGAAGTGTAAAGTAGCGGGCAGTGACAACGGGCTCTATCAGATGCGATGTTTGCGCTTCGTCCGAGAGCGGATCATTAGCATAATAGCGAGCGAAGTGCGGCTTGTTACTGCAACCGCTCGCGAGTTGATAGGTACATGACAAGCGCCTTTCAGTAGTTACAACACTAGAACAGAACGTATTCAATTACCTTGTAATATATTATTGGGAGTGCACACACAGTAGCAGGCAGTGATACCGGGCTCTATCAGATGCGATGTTTGCGCTTCGTCCGAGGGCGGATCATTAGCATAATAGCGAGTGAAGTGCGGGTAGTTACTGCAACCACTCACGAGTTGATACGTTCATGACATGCGCCTCTTTAGTAGCTACTTCCTATCAGTAGAAGTGTACACTGTACACAGTAGCAGGCAGTGATACCGGGCTCTATCAGATGCGATGTTTGCGCTTCGTCCGAGGGCGGATCATTAGCATAATAGCGAGTGAAGTGCGGGTAGTTACTGCAACCACTCACGAGTTGATACGTTCATGACATGCGCCTCTTTAGTAGCTACTTCCTATCAGTAGAAGTGTACACTGTACACAGTAGCAGGCAGTGAATACCGGGCTCTATCAGATGCGATGTTTGCGCTTCGTCCGAGGGCGGATCATTAGCATAATAGCGAGTGAAGTGCGGGTAGTTACTGCAACCACTCACGAGTTGATACGTTCATGACATGCGCCTCTTTAGTAGCTACTTCCTATCAGTAGAAGTGTACACTGTACACAGTAGCAGGCAGTGAATACCGGGCTCTATCAGATGCGATGTTTGCGCTTCGTCCGAGGGCGGATCATTAGCATAATAGCGAGTGAAGTGCGGGTAGTTACTGCAACCACTCACGAGTTGATACGTTCATGACATGCGCCTCTTTAGTAGCTACTTCCTATCAGTAGAAGTGTACACTGTACACAGTAGCAGGCAGTGAATACCGGGCTCTATCAGATGCGATGTTTGCGTTTCGTCTGAGAGCGGATCATTAGCATAATAGCGAGCGAAGTGCGGACAGTTACTGCGACCGCTCGCGAGTTGCTACGTACATGATATGGGGCTCTTCAGTAGCTACTGCATATTAACTTTATATCCCTGTATATTAGTGGAAATGTGTACATTATAGCAGGCAGAGATACCGGGCTCTATCAGATGCGATGTTTGCGCTTCGTCCGAGAGCGGGTCATTAGCATAATAGCGAGCGAAGTGCGGCTAGTTACTGCGAGTTGATACGTACACGACAGTCATGTTAGTCAACGTCCACAGCCACTAGAGTAAACTGCTGGAGATTAATTTGATCTCTTATTGGATGGGTTTTGCTACGCTCTACACGCTTAGCAGACGGATTGACAAGCGCGCTGCTGCCCTAACCTTTCTTGATTTTTGTACACCTCCTACAGGTTAAAAACAGGGTGATGCTGTGGGCACCACAGAGCAACTACTTACTAAGTACTCCAGAGCAAATAGCTGAAACTGCGTCAGGGTTCGAGCTTCACGAACGGACGTTATAAATTGAGCGAAAATGTCTGAAAGGGCGAAGCGTATGGAGCAGAGCAGTTATAATGGTGATGTGGTTAAACTCGCCCTCACCGCTTACACCGCGCTGAAATACCGCGCGAGGGAAAGGGGAGCGGGGAAGGTGGGGTCTGCTCTCCATACCCGCGATTAAGAGATTAACCAACTTTATGGAATCGCCCACCATCGGAGAATTGAATTTTTTGCGCTCAAGTTCTGGCAATTAAATACAGCCGGATTAGAGAGTCCAGTCGCCGCAGCGAGCGGTTGCAGTGCGGCGGCGGTGCGATTGCGGTGCGGGTGCGGCGCAGTGGCGTGCCGTCGAAACAAACGGATGGATATAGGTAAGTTTTTCGTGTACGAATAACGAAGTTTCATTGGGGGTTTTAGTAAATTTTGCGATGGAAATAATAAAAACTGAATTCAATAAGTAAGTAACTTGGACAAGTCTTTAATACATAAAAAAATCTTACTTTGATTGGTACGGTTTTGCGACGTCCATCAGTTCATAAGAAACTCGACCAGTAGACCAAGTTCAGTGTTAAAGTGTTAAGTAGATTCAGTGTATAATCGCTAGCCGCCCCTCCTCTGAGGAACTTAGATTGCTAAGCGACGCATACTAAATATATGTCGCAGTAAGATGCCAGAATTACAATTTGGGCCAAAATTCTAGGATTATGGCCAAAAGCCGGGAAATGGAAAAATCGTAGACTTCGATCAGTCATGGTCCAAAGCAGATCCAGGATTTGTTATGTAATAAGGCATTTGTTGCGGTTAGGAGGAAAAGGAGGATAATTTAGTCAAAGAAATTCACGCAACGCAATCTTGTGAATAATTTCCGATTTGCAATCGCCTCTGTAGAGATCATTGAATGATTATAACATACCACTATTTATCAATTACTCATCAAAGTGTTCTTCCTAAAACTACCTATGTAATTCCCTTATTCAATAAAACTTCAACCTACTGAATCCTTGACCAGTTTGGCATAGAGGACAGATACCGTGATAGTAATAGTTGGGATCAGCATACAATATGCTCGGCCTGCGCAAACACTCGTATCGAAGGTTTACGCACCAAGGGCGGGGTAGGAGGGAATCACACTTGACGTACATTGTTGCGCAATTTTAGCGCAGGCATCCGTGATAGTAATAGTTGGGATCAGCACACAATATGCTCGGCCTGCGCAAACACTCGTATCGTAGCTTTACGCTCCAAGGACGGGGTAACGCGGGAATCACACTTGACGAACATCGTTGCGCAATTTAGACCAAATATCTGTATCTCAGTTGCAGGGGATTTGACATGAGCTAGCTTTGTTGGATGTATCATGCAGAAGGTTCACTCGACCCTATTTAAGATTTTCGCAATTGTCATATGAATCTGAACCAATTTAAATCAGAGAAATATGACGTTCATGGCAATCAACTTCTTGGTTAAATTGACTTCCCTTGAGATTCCAGTTATTTTCAGTTAAAGACGTATCTAAGCGTTAAAATCGTCGCTAGTACTGAGTGAGCCATCTGTAAAGGCGCCCCGCGCGCCGTTTCCCTAATTTGTGATGTCGTCACACTTCGCAATCTTCTGAGTTGATCATGCATCACAATCCGTTTAGTACATAATATATCACGCATGTATCTCTTGTGTGGGGTAGGCAGAGCAAAAACGGCTGTAAAAATCGCCAATAACACCACATTTGACAAAAGATTGAGAATCATAATATATATAACCGTAGTACAGTTTCTCAGGCTGTTGCCTAAAATTGCAATACGCAACAACTCACGATACCAACGATAATGATATAAGGTGATGCTATTCTAATCCGGAGAATCTTAAAAAATTCTTACATCCGACAGACGCATGCGTAACGGATGCGCAGCAACGTTCGTCAAATGTGGGCACCGCCTAAGTGTCGATCCTAAGTTCATACCTATTCCAAACTTACTATTTATTGCCCAAGTTCAAACATTTGCATATACCTGTGGGTTTTATGGCGAAATGATGAAGGTAATTTTATCGTTCTGGTTCATATTAAGAGTATTGGTACTAAAAGTACCTGCGTAGTCATGGAATTTGCAATTTTGACGAATAACATTCTTCTTTTATCGTGTGAGAAACCGAGTCAATGAACGAGTGAATAACATTTTGAAAAATAACGTCCCTGAAAATACTTTAAGGGGTAGTTCAATACCGCTATATACTTAGTATCGTACAATATTACTACGAGTCGTTATATCCTTACTTTTTATGAAAATCCTGAGCAAGTTGCTGTGTGATAAACATAGTGTAAGTCATGTTGACGTGAGGTCACCCTAGTGTGAATCCAGTCTTACAAACTATACGCGTTGTCATAGCAACGAGGAAATTAGATTCCGAGCGAAGAGGCATCTGGATTTGCAAAGAGCAAGAAAAAACCAAGTGATCTTGTGGCAGACCTATTAGGAATAGCTAGTATCTTTTGTTATAGTTATAGTGAACTTTAAAAAACACATTATGGATAAATTAGAAACTCGATAGTTTATCGAGGTTTATCGTATACTCCAATGTGTCAACGTATGACCGGATGAAACCAGGTATCAGTATTTAATTCGCCTACGTAGACTCTAACTTCTAAATTATTATATTGCCGTGCGATGCCGGCTTAGAATAGCATCAACCCAATTCTACTAATTTCTTATTGTGGATGTCGTAAAAAGTGACTGAGAAAAATTATCCTCGGAATGGGCAGCAGCGTTCCATTCCATGTAACAACACCTTGCACTGCGCACATCGATCGACCTGTCAAGCATGGTGAGTATGGCAATAAAAAAAAGCCCTTGTCCAGCAGTGGACTTGTGACTGTAATGGTGAGTTAAGGTAAGTGATTAATCATAGACTTAGTGCTATTTTTTGTACGTAATTGCACCCTGTCTGTAACGAAAATTCAAGTTATATAGCCCAGTGGGGTTGCATTCAAGTGAAGCAGTAATTTTGGTAAATTCCCAAATGCAGATGTGGCAGAGTCTCCCGGCAGTGGCAGTTGACTCGTTCCTTGACACTCTAATTCCGTCTGCCAGAGCGGGCGCCGCGTCATGAGGCAAATGTAGGATACTGTGCCCTCTAAATGGAAGTGCAAGATGTAAATTAAATGTTTTCTAAAAGATAGTACCTACCTAGATTCTATTCTCTCTAAATTCGTAGTGGTAATTGATTTTTGTTGCAGCGGTGCCGAAAGATTTTAACTTTTATTTAGCGGTCGAGTTCATAAACGTCGCATTACCTCTAAGATACGTGGAAAATCAGTTCCAACTGTCCAGCTACCAAATTCAGCAATAGTAAAAAATAAAACCACATTACTCAACCTGTCAATCACTTACGAGGTGCTGAAATTGGTTCTAACGTTTAGCTTTTTTTTCAGGCTTGTAACTACAATGTACAGCGTCACAGTATATCCCTACGACTCTACATTCCCGTGTTGTACGGAGCGGCGCAGCTGGCCGGTCGCCAGGCGGCGGGCGGCAGGCGGGGCCGAGCTCGACTGTACCTCGCCGATTAGTTCCTCAAAGTGTTACACAAAAACGAGCAACGCACTCGCTAACTCGAGGAAGCGGTTGCTTTATTTGGTCGGAGACTTCGCGTCGCCCGCACCGACCGCCGCGTGGCGCGACACTTCGCACTAACAAACAAAATAACAAACATATTCCGCTATTCATTATCTTTCTTGGCATGAAATGCCAGTTTTGTGAAAATTCTCACGTCTAGTTATTTTTAACGGCATAAACCCGTGTTAGTATTTTAAAGTGCACAAAGGACAGTTTTCATGAGTGCGATCGTTAGTCACTGCGAGCGAGGTTTTATTGCGCGCTCCCGTAACGTGTGTGTTAAATTAAACTTGCAACTTTGGTCCTCGTTAAATAGCCCAGTGGGTGGATATTTAGTGTAGTATACTCGTGTCACGGTGTACAATAACAACTGTGATCCGGCTTGAGCGCAGTATTCTCCTCACCGACAGCACGACCGCACGCGCCGACCGCACGCCGACCGCAGCGCTAAGTCCGCCTCCGGTAATCCGCGCGCGGACTAACTGCTTCATTATGCGCCCGCTCGCTCCGGGATTATTAGTACGGCTCCTTAGCTGGAAGTATGGTCCCATCTGGCAGAAATCATGAAACTTGGCATGTGTGTAGCTTACATGTGTAAGCTTCAGGAAAAGAAGGGAAGCAAGTTGGACCCCCCCTGCTTCCCCCCTTTACCCCCCCTTTTATGTCCCAAATTTCAGTTATCTTTATTTTTCTCGGAAACGATTAAAGATAGGAGAAATTTGTCAAGGTAAGAAATATTCCTTATAAAATTGTCTACATAATTGTTTTTGGGTCGATGTTGATAAGACTTATACTTTTCGAGTTATGCTTCTGGGAAACCCATCATTTTTTTGAAGGTGACTTCCAGCTCTGAATTAGCCATAACTACCATGTGATAGAATATTTTTTCAAACTTGCTATTGGCTGTTGTTAGTTAGGTAGTCTTCAAAGGAAATCCACAGAGACAACACTTCAATCACGCCTGGGGGGGTGGGGGGAGGCAGGCAAACTTTATTTTTTCCGCGCTGAACTTGAGGACTTCTGACTCCTTAAGTAAATGTGACACGAGAAATTGAGTATCATTTTTGAATATATCAAAGACGGGAGTATTCATTTCTGGAACGCTCTTTGGTACATTTCATACAAAAATATAAATATATTAAGTGAAATTTAAAAAAAAATGTTTCTTTCTCATTCAAACTCTGTTTTCTTCTGAAACTTGAGACATATTTATTAGATAATAACACATACTCGAAGACATACTCACCCTTATTATAAAACCATATTTTGTTTTCGAAAATATTAGAAAATACCTAGCCTACAGAAGCCTAAATATTTTTACAAAGTTATGTTTGTAGCTGGAAAAATTTCAAGTTCATAGATTTTGTATGCAAAAATAAGATTACCAACCGCAAACGTATATTTCTCAATTGTCGCTAAACCATTCCAGATAGAGAAATGCCCTCATAGGGAATGTTGTTTATACTGAAGGGTAGTTTTTGTTGGAATAAAGAAATTGAGAATCTGGAGTACTTGATGTTTAAGAAGACATTACAGTATCTCGAATAGTTTAGCTGGGCTGTTGATGTTCCACATCAAGTACTCCAGATCTTCAATTTCTATATATCAGCATAAACAACTCTTCAGTATAAACAACATTTCCTATGAGGGCATTTCTCTATCTGGAATGGTTTAGCGACAATTGAGAAATATACGTTTGCGGTTGGTAATCTTATTTTTGCATACAAAATCTATGAACTTGAAATTTTTCCAGCTACAAACATAACTTTGTAAAAATATTTAGGCTTCTGTAGGCTAGGTATTTTCTAATATTTTCGAAAACAAAATATGGTTTTATAATAAGGGTGAGTATGTCTTCGAGTATGTGTTATTATCTAATAAATATGTCTCAAGTTTCAGAAGAAAACAGAGTTTGAATGAGAAAGAAACATTTTTTTTTAAATTTCACTTAATATATTTATATTTTTGTATGAAATGTACCAAAGAGCGTTCCAGAAATGAATACTCCCGTCTTTGATATATTCAAAAATGATACTCAATTTCTCGTGTCACATTTACTTAAGGAGTCAGAAGTCCTCAAGTTCAGCTCGGAAAAAATAAAGTTTGCCTGCCTCCCCCCACCCCCCCAGGCGTGATTGAAGTGTTGTCTCTGTGGATTTCCTTTGAAGACTACCTAACTAACAACAGCCAATAGCAAGTTTGAAAAAATATTCTATCACATGGTAGTTATGGCTAATTCAGAGCTGGAAGTCACCTTCAAAAAAATTATGGGATTCCCAGAAGCATAACTCGAAAAGTATAAGTCCTATCAACATCTACCCAAGATTAATTATGTAGACAATTTTATAAGGAATATTTCTTACCTTGACAAATTTCTCCTATCTTTAATCGTTTCCGAGAAAAATAAAGATAACTGAAATTTGGGACATAAAAGGGGGGGTAAAGGGGGGAAGCAGGGGGGGTCCAACTTGCTTCCCTTCTTTTCCTGAAGCTTACACATGTAAGCTACACACATGCCAAGTTTCATGATTTCTGCCAGATGGGACCATACCTCCATACAAACTGCTAATTAAGAACTCGGACTATATGTTTTTATTTTCGGGGCTCGCGTTATAAATTCCTGAGAATATTCTCTTAATGCGCGACTTTATCTAGCGCCGCCATTACTCTCCGCGCGAACATGTCCGCGGGACAAATTAACTAAAGAATCCGAGATAAATAAATAAATAACTACCGACTGCGGTCGAGGCGCGCGCGAAGTTTCTCTGGCTTTAGAGTGCTCATTAATATTTTTGCCGAACTTTTGCGACTAAGTAGGTAGTTTGTTATCCAGTAAGATTTTCTTTCTAAGTTGTTTACTAAAATATTTTCTTAAATAAAGCAGAGTTTAATTACAAAACTACTGCGTAGTAAACTCCCAATGTGAATAACCTGACTGCTCAATGGTGCTACAAAGCGAATTTTGTGATTTTCCCCCAAGGGTGGTAGTCTTGGTAACGGTTAGAAAAGGGAATAGGTAAGTAATCTTACCTTTGCTTCCCACACATCTCCCAAAAGTTATAATTTGATTTGATCCGGGTTTCGTAGGCAAGTATTTTACTTTCAATCATGGACTTTTGACATACAAAATAAAAGCTTTTGGTATAATACAATCAGAAAAACTTGGTCAAGAGGTATTATTCCTAGAATGTTTGGTGCTACGCTATAAAGGACACTCATTGGTCTCCGCTGCAGTTTATGGAAATGAAATGATAGTCGTTTTTCACAACCATGTCAAAGGATTTAGTTTAATAAGAGATGGTTAAAAACTATAAGATGCGCCCCCCACGCGCCGTCTCCCTAATTTGTGATAATAAGGCCTCATCATTACGTACGTCGTCTTCGAATGTCTGCTTCATTTTCCTATACACGGATTACTGAAGAAAGACCGCTTAGATACTTTCTTATTTTCTTGCCGTGTCGATCACCTCGCGAGCGTAGTCGCGCGGATACCGGATGCATCTCGTGTTGCTCAGTGAGCGAGCGAGTCGGCGAGTGAGTGAGTGAGTCAGTGAGCGAGTGAGTGAGTGTGAGCTTCATTTATCAAACGTCCGGTGGCTGGCGCGGAGCCAGGCGTTCACATTCGCCGGTTCTCGTGACATTCGGCTTCTGAGCGCGAGCCAGGAAGCGTAGATACAAACCTTACTACAATTTGTGAATGCCCAATCCAATGTTTTCTTGATGATATGCTTAATCTGCAAAAATGCAATCCCACCCATGATGATAAATTCTTACCATTATTTTATGGTGCAGGCAGGATTTAATCAAACCTTTTACCTATGCTATCAGTACTAGCATCGTCCTTCTTATCACGGCTTGAAGCCTTGAAACCGCTTGCGACGAAATTAAGCGGCTCAAAGTCCCGGTAGAGTCCAAGTACAGTATTCATAGCTAAGCTGTGACAATTTGAGACGTCTAACTTTATTAAAGACAGGCAGCGAGACAGGTGTTTTCCTTTACATATTAAGTAAAGTGCAGCGGCACTATTCCGACGTGAAGCAATTTCGTCAGAGGATTATAGATCCTATTACTATCATTCAATCTAGAAGGTTTTAAAAGTTATGGCATCTTCCACAAATAAACTATCTGTCAATAGATGCCACAATAACTTAAGAAATGGGAGCTATAGAGGTTTTTCGGAATTGCTCCACGTCAGAATAGCTCCGCTGTCCTTTACATTATAACACACATTTTGGATGCTGTTCAATGTTTTACGTTCTAGACCCTACTACAGCACAGGTCACCGTAGTCAAGTTTGTACTAACGCCGCCGGGATGCCAGCCTAATGGTGTTATGGGCTACGGCATGGGTGCAGATTATTCCCAATGGTTTTTGCGTGAATGGAATTAGATCTGGTCGGTTCATCGGGTTTAATCTATGCAAATCAGATGGTGTAGGTAATGAAGTATGCTTTTGAAAAGACGACAAAGATAGGTATTTAATTTTATATTTTATAAATTTATGTAAAATAACTTTGATAAGTTTAATGAAGCATTGTAGACTAATTGACTAATACCAAATAATACTAAATAAAGCTACATACCTAATACGTAGGGGCCAGCTATTTATTTATTAAACCATATTGCACAGAAACTACAAAGGGTGGGCCTAATGCCACACGGCATTCTCTACCGGCCAACCAAAATGTAAACTGAGAGAGTCAAAGCCCGTGCGCTAACAAAAAACATGAGAACAAGTTAGAAAAAATTATCTGTGCCTAGTCATATTATACAACGATCGTGGAAACTCGCAGTGATATCGCCTTTGAACTGTGCGACACTTTGCACTGGTAGCTGTAAACTCATAAAAACGAACTATCGAACTCTCTTAAAACTTAAAAGTCAGTTTAAGTCCAAGTTTTAAAATAGACTTTGTATTTTTAGGGCTCCCCCGATTCAAAAGCGTGCGAACAGAGTTTTTGCCCTGTTGTATCTACTGTGTGATAGAAGCCTAGGTGTAACGCAGTATCCATAAGTTACAATATAAATTGCTTTCTATTCTATTCTATTTCAGCCTATTGCAGTCCACTGCTGGACGTAGGCCTCCGCCAGAGAACGCCATAAGTCACGATCTCCCGTTTTTGCCATCCAGTCGCTACCAGCCGCCTTTTTTAAGTCATCGGTCCATCTGGCCGGAGGGCGCCCAACGCTTCGTTTGCCGAGGCGTGGCCTCCACTCGAGAACCTGCTTACTCCACCGTTCATCGGTTCTACGACAAATGTGGCCAGCCCACTGTCACTTCAGCTTGCTACATTTCCAGACTATGTCCGTCACTTTGGTCTTTTTTCGGATGGCCTCATTCCGGACTTTATCCATTATAGAGATACCAAGCATAGACCTTTCCATAGCTCTCTGAGTGACATGTAGCCGGTGGGCCAGTTTTACTGTCAAGTTCCACGTCTCGGCTCCGTAGGTCATGACTGGTAGGACGCATTGATCGAACACCTTGGTCTTGAGGCATTGTGGCAAAGATGATTCGAGGATGTGACGCAGCTTTCCAAATGCTACCCAGCCAAGCTGCACTCTTCTGGTGATTTCAGCCTCAAAGTTGTCTCTCCCCATCTGCAAAATTTGCCCAAGGTACACATATTTCTGAACAACTTCAAGGACTACACCTTCGACGGAGACCGGCTCGGGGATTATGTGTTGATTGAACATGACCTTCGTCTTATCCAAGTTCATCCCAAGTCCAACACGTCTCGAGGCAGAGTTAAGACTAGATAGCATTTTTTGCAGGTCCTGCAGCGATTCGGCCATTATGACTATGTCGTCGGCAAAGCGGAGATGCGTGAGACTTTCGCCGTTGACGTTGATGCCCAGTCCATCCCACTGTAGAGTTTTGAAGACATCCTCCAATGCGTTGGTGAAGAGTTTCGGGGATATAACGTCACCCTGTCTTACACCACGGAGCAGTTGGATGGGTCTTGTATTATGGTTTTGTACTTGAACGGACATCGTAGCCATTTGATAAAGGCTTCTCAGCACCTCCACATACCGCCAGTCGACTTGGCACCGCTGCAAGGACTCCAAAACAGCCCAGGTTTCGATAGAGTCGAAGGCTTTTTCGTAGTCCACAAAAGCCATACACAGTGGTTGGTTGTACTTCTCTGTCTTCTGTATAACCTGCCTTACAGTATGGATGTGGTCTACGGTACTGAAGCCCTTACGAAACCCGGCCTGTTCCGGTGGCTGAAAGGCGTCAAATCTTGCTGCCAGACGATTCGTGACGACTCTCGAGAACAGCTTATAGACGTGGCTCAGAAGTGTGATCGGCCTATAGTTTTTGAGAAGCGTTTTGTCTCCTATTTTGAAAAACAATGCCACTACACCTCTGCTCCACGCCTTCGGGGTTGTCCCATTGGCGATTACAGAGTTGAAAAGCCTTTTCAGCTCCTCAAGGACAGGTTTTCCACCGGCCTTAAGTAGCTCAGAGGCCACTCCGTCTTCCCCGGGAGCCTTCCCATTCTTAAGCTGTCTGAGAGCCGCCGCGATTTCGTCAATAACTACGTCCGGGAGATCTTCTGTAAAGTGGCGGGAAAGAGGAGCTCTTGGGTCTGGGGTCGCATCAGGTGGAGGCTTTTTGGCATGTGAGGCATACAGATTTCCATAGAAGTCCTCAATTTCAGTGAGAATCTCTGGAACCGATGTGACAGTTACACCATTCGAGGTAGTTAGCTTTGCCAGATGACTCCTTCCCAGTGTCTTGGCAAAAACTTTCGACCCTCGGTTTTTCTCAATCGCCTCCTTTACGAGTCGAGTGTTATAGCTTCGGAGGTCGCGTCTTACCATACTTCGGATCTTTTTGTTAAGTGACTGGGGATCTGGCAATGCATCCTCTGGTGTTTCCCGTCTAATTCGCATCAGTTCCAGGGCCTCGCTTGAAAGTTTGGACTTCTTGTCTGTTCGCCATTTACGGAAATGCTTCGTCCCCACCTCGCGAACAGCCCCGACTATGCTCTCTAGGTCCTCGTCAACGTTTGTCGGGGTCTCCAGGGCAGCGAATCGATTTTTCAGTTCAAGTTGGAACTCCTCATGTCCGGCTTGGGGCAGATTGGGACGGAGAACTTGCTTCACCATGCGGTTTCACACATTCTATTTGAATGCCCAAAATATGGGTTGAAACGGCACGAATGCGAGTGCAGAATGGAATGTGCTCTAACGGAACAAAATCTGCAGGAAATAATGGCAGAGAGTAAACAGCGGACCCATTTTCTATGTTTTGCTGAAGAGTCGTTTCTAAAGGCGGCAAAAACAAACGGGTCCACCATGTTTAAATAGGTTCATTCTTTTAATTAAATTACCTAACAAATAAAAAAAAAAAACTTACTAACTTTACTAACACACTCATACGTTACAATTTAAGTCACAGTATTAACTAATAACATTTACAGTCGAAAACGTTGGATTGCATACCAACGATAAGTCACAGGGAGGGGGTTTTAGTCCGTAGGTCGCCTGGGGGTAACCCAGCGGAGTCGGGCATACCATAAACGCCCGGGCCTTATGGTATCATTGATGATTTCCCCCTACCAACGCAAAAAAAAAAACCATGCGGTTTCTTTCTAGCTTAAAGTTGATATTTAGGGTGCCTCTTACTAGTCGGTGATCACTTCCGGTATTGAACCTACTGATCACTGAGACATCCCGAAATATATGCCGCTTATCCGTCATGATAAAGTCGATCTCGTTCTTCGTCCTGCCGTCAGGGCTCTTCCAGGTCCACTTCCGTTGGGGCTTTTTCTGATAAAAGGTGTTCATACAGAACAGCCCCTGCCTGCTAAGGAAGTTGACTAGCATTTGGCCCCTCTGGTTTCTGCTCCCGTAGCCATGTGGTCCCAAGCTTGATTCGCCGTGCTCCTGTCCCACTTTAGCGTTGAAGTCCCCCATGACAACAGTGAAGTGGGTCTTAGTGGTTTGGTGTATGGCTTTCGACACGTCGTCGTATAGGGCCTCCACCTCTTCATCTGAGCTGCTCGAAGACCTTGAGAGAGTACCTCTCGGTCAGCTTCAGTACGAGGTACGCTACCCTGTTCGAGACGCTGCTGATCTCCTTCACGTTGTCACAGAGAGCCTTATTGACAAGGAACCCTACGCCACCCTGGGATTGTGCGTTCCCTTCCCTGAAGTAGAATAGGTGACCTGATTCCAGGGTTATCGTGTCCTCCCCCTCTCTTCGGACTTCTGACAACCCAAGAACATGCCACCGTATCTTATCTAATTCTACCTCAAGGATTTGGAGACTTTCGTCCAGCCGCAGACTGCGTCCGTTGTACGTCGCCAGGGTCAGTTTATGGCAGCCGTCGTCCGTAGCCCGGGGATTCTTCACACCCCCTGCCCTACCATTACCCGGGCCGCTACCGTAGCCCGGGGTAGTAAGGCGGCCGGGAACTAGGGGCCGGTTTTTGCTCGACCTGTCCATGGGGGGTTATGCCCATAGTCACCACGCTGGGCAGGCGGGTTGGTGACCGCAGTGTGTGTTTGTGGACTATGTTGTCAACACGGGAGGCGCTGCTGCCCACCTCCCGGAAGCCCTTTATCGCCTCTTACGATACCCACGGGCAGATTTGGGGTGGTGAAATTCTACTCTGCCGACACCACACGGCATAATTGCTTTATTTTGTATATTTATATAGCCAGGCAGACCCTAATTTTGGTTCACAAGAAAAAGTGACCGATTTTGACTCAACGCCTTTTTCTTCGTAGCATTGCTACGCGGCGTAGAAATGGCCTACACACGGCGCTACGTCTATTATTATCTTTATCATCATCCTTCAGTCTGCTTTCAAGCCTTTATTTCACATGTATGCCTTATTTTCAGTTACCGCATTATAAATTGTGATGTAAAGTTATCTTAACATAGGCACAAACGAAACGTAGCGTAGTTTGTGCGAGATAATTTACTCACGTTTTCATAACGAGGCACATTATTCAATTTGAATTCAGCACTCGACATAAATTTCGTTCATAACAAAGTTAAAATATCATTAAAATGTTTTCAATTTCATTAGCGGAATGTTTTACAAAGCATGAAAACAAAACTAAATAATAAGTTATTAAAACTGATATATTGTACAATTCGGTATGTAATTGAGAATAATGACTTTATAAGTTTAATGCTGATATAAATTGAGTGGATAAAGCTGTGGATGCATATGCGATGGTCATTTGTATGACAATTAATGATGTGCATCAGCAGCAGTGTTTGCAAAACCAGTGATAAAATGACACCAGTAAAAAGCCACCGGTAAAACTACGTGCGTGATGGTTCGGGTTATTTCGTGTGCATTACTGGGTAATTTTTAAATTAAAAAATTAAAAAAATTAAAAAATTACGATGTTGACATTGAAGACGAGGTCGATGCATAACTTTTTTTCAATTTCTCATTTTCTTTTAGGTATGACTAATATTATGACTATAGTATCCCAACAGAATATTTCTTTCATATTGCAACATTAAATACTCAAGTATTTATATCAGTGTGATAATCTGTGATTGATTACCCTTGTGGCTTTAAATTAGTATAAATATTACAAATCATCGAAAAAAGTGATTAATAATAGTAACTTTGCGACAATTTTACCAAAAAGTCACAATAGTTCATGTTCCTAATTGAAAAAGAGTTTACCGAAAATAAACATATTATTTACTTGCTAATAATTTACAAACATTTGCTACCAAATTAAGTATCGGCGCCATTTGCTCTTTATTGACTCTAGATTCAGTTGACTGACACCAAAGTCTACAACAAGTGAGCAAGGTCAAACAGTAGCATTTTTACTCCTAGGTGGTAATCAGAAAACTCCTTTTCAAATCTATTTTTTTTATGTGGGACACCGAGTCATCCAACAATCTGATGAACCTAGCTGTCCGAGTTTTTTTAACCACACACACGGCAGGACAACGACCAAAACAACGACTACCGTTTAACTAAGTAATAAAATGATACGAGTAGACAGCAACCGGGGCCGACAGTAAAATCATCTTGCTTTTTGGATTTTGTATTAGGTGGTTTCAGCCTGCAATATTCTAATCAGACTCGAACATGTGACAAATATCAACTTTTTTAAGTGCCTTACCGAGAATCGAACCCATACATGCAGTCACACTACCGCCGCGCCATATCGGTTGGCAGCCCCGTTTGATTCGTCTATTAAATAGCACGCAATGCTCCCGAAAGCTACCGTTCGCTGGACATGAGCCTCGCTGTGTACCAGCAGCGTCCCTCTGCTCATTACGCGGCAATTTGCGCCCATTCAGGCCATCACGCCCGTTGCTGTCAGTTAGCGAGAATTATACCCGGCACAATTAAATGCCATTCACAACCACTATAAAACACCAGCTGACAACTAAACGATGAGCCGATCGATCCACGCAGTCAGCTCCCGAGGTGGCTATTACAGTGGCGGTAGGGAAGTTCGAGGATTTTGATGCGAAAAAATCTCTTTGCTATCGATAAAGCAAGGTTGCTTGCCTATCGGTCTTCTACAGATTGTACTTCGGAGAGTGTGCGCGTGAGCTGCATGAGCTCATACCACCGTCTCCTTTCTTCCATCGGACATCCAGACGCACGGCCGGCTACCATCCGTTCTTAGTTGATATACCCACATTACGCACTAAGCGCTTCAAATCATCTTTCATTATGCGCACGGCTAAAGAATGGAATTCCCTGCCTGCGTCTGTATTTCCGAGTGCATATAACCTGAATCTCTTTAAGTCTAGAGTGAATAGGCATCTTCTGGGCAAGCTCGCTCCACCGTAGATCCCATCTCTGCTCTAGGGTAAGATTGGGGTCAAGAGTAAGCCCATCATAGATAAAAAAAAAGCAAATATTGGTTTGCAGTAAATATATTTTTACAAGTGAAAATAAGAAATAGATAAAATGACATGCATCGACCGGGGATCGAACCCGGTAAGTAGTAAGTTCTAAATACTTTCTACAGATGTCGCTGGATTGTCGCTTGGAGACGAGCATCAAGAGATAAATAATTTGGCGTTCATCGGCCGTGCATCGATAGCTCAGTGGCAGAGCGGTGGGGCGTTTACCCATGCGGCCCGGGTTCGATCCCCGGTCGATGCAAGTCATTTTATCTATTTCTTATTTTCACTTGTGAGAATAATATAGCACTGTGAGTGCATTACAATCCCAATAAATATATTTTTGTTCATAGCTGCAGTTTTTTTTTTACCTTCAGCGTGAAGGAATGTCAAAACAACATAGCTCTCTGTAACATGTTTGTATTGCAACGGAAAGGGTCTTACTTACCTTCTGATTTTGCGATTTACGTCACGCAAAAAAATATTGTCTCCCTGTCATCGTAAAGCAGACATTGTGTTCCTGAGAGTTGGTCGTGAATTTCTAAAGCGTACTGTTTATAAGCCGGCTACGTCTGAAGGTTGCAAAGCAGCAGAATAAGAGGAACCGGTAGTGTCCTGTGTTATAAAACTGCAGGTCACAAGTCTATAGATAAAGTTTTGAGTACATTGCCTTGCCTGTTACGTTCCTCGTGTCATGAAAGCTAACCGGCTACGTAATGTATCTCGAAGTTTACCTGTAAAAACTGTCTACAGTTTTTTGGGAATCAGGTAGGCCACTGAACGGTTTATTAGAGCGGTGGCGAGCGCTCATTGGGCTCGTAAAAACAAAAGACGCACGCACCGCGACTCCGCAATCCGGGACGTTTTATCTAGCACTTGATATTCAGCACTGTTTTCAGATTCCTTTTTCTTGCCTTGATTTCCATTGACCTAAGTAACAAAATTTTAAAACCACATATACATTTCGGTAGAGTAGGAGTAGAGACGTGGTTTCAAGTCCCATTTATCTTAAAATGTTGATTATACATTATTATGTAATTATTGCTACATTGATGATGATGACAAAGGTTCCTTGAAACATCATGGATAACAAAGCACTGACATAATTTTGATTGAAGCAATGACCATTTATTGACCCGAATTCCTGTTTATGTTCAGCAATTATAAGCTGCGGCATATACATGTAGGTAGATGTTTAGGATCCGTTTTATCTTCATCGAGTTGTAAAGGGTCATAAAGAGAGCCCGAGTTTGCTCGCTCACACATCAATCAGTCGATAATTGAGTTATGTATTTTCTGCTTAGTTTAAGTATATTTCTCCCTCTACCATGTGCCTTTGTGTCTGTAGGCGAGACGAAGGTTTACCCTTATGGGACCGCTTTTAAAGTTCTGGAACTAAAGTTTAAAAGTTACAAAAAGGATTAAAGACGTTCTTATTTTTTGTTTATTGTAGAGATAGAAACCGTAATAACCGTTTGATGCAGGCTTAGAATAGCATACTCTATATTTTTTCCGTGGGTGTGTATTGCAACCTGTCACTATAGTCTTCTGAATGATTCTCAAACTTTTGTCAGACGTGGTGTAAACGGCCGTTTTGTACAATCGTTTAGGCGTGATATATGTATGTAAAAGAAGAAAGGCTCAAAGCGATCATGCTTGAATATTTTAGAAAGAATAACTTTTTACATTTAAATCAGTCATCAGATTTTATAAAGCTAGAAGCATTATTCATTATCATAATCTCATAATATTTATTTTGAAATGCGTACCTAGTATCCAACCAACAACACTGAGTCATCCTATGTAATGTTTGCAATACTAATTGGTGGGCTATAACAAAGCTGTTGATAAATCACTGGATTTACAAATGGAATGTACACCTCAGTGGCGTATCGGCTCCGACCAGGAATACCAACATTAGGCGAGAAGCACACGCTACGTCCGTTGGTACGTCATTCATTCGATTCTCCTCCTACCTTTATAACCTTAATAACTACAAAAGTCCACTGCTGGACGTAGGCCTCCTTCTGCCGGGGGGCATTGCAATGCTCACCACGCTTGGCAGGCGGATCAGCGAGCGCAGTACAAGATGTTAATTTCACTGGAAACGCTGCTGCCCGTTCACTTTTTCTTATTTCTTAATCTCTTCTTACGACTACTTACGGGTTGAATAGGGGAGATGCTATTCTAAGCCAAAATCATACAGCAAGCCTTTAAACGAATACGGTTTATGTCAAACGGAATCGCACAACGCTGCGTCAACGGATGCGTCTGTCAAACCGTTTGACATAAAACCGATTCGTATAAAAATAAGGTGGAAAATTTATACGCCGTGTGGGGTGCCGGCTTAGAATTGCATCACCCCATATTTTTCCCGTGGGTGTCGTAAGAAGCGACTATAGGATTTGAGAGTTGATGTGTATAGCTTTAGGCGACAGGCTGACAACCTGTCACTATGGTGATACATAGTCTTCTGAATGACTCCCCAAAATTTTGTCAGACGTGGTGTATGGCCGGTTTTCATCGTTGTTTACAGTATGCCTACCCCGCAAGGGATATAGACGTGATTTATGTATGTATGGAAAATTTAACAAACGACAGACAAACGGACGTTACCGTGTGTTTCTGGCCCTATTGCTGTACAGTAGTGCTCAGGCATACTAATATTATTGGTGTACAGAAGAGGAATAACTCCGCGCAGCGACAGCCTAATAATGAGTCGATCTCATTATGAACCGTCGATGTAGGAATCAGGAGATATGGCAATCAACAAGCATTGTACAGAAGATATCAGGAATACCAACATTATTGGTAGTACAGAAGAGGAAATAACTCCGCACAGCGACAGCCTAATAATGAGTCGATCTCATTATGAACCGGCGATGTATGAATCAGGAGATATGGCAATCAACAAGCAATAGAGATCAGGCATACCAACTTTATTGGTGTACAGAAGAGGAAATAACTCCGCGCAGCGACAGTCTAATAATGAGTCGATCTCATTATGAACCGGCGATGTAGGAATCAGGAGATATGGCAATCAACAAATATTATTAGTACAGGAGAGATCGAGAATATCTACATTATTGCTAGTACAGAAACAGAAGAGGAAATAACTCCGCGCGGCGACAGCCTAATAATGAGTCGATCTCATTATGAACCGTCGATGTAGGAATCAGGAGATATGGCAATCAACAAGCAATAGTGCAGAAGAGATCAGGAATACCAATTTAATTGGTGTACAGAAGAGGAAATAACTCTGCACAACGACAGCCTAATAATGAGTCGATCTCATTATGAACCGTCGATGTAGGAATCAGGAGATGTGGCAATCAACAAGCATTATTTAGTACATACAGCAGAGATCAGGAATATCAATAGTATTGGTGTACAGAAGAGGAAATAACGCCACGCGGCGACAGCCTAATAATGAGTCGATCTCATTATGTACCGTCGATGTAGGAATCAGGAGATATGGCAATCAACAAGCATTGTACAGAAGAGATCAGGAATACCTACATTATTGGTGTACAGAAGAGGAAATAACTCCGCGCGGCGACAGTCTAATAATGAGTCGATCTCATTACGAACCGTCGATGTAGGAATCAGGAGATATGACAATCAACAAGCATTGTACAGAAGAGATCAGTACCAGTAGTATTGCTAGTACAGAAGAGGAAATAACTCCGCGCAGCGACAGCCTAATAATGAGTCGATCTCATTATGAACCGTTCATATAGGAATCAGGAGATATGGCAATCAACAAGCATTGTACAGAAGATATCAGGAATACCTACATTATTGGTGTACAGAAGAGGAAATAACTCCACGCGGCGACAGCCTAATAATGAGTCGATCTCATTATGAACCGTCGATGTAGGAATCAGGAGATGTGGCAATCAACAAGCATTATTTAGTACATACAGCAGAGATCAGGAATATCAATAGTATTGGTGTACAGAAGAGGAAATAACGCCACGCGGCGACAGCCTAATAATGAGTCGATCTCATTATGTACCGTCGATGTAGGAATCAGGAGATGTGGCAATCAACAAGCATTATTTAGTACATACAGCAGAGATCAGGAATATCAATAGTATTGGTGTACAGAAGAGGAAATAACGCCACGCGGCGACAGCCTAATAATGAGTCGATCTCATTATGTACCGTCGATGTAGGACTCAGGAGGATATGGCAATCAACAAGCAATAATACATAAGAGATCAGGCATACCAATATTATTGCTAGTACAGAAGAGGAAATAACTCCGCGCGGTGACAGCCTAACAATGAGTCGATCTCATTATGAACCGGCGATGTAGGAATCAGGAGATGTGGCAATCAACAAGCAATAGTACAGAAGATATCAGGACCAGTAGTATTGCTAGTACAGAAGAGGAAATAACTCCGCGCGGCGACAGCCTAATAATGAGTCGATCTCATTATGAGCCGTTGATGTAGGAATCAGGAGATGTGGCAATCAACGAGTATTATTTGGCAGCCGTCTCCAGTCAGATGGGCCGATGTCTTATAGCGGCAGGAAGCGACTGGATCACGAAAACTGAAGATTGTGACTCATGACTTACTCTTTAGGAGGTCGACGTACTGCAGTGGACTGATACTAAATAGAATAGTGTAAGGAGCAACATTTTGTCAGCCTGGAGAGCAATAAAAATAAAACGACCAAAGCCGTTTTCTGACACATGATACCTAGACGAATATGCTACCAATAATCCAATTGCTTATCACCTTTGTTTCTTTACTCCACGTCGCTAGTACGATAACTCGCTGCGGGCTCCCGCGCCGTTACCGAGTGTTATATTGGTGTTATATTGGTGTTATATCGGCTGTATAGTAGCGATATGCAGCCTCTATCGCGCTAATTGTTGTATTTGCACTCACTCGCGCCGGATTATGGGGCAATCATAATGGGGCTGTGTTTGTAATTGGGCATGTAAAGCTTAACTCGAAGACGTAAAATAAGAAATCCATTTGGAGATATTTTGGTCTTTTATAGTATTTTCATGTTTTTAGTTCTAAAAAGTTAAAGATCAATTTTATTTTTGCAAAAATCTAAATAACCTTAATTTGACCTTTGTGATGTGCATACTGTGCAAAAAATTAAATGAAACTCTTTCGAGACGCCTATAACAAACTTCCTCCCCAATAAAAGTTACCTACTCTTTGCTTCACCCTTGCTTGCTTCTGTCATGTCAGTTGGACGTTTGATGTAGTGTTGCAAAACTATCGATAGTACCTACTACTATCGATAACACTGAATTTGCCAAAGACATTACAAACCTATGGACTGGCTGTACCCTCTGAATGTGCATCTAGTCATATAGCATCTGAATGTCTAAACAATGTTGGACTCACAAAATGGCGGATTTTTGTAGGGTTGTAATCATTTTGGACCCAAAATCGATATCGATAGTCGGTAACTGTCTACTGCCTAGTTGGGATAAGGGTAGGAAGATGATGATGGTTTTGACGGGCATTATGCCTACGCTGTTGATATTTTTTGTGTAGGTACCTTACTACTGTCTTATGCTTATGTTGTTGTGAATTTTCATAATACTTAACTGCTTTTTGTGTGTAGTAAATGAATTGTTAAAAAGAAAAAACAATTGTAGGGGTAAAAATTTATAATAATAATAATCAAACAAAAGCCAAAAATAATAATTTATCATAACTATTCATAACAAAATTTCTTGTGCTATTCCAGAAATTTTCCTTTTCCTTCCACTTTGTTCCTGTTGCTGTTCAGTCAAAACAGATCTATCATTTTCCTTAGGCTTTATCAAAAAGGGGTTGGCAAGGCAAGGCTTCTTCACGTTGGCATAACTTATCCAGAGTTCTGTTATAATAACACTCGACACCAAAATACAGGGAGCATGTCAATATTTGTCCATGACATGGATTTATATTTTCGGTGCCAATAATATCAAGTCATTTCCTTCTTTAAACTTCATTTTTTGTTATCTGTAAAAATATATTTAAATTATTAAACAGGTATACACAAAAATAACTTGGTAACTTTGGCACATTACCTATAACTTTCTGAATTGAACTCTCAAGATTCATTATTTCCTTCCATTCTTACGAATTCTGGCAAAATATATCGATACCGTGACTATGTACTACCCCAACCCTAGCCGACGATCAGTTTGTATGAAATCAGTATCGGCAGAAATAAAGAAATTAATGATATATTGGAAAAAAAACGTTTATAGTTTGCTGCTTTATAGCGAAAAATAGCTGCTCGTGGCTTTTATTACATATAATCTTATAAAGTTCAAGTAAAATAGCAGATTTGTGTACTTACGTGTGCAAACTAATTTCAGGGCGATTTTTAATAAGACGCACGCCGCACTGTATTAAGGAACAGCCAGCACAGCAGCCAGGCATGATGTCATTTCCTTAATTTAGTCTTTTATCACAAAAAAATGCACTGCTAAAATAATATTTCAAGAAAAAAACTGATAAATCGCACTTTGTTTACAAGACTTTGACACTTGACGTACCATAAATTGTTGACACTATAAAATGGCGAAACAGTCGCGTTCGAAAATTAAAGGGATTTGACAGACAATATTTTATCTCAATCTCCTTACAGAAAACCGTTTGAGAGAAAAGGAAATAAATTTATTTTTCCGCATTCTACATTGACAGAACAGATCCAGGAATTTGCAATAAAATTTGCATGGTGGTTGTTCGAAAAGAGTATGTAAATAAAGTTGTTTGTTTTATTAGTTGCCCAGTAATGACGTCATCAATGAAAAACTTTTAAACAATTATAAAAAAATAAGGGATAATCAAATAATCAAAAGAACCAAATTAGTTTCGTAAAATTGCATAAAGTTTTAGAAAAAAATATTAAACCTATACATTTTACATACCCAATTATGGGGTTTATGGTTCTCATTTGTGTCACACTATTACACTTCGTTTGTAATAATAAGGCAGGAGAGTAATAAATAATTAAATAATAAAAATAAATCTGATATTCAGATATTGAAACTTGCTTTATTCTTTGTATGTTTAGTATACAAAGTGTGCCAAACATTCTTAACTTTTAATTTTACATTCTTTACACAGTGTTCACTATAGAAGTTTTCAACATAGCAATAATATCAGGAACTGAAACGGTACAGCAACAATAGTCTAGTAAATCAATATTCGTAGCAGTTGACTACGTAGGTAAAGCCGTAGCAGCTACGTTTCTGGGAAATGTGTTCAATTCGTAGCTGCAATTGTTTGATTACCAACCCGATAAGTACTTGATTGTATTCACTTGATTGGTTCTACTCAGTAAATACTAGGTAGTAAGGCTTCATGGAACCGTATATTAACATTGTAGAATTACCTAAGCTATAAAGCTAAATAGGCAGGTAATTAACACCAACGATTGAATTCAAAGACGTAAGCATTAATATTGCTACCAGGAACGCCCTTAATTTTGCCGCACAGGCAATTCACATCAACACTCCTGATGTGCGCTTCGGAGGGGATCACGGGTCATTGCGCTGATCAAATCTCAGCTTTCGATTCGACACATGATGAATATATTTCGACGCGTGCCAAAAACGAATTTCAAAAGATAAGGGTATTATCGTAGGCTGTCAATAAAGGCGATCGGCAGTTTGAGCGTGAGTGTAGAAGCGTCGTTCAACCCTACTAGTAATGTACGTCAAATGTAGCGTGCACAGTTCTCGGCCAAGTCCCATGATCCCATTACGATAGGCGCGATCGGCCGGAGACAATGTCCCCCTCCGTCCCTCCCGCTCCCCGCCCCCGCAGCGATATATGGACAAGAATTCATACCCTCACAATGGGAGAGGGTTATATACAAAAAATATTGGCCACTTGACGTCAAAGAGGCCGTCCTCTCGAGCTCTAGGGATCAAAAGCCGTGGAGCGTTTGCCATAACCGAGTTAACTGCATTGCCCATCAGAATTTCGAGTGGAAAGCAGTCCCACGCACACTTTTATGTTCAAACATCCAATTAGGTTTATTAGATTTAAGCACATTACATACATAAACAAGTACGTACCTTTTTCTAAGTAAAATGCAAAGCGTTTTCCGGTAGCAATATATATGAATATAAAAAAATTCTTTGATGATGACTTCGGTGACAAAAATAATATTTTTAGGAGTTACTGATGGGATATAGTTGAGTGAACATCACAGCCATTGATGAGAAAATTATTGCATATTCACGAAAAACGGCGTTCGTGCTCTTAAATACTTTATTTAGAAGGTTTTTACTTGACCTCATATCAGTAGACATCTCAAAACCTGCGATTATCAACTTTTTAATACCCTCTAGTATTGTGGTCTTTGAGACTAAGGTTAATTAACTGCAATTTTCAACATTCCTTAACTGTTCCGATCATAGGTAGTAGGTATTATTTTATGCATCCGTGTACTTTAAAATTTGTGCTTCATACATTAAAACTAGCCACAGCACTGATATTCAGTGTAGCCAAACATTTAGTCCGTTGGCTAGTGTAGCATTACGATGGCTAGATATTGGTTTTCCAATTCGTAAGTAAGTGTAGAAATGCCACGCTACCAAACGAATATAGTCACCACTATCAACTATCGTGTTATCAACCTGCCTCATATAACACGCGGCATACATTATGTATGAGCAGTCCGTATTTTTACTGTAAATAATTTCCTCCATATTTAGTTGTTATTGTGTTACGTGAACGAGCCTCATGTTTATTGAATAAACTGTGAGATAAAAATCTCCCTACGGTGGCCGTGAAACATTTTTCCTAATGACATACGGCTAAATACTTGTATGCTGAAAACAAGTGTTAACTACTGTGCCATTCGACTATGTACGTTATATTTTCAGGAACAGATCGTAGTATAAGGATCTTGCACGCAGGAATATAGTAATTTATTTATTTATTTACTTATTCAACAATTTATTGTACACAGATAGTTACAAACAGATATGATATAAAAAATATTAGTACACCTACTATTAGGCACTGCTTATTTCAATAGAAATTTCTCCCAGCAGACCTTAGGAAGTGAGATTTCATCGCGGATATACGGATAAACGGAGGAATGCTCTCTGTCTCTCTCTCTTTCTGTCTCTCTTTTTGAGTGAGGCACCGAGTTGATGAACAACCCTATAAACCCTGTGTGATTCTGTAGTTATAGTAGTTGAATTCAACTGTTATGTTCCTTGAGATGCGACATCACGCGCCACCGCGACCGCTGCACGTGCATCGCGGTGGCGCTGTGTGACGCCAAGAAACGCCAGCATGCGCCAATCCGCCCCAACTCGCGCCAACTCGCACCAACTCGCGCCAACCCGCGCCAACAGTAAGCACTTAACTCCTGGGCCCCAATCGCGCTAATTTCCAACGATATTACCAAAACCAAACCAATACCCAAAACGGTACGTTACGCACTTTTCGTATCGCGCTAATTGCTTGAACGGAAACGTTTCAGCTTTTGTTCGGAAGTTACGCTGTTTAACGAACGTTTCAACTTTTGGCGTGCAAGTCGTATTGCGCTATTTTTTGACAGCGTATTAAACCATAAACGTTACGTTCGGAACGTCTCGAACGCTGTCAAATGAACGTTTTTGTTAAAGCTCGCAGCGATCAACTTTTCTCAGTCGTTCTTCGGTCGTTGGAGGATTTTACTGCGTTTTTATCCCAAAAAAAGAGGAAAATATGCTCGTGTTGTGTCTCCAAACCCTTAAAAGTGCCTATGAGGTGGACATGGCTGACAAGAGTGCCCTCACAAAGGCGGAAAATGATTTTGTTAGAAGTCGGTTTCCGCAAAAGGTATCGCGGTTTTCTTCTGACTGTTTTCCGAATTGGTGGAGAAGTTAAGGGCATTCATGCCAAGGCCTTTCATGCCTAGGCCTCGTGGATGTGGAAATCACCAAGGTTAGTGTTTTTCAGCAACTTTTATTAAGAAGTAGATATAGGCAAGATATACCTAGGTAGGATCTAAGTGACTATTGTTTTTTTCCATGTTTTAGATAGATAGCTGTCATTTTGTGCGACTGGATACTGGGTATCTAATCGAAACCGCATCAGCTGGCCTTGGGCAACCTACAGCTACATATCAATGTTTGGGAAGCTGTATTGGGAAGACCCTGGTACAACCCTGCCTGATTTGATTTGTCAGCGGCATTCTCATTCAGAAAGATGACAGGGACAAAACAAGTAAAAATATGGTGAGATAACAATACCTACCTACTTAGATACCTATTTATCATGCCACCTTTATTATTAGTTAAAATTTCATTTGCTCCTAAAATTTGTATTATTTCATTTATCAATTCCCGTTATCCCCGGTGAGCAGGTACAACGGGAATCCATTAAAATAAACAAAAACGTTATGTCTGCTGTTGTCCCCGTACCTAAGCGTATTTCTGTTGAGGGTGGGGCTAGGTGTAGCAGACTGAGACAATGTCTTATGCCACGCCTTGCCCTATCCTACCAAACCTTCCCTTGCCCTATCCTACCAAATGACACGTGCAAATCCGTGAAAATAAGGTAACCGACTCCTCCTTTGGCCATGTTCTAATAACGGGAACAGCGGGCAGTAAAACCATAAATGTCTTGTTGTCCCCGTGACGTGGTCACAAGTCACCGGGGACAACGGGAACACACGGGCTAGCCTGGCCCATATGCTATTAGAGTTTCTAATGTTAGGTACATGACCTCCTTATTAACAAGATTTTAACATTATTGTTCAGGCGCAAAATGTCTTCAGTCAATTATTAAGTATTTAATTTTCCTTTTAGGTGTCTCCTGCGTGACCAAAAACTGCATTATACGCAGACAATTGGAGCGAAAACCGCCAACGCCTGCTGCGTTCTCTCCACAATATTGGTCATCGGCATCGAATTGGACCACTCACATAGGAAGAACTTCGCCGCTCGTGCTTACCGAACGCGCTTTTTTGGACACTGCCCGCCGAAGAGTCAGCGCGGGCGCGCGCCACCTATGTGCCGGCCGCGTTCACCGAAACCTTGTGATCCCGTTGTCCCTGGTGACCGTATCCCCGTCACGGAGACAATGAGACCATTGGTTTCACTTCCCGTTATCCCCGTTATGATGATAGGGCCAAAGAGGAATCGGGTTGCTTAACTACACTCGTGTCATATTCGTCTTCAAAGCAAGGTTTGGTATGGCAGGGCAAGGCGTGGCATGGTAAGATTTTGCCTGTCCCCGTCAAGGGGACAACGGGAACACATGCCTAGTCCCACTCTCTACAGGAACACCCTTACCGGGTACAATGGGAAGATTTTTTGTTTATTTTGGTAAATTCCCGTTGTTCCCGCTCACTGGGGACAATAGGAAGCATTTTTGTTAATTTTAATTAATTCCTGTAGTCGCCGGGGATGCTTTCCCTATTTTGTTTCTGCCTAGCTGGGAGGTGCGGTGAAATAGTTTGTAAATAAAACAAATGTTTATTTTAATTGCCTTTCATAACTGAATTTATAATAATAGAATACAATTTTTCATGCTTATATCATTACATTAGGTACATTTCATTTCAATTACTTATTTTGATTTAGTTTGTATTAATTAACTAAATAAATACATAATATTTTTCTTTTCCCATTTTCATTCTTATCTCCCATATCGTGTGTCATGCTTATCTATTGTGGGCTTGCTACTTTCTTAATGTCGTTGTCCCATCTTATATTTGGTTGTCATCTTCCTCTGAAGCCATTCCGTGGGTACCATTCCATTTGGTCTTTCATCCATTTTCCAGCCTTTCTCTTGTCAGATGTCCTGCCCACTTCCATTTGAGATTTCTGGTGGAGACGGGGATATGTCCTTCAATTTAGTATAGCTCCGTATGTAGCTGAGCTTCTTTTTGTCTGTTCTTTATACCTAGAATGCTTCGTTCCATGTTCTGTTTATGAAGCAAAGACCGGACCATAGGCAATGCAAGGCAGAATGCAGGTTTTTGTTTTACATTCCAAGCGACCAGTTGGCTCTCCAACCGTTGTTGTCCTCCTATCAATTTATTTTGTTGTTGCATCTGAGGGGTTGTAAATATTTAAGTACTTATTTAGTTTATTTTTCTTAGTAAGTGTATGTTAGGCTCTCCTTAATAGATGAGGATACCTGAAACAAAACAATAGCCATACTTTTATTAAGTAGGTTCTCTATGAACTTAGATTGGTTGAGCTAGTAGTAGGCGGTTCAAACTGTGACACCACTATTTGTTGAGTCATTGGGCGACTCAGTGTCTAGAATGCCACACAAAATAAATTCAAATGAGATTAATGGATAGATATAGCTTTATATATTTCTTAAATTAAATTAAGGCCTACTGAAGGCATGCTCATAATATTATAGCCATCATATATATGTATTACTCGGGAAGAAAAAAAGGCAACTATGTTTGAAAGAAATTGCCGAGACCAGTAGGACTCCTTTACCTTTATAGTCACAACAATCCACTGCTGGACATAAGTCCCCCCCGTATTGGTGGGTATTGCCATACTCACCACGCTTGGCAGGCGGATTGGCGAGTGCAGTGCAATATGTTTAATTCGCAGAGAAAGCTGCGGCCCATGGATTATTATCCCTTAGTCGCTTTTTACTACATCTATGGGTATAATTGGGGTGATGCTATTCTAAGCTGGCATCACACTGCACCTAACACCAACAAAAATAAATACCACACCTTAAGGGGGATCTTGCCATCCTGTCTTTCAGCGCAGAGAGGGTGAGATTTAATGCAGGTCCACTATTGGTGCGAAATCAAAACAGGGTGAGGCTAGTTAATTTAGTCCTTCCTTCACTATGCTCTTCATGTGGTTCTAGACCTGAAAAGTAATACCTTCATCAGTACATACCTAGTATAAAATGACGATGTCACTTTCTGCAGTTCTCAGTCTTTCATGGACAATTGGACACCGCTAACTTCACTTTAACTACACAATGGATTTTGATTTTGTATTTTTAAAAGGTAATTCATGAGGATTGTTTATAAGTAGAATAATATGCCAGGAAAATGCCTACTTCTCATGGGAAAATATGTTGCAGTAGGTGCACCCACTGACAGGCCACTAGTAACATATTATTAACTAAAAGGTTGTTGGCTTTCAGAAGTTACAGGCTTTTACAAGGTCATTTTAGGTTATGTTGATTGACTAACCTTGATCCAGTTGAGGTGCACTAAGGAGGGCTAGCCACTGCACTCCAACAGTCAGCCGAGCGGGTCAGAGTATACTTTTTGGCCTCGGCAAACTCCACTTCCTTCCATTGTCCCTACAAAAACACAAATCGTACGTAACACAAATACATCAACCATTTAATCATTTTGATAGCGTTTGTTTATTCATGTATTTTATTAGGTACTTACAGAAAAGTATGGACAACTCGGTGTCCCACACAGTGTAGAGGAGGATATTTTCACGGAGAAAAACAATATTTATCGCGATCTCGAAAAACAGCCTCTTTGTTGATAAACGAAACTTGACTTTTTACTTTTTTTCCTTGAAAACTTCACTTTTTCATAGTGTTGCACCCTACGCGGCATGCATAATCGACAATCGATAATAGAAGTAACACTAGTATTTCAAAATACTCGTTGCAAGCTCTAAACGTTCTCAGTTCGGCTCGAGTTCGGTAACGTTTGGGTAACGTCAACGATTTATACGTTCATAAAAAATAGCGCGATAGCATTTTTGGCATTAACCAAAACCGAACCAAAACGTAAACGCACACGTTACGTTCGAACGGTAAAATCGTTGAAAAATAGCGCGATTGGGGCCCTGTTCGCGAACTCGGCTCGCGGCGCGCAGGTGTCGACGTGCATATCTCTCGTGGAACGCGAACAGGTAACATTGTCGAATACAAACACTTTACCGTACATTGCTGGGTTTACCACAGCAGATTACTCTACTTGCTTGCACAAACCGCAATGGATACGTAAGCAAGCCATAGTGCAGACGATGTTTGTTTAATACAGGTTGCATCTTCGGCGGCGGGAGCAGAAACTCCGGTGCAACAGCTAAACACGGCTTATGAGGGATCCGCGGAACAGTTTCGCTAACAATGTTCCCAGAAACTTGATTTTATATTCAGCGTCATATACCTGCATACCTACTCGTAAATTTGTAACTTAAAGATAGTTTTGAATCTTTTGGCTTGCTGCTATACTTACACATATAATAATTAGAGGTGAGACTTCTAATCTAGTACCTTCCGTTTTTTCACATTTGCAAGTTACGGTGGATTCAATAGGAACATGGATAAATAATGAATTTTCATCAGAAAGTGTGTCTGCACTGCATATGCTCACTTTCTTCTTCTTAGCGTATCAATGGCAATCATTACAACGCTAAATGCTAGATGCTCACTTTACTTCATTAAGTATAATTATTTGATTTATACTACACCTGCATAGTAATTTACCTATAGCTTAACAGTCTATAGGGGGGAACGTTAGTCATTGTTCAACGTACAAATTAGCGGGAGGGAATTAACCATACAAATCACTTTCCTCCCGTGGTAGTTTTTACAGAATTCAGTACAGTTGAACAGGTAGGTGACCACAAGTTGATCAGTTTTGAAGTTGTCATTAAAAAGTTGTCCAGTTTCATAAGTTGTACAGTTTTTAAAGTTGTTCAGGTGTAAAAGTTGTTCAGTTTCAAAAGTTGTTCAGTCTCAAAAGTTGTTCAGTTTTGAAAGATGAACAGTTTTTAAAATTGTTCAGTATTAAAAAGTTGTTGAGTTTCATAAGTTGTTCAGTTTTATAAGTTGTTCAGTTTCATAAGTTGTTCAGTTGCATAAGTTGTTCAGTTTTGTAAGTTGTTCAGTTTTGTCAGTTGTTCAGTTTTGTCAGTTGTTCAGTTTCATAAATTGTTCAGTTTTATAAGTTGTTCAGTTTTGTAAGTTGTTCAGTTTTGTAAGTTGTTCAGTTTTGTAAGTGGTTCAGTTTTGTTAGTTGTTCAGTTTCGTAAGTTGTTCAGTTTCGTAAGTTGTTCAGTTTTGTAAGTTGTTCAGTTTTGTAAGTTGTTCAGTTTCAAAAGTTGTTCAGTCTCAAAAGTTGTTCAGTTTTGAAAGATGAACAGTTTTTAAAATTGTTCAGTATTAAAAAGTTGTTGAGTTTCATAAGTTGTTCAGTTTTGTAAGTTGTTCAGTTTCATAAGTTGTTCAGTTGCATAAGTTGTTCAGTTTTGTAAGTTGTTCAGTTTTGTCAGTTGTTCAGTTTTGTCAGTTGTTCAGTTTCATAAATTGTTCAGTTTTGTAAGTTGTTCAGTTTTGTAAGTTGTTCACTTTTGTAAGTTGTTCAGTTTTGTAAGTGGTTCAGTTTTGTTAGTTGTTCAGTTTCGTAAGTTGTTCAGTTTTGTAAGTTGTTCAGTTTTGTAAGTTGTTCAGTTTCATAAGTTGTTCAGTTTTGTAAGTTGTTCAGTTTTAAAAGATATTCAGTTTTGAAAGTTATTGAATTACAAAATTGCGCTGCCGTATGCATGTGAGAGTTTGGAAATATGTACCTATAGTCCGGCAAGTTCGTGCGCGACCTTCCCTAGGGGTGACAGACGTTGGGGGGCGAGATGTCAGCGGGTAGCGGGAGGTGTAGCGGGGAAGGGAGACGCGCGCATCCGCGCCGCACGTCATATTAAAATGACGTGCTTCCTCGCCCCCCGACCGTCTGTACCCCGCAGGAAGGTCGCGCACGAAGATGTCGAACTATAGGTAGCTTATTTTTTGCGGATGTTTCAAATCACCCTGTTACAACTGACCCCGCAGGTGTAGTATAAAGCACTATGTATTACTCGGATGAAAGTCCGACTACAAACTCGTGTGTATTGAGTATCGTGTGTCCGACTCAAACTACACCCTCGTTAGTAATCGGTTTCTTTCTCCCCGCGTATACAATGTACTATTTATTTTTAGGTAAATCAGTGACGCGGAAAGCTAGTTAAACACAATAATAGAAGAGGATTTTAACAATATAAACTCTCAGCATTTCCTCAAAGTAAGCCTTTTGAAGCATGTTACCTTCGGTCGACCGTCCACCCGACGGCCCGATATCGGTCCGAGAGTGCGTTCGGAAAATCGTCCAGGTTTCAAGAGCGGAAAGACGAGGGAATTTCTTTTGTTCTGCGCCCGACACGATAAGCTACTTACTAGCTTTTAGAGAAGTATTTTATGGTCAGACTTCGGGTCTGACCGCTGAGGATTTTTTCTGTGAGGGAATTAAATTATTGCGTTGTATTGTGTAGGGGATGAAAGAGGTAAGGGTTGAGATAGATGGTATCGCACATATACTCGTAATAGTACCACTAACGGCGTGTGACCGCAAATTTTTTAAACAAACTATAGGTCTCAATTTTGGCTATTCTTTATAAGTAGGTGATGAGATACCTACGCACTAAGAATTGAATCCTTTAAATTCCTTTTTTCTATTGAGAATGGTGCTTTTTGTCTAATTGTTAGATTACGATAGTTACTGTTATAGCATTCTTGAAAGCTCTTGGTTAATTTCAAAAACCTTAACAGATTTATGTAGAAGATTTTCGTAGGGCATATTAAAAATCTGATTGTAATAACATTAACACACTGCACAATACATTTCCCCTGATTATCACACTAAGCAGCGGTATGAAACCGCGTGATCGCCTCGTTGAGGGTTCAGTCAGATCGTTCGGAATAATTAGTTTGTACAACGCTTTGCTCCCCCTCTCCTATAACACCTCTAATTGTATCAATACAGTCGGGTTTACCACCTTCGCAGCAGATATAGAGCAATACAGTCACGAAGCACCTTTCCTGGCGAAATCATGGCTATTATACTAATCGTAGCTGTGTGTAGTAAACTTTGTCACGACTGAGAGTTCACAAAATAACGATTTAACTAAAATATTTAAGCAAGTTGTCATCAACACTGCTGATGATTATAGGCTTCAGGAACCTATAGACAGCGGGTCTGGGTCAACTGCATCCAACGACTCTGCCTGAAATCCATTCACAACCAAACTGACTACACACTATTACACAACAGCCACTACTCTTGTGTCATTTTGTAATGAGTAGAATATAATCTTCTCCAAAACAATATTCTAGAATCTAGGTAATATGTAACATGAATGCTACTACTTTAAATCCAAAATACTAGGAGCAGAGTTACAAGTTGTAGCTAGTTAGGAGGTCGGTAATTGGCGCGCAGCGGGATCCGAAAGTGGCTATTTCAACAGAGTACGATTTAGCATACATTGCTGGTTATAGTACAGACGTAATAATAATAAACTGAAGATAAGCAGCAATGTAAGCAAAATCTAGTGTCAGGGTATGGCAAATGAAACACAGCCACTAAACTAAACCGCCTCGTGTAGGTACTGTAGTGTATCGCAAGAAAATTTAGTTTCCGCGGAACTAGTATAACTTTAGTATGCATGTTGTTTTGTTGCTTCTGAAGTCTTGATATTGCTTAAATGTGAGTATTTAGGTATACGTACATCACGCTTACTGTCTTTATTTCACACCTGACAAATATTTAAGGACCATTGAAAGAATCAATGATATTATATGTAGGTTTGGAAAGAATGAAGTCGTATTATGTAATGAAGTGGCAGAATTAGGATTTTGCCGGTATATGGCAAAATTATAGACGTAGTTCATCAGCCATCGTTCTAGGATTTCGACCAAAATCCTATGTTTTCTACATTCACAATTTGTTTGAAATCACAAAATCCCGATTATAGAAGATAATGTAAAAATGTTTATTCGAGTTTCTTATTTTTTTCACTCAACATCTAGAATCAATAAAAATAACAAGCATTACTTAACCATAAAAAACGAGAGCGGTGACTTCTCAGTACCTACTTAATATGTCGCGTTTAAAATCCGCTATTTTCTATAGAGCCAGTGTCATTCTCATTGCTGAGACTGAGGCTGAGAAGAATCCAATGACACCTCAAGAAGATGACAATGTCAACATGCGTCAAGCTCAAGCCGTTTTAGCTGTAGCCCGTGAAAAAGATTTTACATGTCTACATCATACGTTCATACACTCTTCGCAGAAGGCAGTCGGGTAAAAATTTGGGATCGAAACATAAAATCTCATTCTCCAAAAAAAAGAAATTGAATCGCTACTTTTATAACCAGATACCCACTTAGATCATTATACTCCACTTCAGTTGAGCACATTCGTATAATATTTAAATACTTAGAGTGCAAATGATTTCTGAGAAACCTTATAGAAACACACGTATCGTCAGTTAGTAGTGCGCACTTTGTGCGTCATTTTTGCGCTGCTTTGACAGACTTATCCGTCGACGCAACGTTATGCGATGGGCATCCGTTAACAAAGCGTTGTGCGCTGCGCTGCGCTAGCGCATGCGGATGTCAAACCTTTCGACACTAAAACTGTATTTGTGTTAATACAAAGGTGGAAAACCCTATTGTCCTAACGGATCCGTTAAGAACCGCAAAAATAACGCATAGACGGACGTTACGTGCGTTTTTCGCCTTAAATACAATCCTCAAAGTGTCATAAGCTGCAAAGTATATGTCATAATTGCTTCTGCGAAGTGCGAGGTGTGTCTAACAAGGTAACTCGCTTGACAGTCTGTTTGTACAATCTAGCTTTTAGTGAGATAACGCGCAGTCTGCTAGTTACACTGTAAACATACCTACATAAAGTTATATAATTTGGTGAATTATGAAGTGAGCATTCGTATTTTCTTATTATTTCATTTCTATCAGGGTGTGACTGTTGCAAAGTTTATATTTGTTTAGCTCTTTAAGGGAGGAAAATAAGCGATGCTGGATAGGATATCCCACTTTTTGATCCTGGGTGTTGTTAAAGTTGACTAAAAGTTAAGGCCTATTCCGTTTTATTTGCTAGTCTTTTCCGAAAGCCACCTTTGTGCAGCACTGGCGACAAGTATAGCTGGAGATGCTAAAATTGCAAGCATTAGATTTCAGCCAATACAAGACTAATAGCACACCGAACTATCGTGTATCGTGTACCGAAGTATCTTATTGCATTATTAGTCACTTTATTTGTACCCATACTTCTGCGCAAAAAGAGTCTTTCAGTAGGTTTCGAAATCTACCATAAGTCTCACTACCATACTGACGAAAAAAAAAAAACAACATATTTCCTAAAATTGTCAGTTTTACAAACCTCCAACTCTGAAAAGTATCTCAGTGCGTCTCTTCTGCTCCTAACCAGTTAATTGTGCATCACAATCAGTCACCACCTCGTCTGCATCAGTGCAGGTGGATTCGGCTCAGCTCGGACGTAAAGGGGATTACCCGAGCGTGTTTTGTTTCATCCCTCACACACGGGCTGGTGCCGCGCAACGCGACAAATGACTGTCGCTAACGAGTGCGCTACGGTACACACTACGCGACATCGGGCATTTTGTCTGTACCCATAACGAAATGTGTAGTATAGTGCAGACACTACGCAACGTACCTAGTTACCTACAGTATTTAAACTAAACGAATCGTGTAAAAAATCCTAGTGAAACAACCACCCTGCAGGTCGCAAAAAGAACAACAAGTTATTTATGAAATAAAAACTGGATACGAAATTTAATTTTACGCCAAAACTATTTCTGAAACTTTCATTTGTGTGTGTCATACCTATTTTATTTTCAGTCATTTTTTCTGGTGCCAACGAAACAAAACAACTTATCACATTGATTTATTTTTTCAAAGAACACTTCTTCTATTTTTTTATACAACACGCCACCTTTTAGAGATAAACCGATATCGTTAAACCTCTTAGCTGGAGTAAGCGCATTTGCCCCCCGCATGATTAGGTAATGTGATGTTGGGTTCCAGAGTGCGCCAGTCGCGAGGATGAGTTTCAAGAGAAGAAACAAGTCTACAATGCTCTTGCTGAACAAAATATTAAGCAAATGCTGAGTACCATCACGTGAGAGTGACATAATAAGGGACGCCACACATACCACCTTACACACTTTGTACACTCGTGGCACAAAACAGATGAGTTTGGAGAAAGCTGGTGACGTCCCTCAGTCACGACGCTACGATGAAGCAGAAGAAGAATCAATCAATAATCAATCAATATTTCATTTGTAATACTTTATAAAAATCAACGAGAAATTGAAACGCAGTTCTAATGATTATAACAAGCCATGCAGTAAAAAAAATCACCACGGTAGTTTAAGATTATATGTTTGACATCTTGGCAAGCATCTTGGTCATGCACAAGACAAGCAAGAAGAAGTATAAAATAAATTAATCTAATTATATTAAGAACTTTAGCTCTGTCATTATTTTCTTTAAAGCTGCTGAGAAGAATACAAAGAATTTGACTTTTGGAGCGCAGTGAAGTGAAACTACGGTCGCGAGGAGATTGTAGCCACCTCGTGAAGTTCGCGTCTTATTATTGTGTGTTCGTATTCAAATCCGGACACAAAATTGTAAACCAGTAGCTGTGATATGTGTCTGTTCGAAACTCGAGACTAGTGTAAAATATTTTCTTCATCTAGTTATGTGTACGATTGGAGTAAAAAAAAAAGGGTTTTAATTGCAAGACATCTGGCCAGAAGACAGGACGGGCGATGGACCAGAGGAAACACAGAGTGGTGTAACAAACTATTCTGAGAACTTAAGAAAAATAAAATACAATGTACTTGTTCTGAGAAAATGACACAGCTAAGAATGGAAGATGCTACTCTACGACAGTAGCGTGTGAAACTGCTGAGTGTAGCAATGTCCGTAGCAACAGTTATATTTAGAGAAAACTTGACAATCTATATGTCGCAGTCAACTGGTTAAAAACGCTGTGTAATTAAACAACTAGTTTTTTAATCAAACGTCGCCATCTAACCAAACAACTAAACATTCATCAGGTAAGTGGTTGAAGATCACGTTCTACACTACAGCTGTATGTTGGTTAGCCAACTGGCTTGCGTTCAATTTGCTAAGGTAGCAATGTGTGTTAGGGCATATTCACACATACGCGTGCTCCACGCGCGTTATTATAATGTCACACGCACAGCTTACGCGTTGCGAGTCGCAAACGGGCACAGAGCCCGCGTATCTCTGATTCTGTGATCTGAAAGTAAGCCTATTCAAAATATAGCGGAATCCGGGTGGGTACGTGAGTACCGGAAGTCCGGAACTCAATTACTTGATATTTGTACTAGTCAGAATACCGCGTACCCACGTACAGAGCCGGTTCCGCTCCGGTTTGCATAGCTCATGCTTAGGGCAAGACTATAGGGGAGACTGGGGTTGGAGTGCACTAGGGGGGCGGCAATACAAATGACACTTTTTCAAAATTTTCTTAGTGTGAGGTGTATGAAAGGGGGCTGCCTGTAAATAGAAAAAAATTACCCTCTCCTTTCCCCCTCCACAATAAGCCCCCTTGGGGTCATATTGACCCCCCTTTTTTTATGACGGGAACGTACAGGGTTGCTCATCAACAACAATGTTTACCTAGAACACTTTTCTATGGAGGCCCAAAATCGGTCAGAGGCCCCTAGGGCCCCGTTAAAGGATCCCATGGACACCTCGATTTTTTGACGGAAATAGATAAAGTGACTCATATACAACAACTTTTATCTACAAAGTTTTCATCTGAGAGGCCTAGATTAGCCTGTAGGGCCGTACAGCCTTAATACTGGGACTTAAAAAATATTTTGACCTGTGGGTCGCCATGATGACCTACAATTTTTCGACCGGGAATGGAAAAGGTTGGTCAGACGTTTCCCCCGTAGGCGCCCCCATCACTTATAATCATGAAACAGCACTGATTACGCAAATTACGGATTATTTAACACAAAATAGCAAAATACGGTGTTGATTTTTGTGCCGCTGACGCCATCTTGTAAACAAACCGACTCTAGCGCCGCAGTGGCGTAAAAACGTACTTATTCCATTAAACAGCGGGTTTTCGGTCCGCCGCTGTGTTGAACGTTTGGAATGCTTCAAAATTCAGCCAGTGAACTAGTTGTTTGGTTAGATGGCGGCGTTTGATTAAAGAACTAGTTGTTTAATTACACAGCGTTTTTAACCAGTTGGCTGCGACATATACAAGACGACGAGAGTCAAGCAAAATAACAAGGGAATATTGTTTGAAGATTTACGCGAGAACGATAATAAAGCAGTCATTGACTCATAATATGAAAAAAAGAAAAGTTGAAAAAAACATAATTTAGCTTCGGCCGGGACTTGAACTCGAGATCATGAGGTACCATCCAACTGCTCTGTCAACTTCTCGTCGTCGCTTCGAGACGAGCATCTAAGGGTTTAATGATTCACTAAGGCCAGCCAGGCGCTCAGTTGGCAGAGCAGTTCCGATGGTACCCCACGGTCCCGGGTTCAATTCTAATCTAATGAGTATTTTCAACCCACCTTATATTCATATAGTAAAATATAGCACTGTGAGCGCATCAAAAATCCCACCCTTGGATATGAAAAGGCGTACCTACATAAATGTAGGTGTGCGAAAGCGTAGTTAGTTGTCCGTTAACGAGCGCTCGTATTCATTTTACCTGCCGCGGACGACTGAGTACGAACAGCCGACGACTGTTTCAATTTTATTTCCTGATTGATACGGTGTAGAATCGCGTCGTCAGTCGTCACTGACCTGCCTTTCACCATCATGCGTAGAGCATTGCCATGAATTCATGGAAGATTCATACCGAACACCACTTCACCTTTCATGGTCTACCTAAATTTATTTTTAGTCGTTCTTACTAGGATTGCTCTAATAAATTAAAAACTTCTTTATCTCCTTTGCATCTTCTTGTTTTTGAGTGCTATCATAACTGGTAAATAGCATAGCAGCAATTATTGTAGGTATTGTCCATTCGCAATCACAGTGTCATGAAATGACATGACCATCCTAAGCGGGAGGCCAAGTTACGCTGGTACTTGTATACTTAGATACTACGCAACCAGCGTAACTTGGCCTCCCGCTTTGGCTGGTCATGACACTACGATTTTGAATGGACTTTACTCGTGTATCTATAGTCTATGATGTTAATTGTGCGTGAACTGCGAGCCACCTATATTCATTGCACTGGCCGCGGACGATAATGAACGAGCAGCGACCGGCGCCCGTTTCAATTTGCCCCCTGATTTCCCGATCAAATCGCGTGTTAGGACGTCATTGACGGGAAATTCAATTACTGTTTCGTTGATTTGTTGGCGAATTCTACTTGTCAGTGTGTACCGCCAAACACTGCACTGTATACAGTAGGACGGGGCAAGTAGTGGTAATCATGACAATGTGTCAATGTATACCGTCAAAAACTAAAAACTGCGAAGTACCTAGCTGCGCCAGGAACCAAAAAAATCCTCAATTTCTCCAGGGTGATTGAAATAATGACAACACATCAACTAGTGTGTCCTTCGATACAACAGGACAAAGTGTCGTAGAGTGGGTGGCCACAGGGGAGTCGAACTTATCAACTTCATTTACATAGACCTGACGTGACGTAACAAAAGTTCACCGATTGTATAATCTAACTATAGCTAGCTGTACAATGAGAAGCAAAATGGTAATTGGCAGAGCGAGTGTCTGGGGAACCCGCGAGCTCCCCTTCAGACAGACAGGTTGCGATAAACTTGTCACAGATTAATAATGCCATAAATTAGGAAATAGATATGCACATTACTGCAGGGAACCCCTATCTACCCTCACAAAATTATGCGGCTGAAATACCCGACGGGAATAGGTAGATGTAGATATCTAGAAGAAACATATGAGCTATTATTTCTCAGTCTCAATACACCCCTCCAATAATATACACATCTAAGGTATAAATAAAAATAGTAAACTAAAGATAGACCTTACCACATATATCAAGCAGACAGCAAATACGAAAAGACAACGAAACGGAGCGGAAAAACTATTTGTGGCACCTCGATCACACGGGAGCACCTTCGACACCCCCAATAAAAACGATATCACATCATAACCAGCCACCAGGGTCGAAGAACTCTCTAAGAGTCGCATCGATAGGTTCGAGGAGGTCTGTATTTAGTGGTGGAGAGGTGTGAGCCGATACCAGGATATCAGAACTGTCTAGGAGTGTCTTTGACAAGGTTGAGGAGGTCTATCAGCACTGGTGGTAAGGTGTGAGCAGTCTCGAGGGAGTGTCGCGACCACTGCGATTGGATCCCGCGGTAATGAGCCCGGGGATAAATACCTGCGGTAATATTCGAGCAGATTGCCGGCAAATTACATTCCGATCGTTCGTTCACCGCTCACCTCGCTCACCTCGCTCACCTCGCCGCATCACAGACGTAAACATGTTTTCGATTATTTATTCCCGATCTCAAGGGAAAGGGTATATTTTCCGAAGATGGTCCCGTGATCGTGTATCAAATTAGATTTTGTGAGTCGTTGGTGTATTATAGTAATGGTTTTGTTGATTATGTTTAGATCTTTGCTCATCTACACAGAAATAAACAAAATATTAGTAGTGCGTATTTATTATTTGGTTAAGTATATAAGAATAAAATCAGATGAGATAGAGTAACGAATACGTGTCTACTCTTTTACCTTTTTCTAAATTATTATAAAGCGAATAAGCCTTGCGATTTTATAACTCGTTCTATATCGGACCTGATGTAATAAGAAGTGTAATTAATTTTCCATCTCAGTATAGCAAATAATAGCATAATAAGCGACTCTAAGTACGTCTTACTCAACTCAAGTCCTTACTACATTTTACGTAACACCAATCGCCATCTATAGTTTACATCACACTATCCATAATTGCTTATGAATTCACAAAGTTGTGAATCTATAACGTAACAGGTAAAACAGTTGTGGAGTTGTAAGTTCTTGTTTCAGAGTTGGTCGTGCAGTCGTACTCGGACTCGAATAAACATTTTGTAGATTCAGAATCAATAATAAGGAAGAAGTAGTGAGAGCCCAAAAAACTGCACTAGGACTCAGGACGACGCTACAAAGTTCTGATCCAACTGTATCTTATATAGTTCAACTGTTGGCACCATATTGACACGACAGACACTTCCCATCATTACATTACTTTTAAGGGCCCATTCACATGGAGACTTAAACAGACTTGTAGTCGATGAGAAGCACGATTGCGAATGACAAAAAAACAAAATTAAGAGAATGTTAGTTAGGCTTTCTGCAAACAAATCAGTTTGCGACAAACATCTTTATGAGAAGTAAAGTGGTGCCCTGCACCAGGTAACAATTTTAACCTTAAAGTGGCTGTATCTATCTCGACAACTTTCTCTAAGATTCTAACTAGGGTGGCCGTTAGCGCCTTGATTCGTTGAATATTGAACAGAACTGTTACCTAGTTCGCAATGCAGTTAAACCAGATGTTAACAGCATTATAATATAAGAACACCTTCTTTTTACCCACGACGGAACGGAGACGGTATATGCGTAAAGGGTGAGAGAACGTTTGTGTGTATGTGCAAAATCTATGTGGCAAATTATCTCCAAAACCGCTGCTTGGATTTTGATACGGTTTTCAGTGATGGATTAGGATTTTATTGGTGCATGTTCTTAGATTAGTATTACGCGAACAACTCACCAGGGAGCACTGCAGTAAACATTTGTTTGTGCAAACCACTTTGTTACTAATTTTCTTCAAAGCCACTGGTTTGATTTTGGAATTGAATGAGAAATGTTCTTAGCTAGGTTTTCCACGAACAACTAACCATGAGGCGCCAGGAGACCCAGTGAATTACTGTCGTAGGTTTTTTCAAAATTTTAATTTTGTTCCCACTTTTTCTAGCGGTCATAGACAAACGATCCGATGAACCCTGTCAGAGGTATTAACTTTGTAGAGAAAAGTACTTATTTACATATCAGATTAAAAAGATTCACGTCTCAGCGAAATTGTTCACACAATATTTTTGAGATTAAAGTTTTATGAAAGTAAGCGCGAAAGTTGTTGAAGTTTTGGAAAGTTTGTTTCAGCAAAGAACGTGGGACGTGCTGCGGCTTACCTGGTAAAGACGTGCAAAGCAATACCTATTACAAACAGCGCCTTTAGTCATACTAAGTTATATAGTTTTGCTGTTCTGTCTTGTGTACTGCTAGTACTGCTACCGCGTTGCTTTTATGTCCACTTCGTCCGTTTCTTTTTTGTTCACTTTCCTAAATCGTCTGTTCCTCTCGAACGGTTCCTAGCATTGTACAGTTTGAATGCTGATGAAAAGTATTAAACATGTATATTACTCCTCTATAGATGTAAATTACATTTGCCCTCACGTGACAGGTAACAATAACAATACGCAAGTAGACTTCTTTTTTTCCGCCCGTAGCTCAACCACTTGACTAGCCTATGTATCTCTAGTAGACGTCTCCATTGTCACAAGTGTATGATTTTTCGCATAACCCACGCGTTCTACATAACTAAAGGTGCTTCGTGGGTATCACTTTCTCGTTACAGTACGCGCACCTGTTAGGTACGAGATTATTTTGGCAAATTAAAAACAAATTGCGGCAAGTATCATCTTAAACTCATTTCTTTTGTCATAAAAACTATGGTGGGTAATCAGAGCAAGCAATATTTTAAAGAACTGTTCATTTGATAAGTAATTCCATGGCATGCTCGGTAAGTTTGCCTGCTTTCCTTTGTCACAACTGCGGCGACGAAACAGCTTGTCTAGTTATCTAAATGCATGCAGAACAGGCAAACAACTTTCCAGTCCGAATTCTCGCGCTTTACCCAGCCGTATCTGAAACTTTCTCTACCAGGTGACAGGAGGTTCGAGCAATAACAACTGCAATCAGCGCGTTGCGGCGTCGCACCGCACGTGACCGCGGCGCCGCACGTGACTCCGCCGCGGGGACGACGCCGCACGCCCCGTCCCGTGCTCACTATTTAACTTTAATCTGGTTTCCGCGGGAAATGTATTACCAATGCAGCTTCTATACTTTGATACCTTTTTGTCGTGTGGGTTAGGTCAATGACCTGCTGAAATCAAGTATTGTATTAGCTTGAAATCCAGCACCTGAGATGTTCAAGTGCACAATATAGATAGTGACAGAAACCAACCTTCTACGAAAAACAAGTTTATGTTCCCTTACCCTCTCGTGGGAAATACGAAGTCCATATCTACAGCAACTTGGCAGAGGGTGGCTGCTATGTCAGATACTCGCCGCAGGTCATTGAATTTACTTACATCTTCACAGGCCGCAAGGGCTGTTGGCTCTTTATAACTCACCCCTGTTCACATGATAAGAAATTGTGATAAGGAACAAAGACTAAAAAAGAAAAGAAAATTGTGACTGCTAGTAGCAGTCTACATACTTTGAATAATGGTTCTAACTACGTTGCTATAGCTCTTGGCTCCGAGTGCGGTTGCTTCGCCGATCACTCTTCGCGGGTTTTATCGCCGCACTAAAACTCTGACGCGGTTTACGGACGGTGAAATGATATTGCACCGTAAAGGCTTCGGCTGTCATCAAGGATTGAGATCATATTTTAGAGCCGCTAGTTGGCACTCTGTCTGATTACTGGGTTATGAGCTTGATTCATTTCTAAGTTGACTATTTTTCTTTCACTGCCTCATAAAGTTCTGCCCAATGTTATAATTGACGGGTTTGTTCTTGAATCTAGAGTTGCTAAGATAAAGATTACACATCAAAGAGGACGTAAGAACCCAGGAAACTGTATGGCACGATGAGAGGGCAGTCACATGCTAGTCCACCACATGGGACCGTGTATACAGACTTTCATACAGGTGAGACGTAAGACATGAGACGAAACGTGAGAAGTGCGACATCGCGACGCTTGAATCCGTTTCCGTATAAACCTATAAAACAGTAGAGATTCCACACACACACGTGAGACGCGCGTCGCGTTGATGACGGCTGACTACTTATAATTTGTCTGACAGATGTCATCTTACGTCTCACGTCGCAAGTCTCATGTGCGCTGCTTGCGTCTTGCCGCCTATTATTTAGACTAGTAACAGCTCTTTACAATTTTTCAGTACCTAAGTTAATTCAGAGCTAAACAGTGTGGCGCTGGCGTTTCTTGACGTGCAGTGGTTGCGAGTAATCCCGCCGATGATAACTAAGTCTTCACTGAACAAGTACACACTGAACACTGTAGGCTTGCAGACTAATGCCGCAATATATTTCGGTTTTTGACAGCAAATGCAGTCCGAGACGCCCACTATTTAGACTAGTAACAGATTGTAAAGACAATCTTTCAGAACCTAAGTTAATTCAGTGGTAAACGGTGTAGCGATGTCGTTGCTTGACGTGCAGTGGTTCCGAGTAATCCCGCCGATGATAACTAAGTCTTCCCACGACACCGGACAAGTTGCAAGCTTACAGACTCTATCGACAGCAAATGCAGTCTGAGATGCCCACTATTGAGACTAGCAACAGATCTCTATAATCTTTCAGTAAGCTATTTCAGTGGTAAACTGCGACCGAGTGAAGCGATGGCGTTGCTTGACGTACATTCGTTGCGAGCTTGGATTTGTCCAAGGTTGCGAGTAGTCCCACCGATGATAACTAAGTCTTCTACCTAGGTCTGTGACCTTACAAGTTGTAGGCTTACAGACTGATGTACCTACCATATTGCGGTTTTTGACGGAAAATGCAGTCTGAAATTCCCTCTGTTTAGACTAGTAACAAATCTCTACAATTAATAATGTTTTGTTTACAAAGTTAATACAAACGAAGCAAATGGAAAAAATTCCGCCACTGATGGGATCCCGTTAATATCAATATCTAGTGTTTGATTAAAACACCAAGTCATCGAAATTACTATCCTGTGGAAAAATTTCTACAAAATAGTAAACATTCACAGATCTTTCAGTTTCAGTGCTAAAATGAATTCCAGTGTGGCGCTGGCGTTGCTTGACGTGCAGTGGTTACGAGTAATCCCGCCGATGATAACTAGGTCTTCACACGACACCGAACAAGTTGTAGGCTTACAGACTGATGAACCATATTGCGGTTTTGACAGCAAATGCAGTCTGAGATGCCCACTGTTTAGATTAGTAACAGATCTTTACAATCTTTCAGTGGTAAAATGCAGCCTAATGTAGCGCTGATGTTACTTGACGTGCAGTGGTTGCGAGTAATCCCGCCGATGATAACTAAGTCTTCCCACGACACCGGACAAATTGTAGGCTTACAGACCGATGCACCATATTGCGGTTTTCGACAGCAAATGACAGTCTGAGACAAACGAATGATATGAATGACTTTGTCGTATCGTTTGCGGCAAAATAGCGAGTTTATAGAAATATGACTCGATCCTATTTAGGATTTTTGCGATTGTCACTTGTCACATAGTCAAGAGTTGCTAGATTCAATAAGAGGACAAATACAGCTCTAAATCTGATATAAGAAGTAAAATGATTCTGAGACGGTTTGAATACAAGAAATATGTCGTTCGTGGTAACCTCTTCTTAGTCTTCTGCAATTTCTGTTTATTTCAGTAAACGACAGTAATAAAGGCGCCCTGCGCCCGATATTATAATATTTTTCTATACAAGTCAACAATACCGATACAATTCCATCAAATAAGACGGTGCCTGTGAAAACAACTTATAACTGTTGTCTTAAACAGTCTGAATTTTAAACCTAAAGCCAGGAATAAACAAATAAAAGCTGTCGCTTTATTTCCCGCTGATTTCTCGTTGTTAGTGCGCTGAGGAAGTTCGGTGCCGCGCGGCGCACCTGCATGAACTTAGTAACTAGCATCAAACAGGCATTACCGCGGCCGCAACACAGTACAAGTGAATCACAGTAGGTGCTGGGTTAAATAGCATCACCCCATGCCTGAACTTAGTAACTAGTATCAAACAGGCATTACCGCGGCCGCAACACAGTACAAGTAGACATCAGTATGTGCTGGGTTAAATAGCATCACCCCATGCCTGAACTTAGTAACTAGTATCAAACAGGCATTACCGCGGCCGCAACACAGTACAAGTGAATCACAGTAGGTGCTGGATTAGAACAGCATCACCCCATGCCTGAACTTAGTAACTAGCATCAAACAGGCATTACCGCGGCCGCAACACAGTACGAGTGAATCACAGTAGGTGCTGGGTTAAATAGCATCACCCCATGCCTGAACTTAGTAACTAGTATCAAACAGGCATTACCGCGGCCGCAACACAGTACAAGTGAATCACAGTAGGTGCTGGGTTAAATAGCATCACCCCAGGCCTGAAGTTCGGTGCTATATGCCGCACCTGCATGAACTTAGTAACTAGCATCAAAAAGGCATTACTGCGGCCTCAACACAGTACAAGTGAATCACAGTAGGTGCTGGGTTAGAATAGCATCACCCCATGCCTGAACTTAGTAATTAGCATCAAACAGGCATTACCGCGGCCGCAACACAGTACAAGTGAATCACAGTAGGTGCTGAGTTAGAACAGCATCACCCCATGCCTGAACTTAGTAACTAGTATCAAACAGGCATTACCGCGGCCGCAACACAGTACAAGTGAACAACAGCATAATGCATTGAAATAAATGACGGGTACCTGACACGCTCTTGTGGCAACTTTAATGTAGAGAGATTGCAATTTGCAATCTGTTTCGAACTCAACTGATGTGAACACACTTGTGTTTGTGTAAAACAGTATCATCAACTTACAGTAATGATGTTTATGAACTCGCTTACTTTAGATATCCGATAAGCTAATTACATGTATATGCACACCTCAGCTACAACCATGAGAAAAAAGTATAATCCAAAGTTACCTATTCTATTTGACACCAATAGACTCTATCAAGACGACATCAGGTTTGTTCGTGTTAAATTGTGATTACAAGAAACTCGGAAATTTGGTTACTTCTTTAATTTTTCTACTGTGACGTCGCTGTAAAAATGTTGCTGTTTATGCTAACAACGCGGGTCGCGGTTTGAGAAACATGCTAATCGACTTTATACTGCTCGGTGGACATAAAGTTTTGCTTTAAAGTCTGCTGTGCTAGCGACTGGATTTTAGAAATGTGTGAAGTGGTTTGAGGTTTGTAAGGTAGGCTTTGTTCTGAATCTAGCGTTATAGAGTTCTTGAGTTATTATCATCATCAGGTAGGTAGGTATGACTTATGACGAATGCGTCTAACCTATTCTCCATCGATAACGATATTCTAATCCAGTTTGAAATACTTAGTTTCTCATTCTGGTCGAATAGGGCGAATTAATTATGTAATATCGTTATTAAAATACTCGGTTAAACGTCTCTTGCCACGTGACTTGATGTGAGGATAAAAATAAAAAGCGAATTGTTATAAAAAATAAACCTATTGCAAAACCAATTCTATTTCTATTTCGGGTTGGACCCGTCTTTCTTGTAAATTGTAAAGCGACAAACACATGTAACGTCCGTTTGTGCGTTATTTTTGCGTTGCATGCGTTGGGATAATTTCGGCCTTAATCTCACACAAACATTGCAAACAATAACCGTATGACAGATAGATTCGTCGACGCAGCATTGTGCGATATCTTTGCGCCTGCGTATGCGCCTGTCAAATAATTTTACATATACCGTATTTCCAATAAAATCATTTCTGAAATGGTTTTGGAAAATGGTTATCATTGCGCAAAAATACGTTACGTGTGTTTCATGCCTAAGAAAAGGACGATCTGGGTTTTGCAAAGGTCTGTGCCATAAAACCTAAGGCAATTGGTTTTGCGCCGTAAAAAAGGATTTCCTTGTTTGACTTAATACAGTTTGTAATATTTTTGGTATCACGTACGTACATAAGATAGAAATGAGAATTCAACGAGATATCTACTCAAAGGACAGTCCTCTTCCATCAAAAAACTTAATATTTGAACTCTAGGTAAATGCCTTTATCACCTCTTTTATTGAAAATCACAAAATCATAGATTCACGATGAAAAATATTTATATTTTATACCGAATTGTACAGAAATGGAAACGCATCGTTCTGTAATATCAGACTATTTATTCTTAATGATAAGTACCTATGGACAGACCACTTACCTCAATAATTTATGGGGTCATATTCCTAACAGAAATCTCCGTTCCTCGACTGAAAGATGCGAAGCGATCTAGGAGTATCCATACACAAAGAGCTGTTGGAGTCCTCTAGAATTTCTTCAGGTCTATTGACGTTTGTCCGCTGGCTTTCGGGCTGTTTCAAAGAAGCAGCAAGTAGGTAATTGTATACAACAAATGCTCATACAATCCTCTCAGAGGTCACGCAATCATTTCATCACGTCCATTGACGTTTGCTTGGCTGCTGGGCTGTCGTATAAATTGTAGCAAGTGTCAAAGTAGCAGCAAGTTGCGCACCTGGGACGCTCGCGAGGCTAGTTCGCGGCGGGGGGCGGGTGAAAGGTAAGAGAGGTAGCGTATTTAGAAGTATAATCTTCCTTCCCTTATCCTTAATCAGTTGAGGTCAACGCAGCACGGTTTGTTAGAGCGCAAAATCATGTAGCAAAAGGAATTGGCTATGTTTTGTGACCAGTCGCCTGCCTGACGTCAATGCTCTTTGGGAATGCTATTGTGGGAGGTATCACCGCTATAATTGAATACCTATTCAGGCGATGTCAAAAACTCTACGTCGCTTTTTACGCAACAGACAGAGTGGACTAGCAGTGGCAGTATTTTTAGCTACTATCACATGGAAATAATGAGAAGTGTATATGTCGCAGGAATGTAGCGATATCCGGTTATTCGCGAAATACCTAGGCCCTTCACGTAGAGCCGGATAACCGCGAAATGCATCGATTTATTCGCACATTTCCCGGAAATCTGCGAATTCGTTATTTGCATGGACATAAATCCAGGAAAACTGCGTATAAGGCGACACGCGGCTACGAAGCCGCCTACGCACCTGCTACGAAAGGTTCCATAATATGCAGCAAAGGTTCCATATGCTGATCAGGTGGTTCAGCCTGCAATTGCCTACTCATTCATGTCAGCGGCCCACGGAACGGCCTTGGCCTTGGCCATGGTCATGGTCATGCTCATGCTCAGGCTCATGGTGATGCTCATGGTCATGCTCATGCTCATGCTCATGCTCATGCTCATGGTGATGCTCATAGTCATGCTCATGGTCATGCTCATGGTCATGCTCATGCTCATGCTCATGGTCAAGCTCATGCTCATGCTCATGGTCACGGTCATGGTCACGGTCACGGTCACGGATGACCATGAGCATGAGCATGAGCATGAGCATGAGCATGACCATGAGCATGACCATGAGCATCACCATGAGCATGAGCATGAGCATGAGCATGAGCATGAGCATGAGCATGAGCATGAGCATGAGCATGAGCATGAGCATGAGCATGAGCATGAGCATGAGCATGAGCATGAGCATGAGCATGAGCATGAGCATGAGCATGAGCATGAGCATGAGCATGAGCATGAGCATGAGCATGAGCATGAGCATGAGCATGAGCATGAGCATGAGCATGAGCATGAGCATGAGCATGAGCATGACCATGACCATGGCCAAGGCCGTTCCGTGGGCCGCTGACATGAATGAGTAGGCAATTGCAGGCTGAACCACCTGATCAGCATAATATGGAACCTTTGCTGCATATGGAACCTTTCGTAGCAGGTGCGTAGGCGGCTTCGTAGCCGCGTGTCGCCTTATACGCAGTTTTCCTGGATTTATGTCCACGCAAATAACGAATTCGCAGATTTCCGGGAAATGTGCGAATAAATCGATGCATTTCGCAGTTATCCGGCTCTTCGCGAAGGGCCTAGGGATTTCGCGAATAACCGGATTTCGCTACATTCCTGCGACATATACATTGCTATTTGCAAAAGTTTTCTGCTGTCGAAGTTTTAAATAAATGTAAACAAACACGATTATGATTGGTTTGATTTGAGATAAAAGAGCCTTATCACACAACGGGTTTGCTAGCGGATGCGGGGCGAACGTCCAGACGTGCAACGCGCGACCGATGCACGGCGGATACGCAGCGAATTCGTCTCGGACGTGCGGCGGATACCGGCGGTACTTCTATCAAAACGTTGCAAATCGCTTCGCGTACGTGACGAATTCGCTGCGCATCCGCCGGCCGTCCGTTCCGTTCCTCACCCGTTCGAAAACCGCTTGTGTGATAAGTTTGAGCTAAGTCAAACTGTGATGTAAGACGTCAATGACACTATCGTCAATGGTCCTAAAAAGTTTGGTTAAATAGGTCCGTTCGCGACCGATTCTCTCTCCTTTGATAAAATTAAATCATTTGCAAGTTATTACGTAATTATTTTACAACAAAACTAGCAATGGTGTCTCAGGGTGATGAAAGTATTCCATAGCTCTTATCAAAATCTGCCCAGTCGTATAAGAGTTCAAAGAGAATAAAGAATCACTATAAAGTACCTACAGACTAATATTTATATACGACCTTTAAAAAGAACCTCTTTTTGACAAGCTTCTTTGCCAGATGTTTGTCATGCAGTTGATGTCAACGGGTAGGCATGTACAGGCATGTAGGTAAACATAAGTACATTATGCTTCAAAATGTGCTGCAAAATATAAGAATTTACTGAATTTTTAAGGATTCTGCCATCAAATCTTGACCTGATGACAATGGGACCACCTGGGCAGTGCACGCTTTTAAACAAAAAAAGAATTTTTCGAATTGGTCCAGGCGTCTCTAAATAATCGGTGAACATGTCGCAGGAATGTAGCGAAATCCGGTTATTCGCGAAATCCCTAGGCCCTTCGCGAAGAGCCGGATAACTGCGAAATGCGTCGATTTATTCGCACATTTCCCGGAAATCTGCGAATTCGTTATTTGCAAAATGTGCTGCAAAATATAAGAATTTACTGAATTTTTAAGGATTCTGCCATCATATCCTGACCTGATGACAATGGGACCACCTGGGCAGTGCACGCTTTTAAACAAAAAAAGAATTTTTCGAATTGGTGCAGGCGTCTCTAAATAATCGGTGAACATGTCGCAGGAATGTAGCGAAATCCGGTTATTCGCGAAATCCCTAGGCCCTTCGCGAAGAGCCGGATAACTGCGAAATGCGTCGATTTATTCGCACATTTCCCGGAAATCTGCGAATTCGTTATTTGCATGGACATAAATCCAGGAAAACTGCGTATAAGGCGACACGCGCCTACGAAGCCGCCTACGCACCTGCTACGACTTTTACCTCTACTCTACGCCGCTGTTGCTCGCGCACAGGAGCACTCGCGACGCTTCGTAAGCTCTCGTTTGTCGCAGTAGTGGAAGGTTCCGCCGCAGTCGAGCCCCTCTTTAGTCTCCAGCAAAGGTTCCATATGCTGATCAGGTGGTTTAGCCTGCAATTGCCTACTCATTCATGTCAGCAGCCCACGGAAAGCCCAGTGTCGTAAGCGTTCTTCGGTCAAAGTGAAAGTCCAGGTCCAGGTCCAGGTCCAGGTCCAGGTCCAGGTCCAGGTCCAGGTCCAGGTCAGGTCAGGTCAGGTCAGGTCAGGTCAGGTCAGGTCAGGTCAGGTCAGGTCAGGTCAGGTCAGGACAGGACAGGTCAGGTTAGGTCAGGTCAGGTTAGGTCAGGTCAGGTCAGGTCAGGTCAGGTCAGGTCAGGTAAGGTCAGGTCAGGTCAGGTCCAGTTCAGCTCAGGTCAGGTCAGGTCAGGTCTGGTCTTGTCAGGTCAGGTCAGGTCATGTCAGGTCAGGTCAGGTCAGGTCAGGTCTGGTCAGGTCCAGGTCAGGTCAGGTCAGGTCAGGTCCAGGTCAGGTCAGGTCAGGTCAGGTCCAGGTCCAGGTCCAGGTCCAGGTCCAGGTCCAGGTCCAGGTCCAGGTCCAGGTCCAGGTCCAGGTCCAGGTCCAGGTCCACGTCCAGATTGTGGTCGTGGTAATGGAAGAACCCTTACAACACTGGGCGTTCCGTGGGCCGCTGACGTGAATAAGTAGGCAATTGCAGGCTGAACCACCTGATCAGCATATGGAACCTTTGCTGGAGACTAGAGAGGGGCTCGACTGCGGCGGAACCTTCACTCATTATACAGACCGTTGACTTTACACGTCATACTACCTACATATACATGTTACTATACGGGGTGTAAGGGACAGGTCTCCGAATACTGAAAGGGTGCATTCAGACAGTGAAATTGAAAAACTTGCCATAGAAATTAATTTCAGGAAACGAAAAAACATTTTCGACTTCCCATACAAAATCACGATCAACTGATTGCATTTACTATGGGAATTCATTTTTTTTTACGTTTCCTGAAATTTATTTCTATGGGAAGTTCTTCAGTTTCATGGTCTGATTTTCTTTCTTTCCTTTCAGTATTCGGAGGGCTGTCCCTTACACCCTGTAAATGTAGTTGGTAGCAGACGGCTTCGTCTTGTCTGGTTCACTTACGCTAGCACAAAGCACTTTGTAAATTATGATTCACACGTGAGTTCGCATGAAATACGAGAACTCTCAGAAATTTTAAGATATGAGACCTCAAAATTAGATGTGTTGAATATGGATTTACATTCAGAAGTTTCTGAAAAGTTGTAGTATATGTCTTTTAGATTTGCGGCGAATAATTACGATTATATCTGAAGCAAACCTCGATATTTTGCGCTCTAATCATTCAATAACGCATCACGTCATTACATCTTAAGGGGTAGGCAGAACGTTAACGGCCGTAATATGTAAACCTTCCCTTTGAATCATCTATTATAAAAACCGCATTAAAATCCATTGCGTGGTTTAGGAGGAGTGAGCGAATATCACGACAGACAGACAGACAGACATACGCAAAAAGCGACTTAATTTTATACTATGTATTGATTGATACCTACTAAAGCTGCCTTGCAAGTAATTTAATTTATTCCCTTTTCTCTGTTCAATATTCCTGGGCGACAGGAAAATTCCAGCTTAGAACCTTGACATTTTCAAATACCGATAAATTGTTGAATTAATTCTGTTTTTACCCGACTGCCTTAGAAGGAAGGTTATGATTTTCAAGAGTAATGTGGAAAAGTAAATTATTTTTCACAGGCCTCTTCCTATACGGCATGACTGATAATGGTTAACATCACAGACAAATGAAACCTTTTTCGCGCAGCGCTACTAGACACGCCTTTTGTCAAAATTTCATACAAGACAAGCCTGTCATTTTTGAATGTTTTTGAACGAGTTTGTCATTTGAGGTGATAGCTCATTTAACCGTTCCGCAGGTGCGTAGGCGGCTTCGTAGCCGTGTATCGCCTTATACGCAGTTTTCCTGGATTTATGTCCATCCAAATAACGAATTCGCAAATTTCCGGGAAATGTGCGAATAAATCGATGCAATTCGCAGTTATCCGGCTCTTCGCGAAGGGCCTAGGTATTTCGCGAATAACCGGATTTCGCTACATTCCTGCGACATATATATGGGAAATTGAGTAAGAGGCAGAGCAAAGGTTCTAGGTGACTCAAGTTAAGTATTATGTTTTATACATATTAAGTCATCCCGCGACTGCTTTTTATGCAACTGAGTTGGACTCTACACATAGCTAATGCATATTGAGACGTTTGTAATACGGTGCGCCGCACGCTGGGTCTATGTTCCGACGGACGTGCACGTTTAGAAGTTTAGGCTAAAACATTTGTTTTTAAGTCGTCTTTATAGTACAGGTACAAGTACGTACTTTTTCTCCCTCCATTCATAAACAATTTGAATGATGGATGACATCTGTTTCTCATTAAAACATTCAAACTCAACATAAGAACATTAATAAACTTGCACGTCAAGTAAACTGAAAGAGACGGCAATCAGTGAAGTAACAAAGTTTGTTTGATTCCGAAGCTGATCTTAGCGCAGTGGAAGCAAGTTAAAGTTATCTTAAAATCTAAAACTAAATGGTCGATCAGCCTCGGAACAACATTTGACTACGATTCGTAGTGCTCTTTACTATAGCTAAATAAAATAAATTTAATGAGAGAATTTTTGTTCCGGAAAGTTTCCGGCCGAGAAATTTTTGTTTGCAAAGTTTGCGACGGCTCTCTCACAATCTCCTACTAATATTTAACTGCACCACCACAGCTCATATCTAAAATAAATATACCAAGTTCCGGTTGTACTAAAGGTCATCAGGGTGGTGACCTCCACGTAATGTTGCTAAATCACTGCAATGAATGAATTGCTTACCGTGCGAATTATGACGCCGCCGTTCCCTTGTAAGTCTAGTTTTTGACAGGAAAAAAGGTATCAGGGTTTGAGGAAGAAACTTGGATAAGGATTTAGATACTAGACTTACTGCACCCGGACACCAGCTCGTGTGGCATTCCGTCCCTCCGACAATTTTGGTTTCACCTTAGTTTTCACAAGCACTTGGGTTCACTATTGTTCATAGTTCGACATCAAATAATGTTTTAACACACAATAACAAAGATTTCTCCCGCACACTACTGGTTGCGACAGCAATGAGTTTGCTGTACAAAACGCAAAACTAAAGGATTTCTAACGCATGAGAATTCCACACAATTAAAATATAGGCTTAACTTCCACACTGGACAGGGAACTCTTCCCTGGTGGTCAAAGCACACACGAAATAATAAAACCCAGACTACTTAAAATATGTGTGTAACACCGGTCGCGCGAGTGACTAAAAGTGAGGTTATATTTGCCGGCGGCCGCGTGGTATCGAACCGACTGAACGAACAACGGAAAAAAAGATGGCGTCGGCCGACTAGCTGGCGTCAGTCACAGGCCACGGTCTGTCAGACGAAAATGGCGCGAAACAACAAAACGCGCATATGTTACGAAACTAAACAAAGTTGATACGTTCGCTTTATAAGCTCACTTCTGCTTGTCGTTTGTAACTTTCGCACTTGGACAGTCGTTTAAAAACACCTCACCTCTGGGCGCGGGGTAAAAGTTGCGTCGCACGGGACTTTCCCGCACCCCGCGCCCCGGATTCCCCTCTCTTTCCACGTTCCACCACTCAAATTTGTTTTAAAATACTCTAAACAATTTAAATGAACTTTTTTCACGTTTTACTGTTGGCTCGTCATGTCTTTTTTTTGTTTGTAGCCAGCAGGTCATATTCATCTACATAACAAACTTTACAACACATTTTAATTTTTCTACCTCCTCTAGCGTTAATATTTTCAAAGTAGTTTCACTGTAAAAATCTAGAAGCTCATTTTTAAAACAATGTGACTTAAACATGAAATTCAATTACGTTTACGGAGCAATAAAGGCACAAATTGAAACAAACGGTTGTGTGCTTGTGTAAAGGAATTGCTGCAGTTTTCATAAACTCATTCAATGGAAATTCGTCTGCAGCGGCACTTAACCTAGACATATTCTTCTTGTAATTCGACCAGCGAAACTAGAACTCTGGCGATTGCGCTGGGTACAGAAAAACTGGGATAACAGAATATTACGTGGAGTCTGAAAGGCCTCGCAACAGTGGTGGTAGACTTTGTTGCATCGCAGTTTTACACTCGCTAAGTTATGGCTCATCCACGGTTTACACATATTGTTTGTGACGATGTTCGTTGAATATATAATTTGTTTTGTTGAGGACGTCGGCTGCTTCGTGGAAAACACTGTACGGAGGAAACGGTAAAGTTGGCACTTTGAAAAGCGCTGATACTGTGTTAATACTGCGCAGAACGCCTATACAGTATGTAAAAAAATCAACTGCAAATATTTTAAGAAGTGTACCAGCCCATGAAACTGAACAACTTTCTCTAAGGAACATAGGTCGAAATACGAAAAAAATTTTTGGTCCTCCCATACAAAATGTACCAGTCGACTGAGTCAATTTGTATGGGAGGACCAAAAATTTTTTCATATTTCGACCTATGTTTCTTGGGGAAAGTTGTTCAGTTTCATGGGCTGGTTCACCCCTTAAAATATTTGCAGTTGATTTTTTTACACCTTATATAGGTACTTAAGTTTTACTTGGATGATGTCTTGCAAATGAAGAACGTAGTCGCACTTATCTGGATGATTGTTTGCGAGGATAAATACTGTTATTAAAAGTTACAATCCCAGAAAAAATAATTTTATTTTTTGTACTGAATTCCATGCATTAATACGAATATTTATGGGAAATTGAAGCGTGCAGCGCAAAATAATTCTGAAAACCAAATAATGCTTGTAATTGTACGCAATTTAAACTTACGCAAATATTTCGCTCGTACGGAGAATCATTTTAATAACTACAGCACGGAATTTTGTGATAATTTTACGTTGAAAATATAAAGAGATTTTTTACATAAAAACTTTAAAATTTAGGACACTATGAACTTCCTGTCTACTTGTAGTAAGCGGTTGTAAAAAAGTCTGACATCGGGTCGCTGATCGACTTGGTGTCTCACAGGAAGAGAGAGAGAAGGGGAGGGAGGCACTAATCCCTGAAAAATAAAAATATAACTTATGATTTTTTTTTTTTTTTTTATAAACAATGGGTAAGCATTTGTCCGCAATCTCACCTGATGTTAAGTGACGATGCAGACGATGATGGAACATGCTCGCCCAGATAATGCCTATTCACTCTCGCCTTGAAAAGGCCCAGGTTATAACGTTCCGGAAACAGATCCGCAGGCAGGGAGTTCCACTCCTTAGCAGTTCGTATTAAAAATGTTGAAGCGAAGCGCTTTGTGCGAATTTGCGGGATGTCTACGATATAAGGGTGGAATCCCAACCGGCGTCTCGTGCACCGGAGATGGAATGGTGACGGAGGTATAAGGTCATGGAGAGACTGTGCACACTCCCCGAAATGTATCCTGTAGAATACCGACAAGCAAGCTACTTTGCGACGGTGTTCGAGACTCTGCAACTTTGCGTCAATAAGTGCCTTATCAGCGATGAGTCTCTTGGCGCGCTTCTCAATCGAGTCCAGGGCTGCCAGCTGGTATTTGGCAGACCCGTCCCATAGGTAATACAGACAGCAATACTCCATGCAGGAACGGACTTGAGCTTGGTATAGTTGTAAAAGCTGTACTGGTGTGAAATATCGCCTGACCTTTGAGAGAATTCCGAGTCTTTTTGCTGCAGTCGTGGCCAAAGACTCAATATATTGTCCAAAGTTCAGGTCAGATGAAAGGTTCATGCCAAGAAGCTCAAGATGGTCGGAAATCGGTACGGATACACCTCGGAAAGTTGGAGTCAGGTCGAAGGGACTCCGTTTAGTGGAGAATAGACATGCCTGTGTTTTAGATGCATTAAACTTGACAAGATTTGCGTCACCCCATTCGGATATTGCTTCAAGATTCAAGTTTAGGCGACTCACTAGGGCCTCTCGACAAGACTGAGTAGATTCATTGCTGGCCTTTGCACTGGACAGGTACCTATCAACTACCGTGCTGTCATCTGCATACCCAAAGGTGTCGGGCGTGAGCATATCGTTGATGTGCAGCAGAAATAGGGTTGCAGAAAGTACAGACCCTTGAGGACACCGGCATCAATAGCCTGTTCGTCTGAAGAGCGTCCTTCCAGGACCACTCGTATTGACCGTCCACTCAAGAAATCTGCGATCCAGTTGCAAAGTCCAGCAGGTAGCCCGTAGGCGGGAAGCTTGTTAATAAGACTTGCGTGCCAGACCCTGTCAAATGCCTTTGAGACATCCAGAGATACGGCAAGGGCTTCGCCGTGCCTCTCGATAGCCTCGCTCCATGAGTGGGTGGCATGCACGAGGAGGTCTCCTGTCGACCGCCCGCGGCGGAAGCCGTATTGACGGTCGTTAAGGAGATCATTGCTCTCGAGGTAAGCCAGGAGCCGATTGTTTAGTACACGCTCCATAGTCTTGCAGAGTATAGAGGTGACCGATATGGGTCTATAATTGGCAGGGTCAGCACGGCTGCCTTTTTTGGGCACAGGTTGCACGTTTGCAAGCTTCCACGATTGGGGAACTACACCAGTCTCCAGTGAGAGGCGGAACAGGCGTGTCAATATCGGAGACAACTCAGGCGCACAGTTACGCAGAACAATTGCAGGGATACCATCAGGGCCGCTCGCCTTATTTACGTCTAGGTTTCGCAGGATTTTAAGTACCTCTTTCTGGCGAATACAGACGGCTGGCATGTTGCAGCAGACTTTAGGTAACGTTGGTGGCGTTTTACCTGCGGTATCTAGACGCGAGTTTTCCGCAAAGGGAAGCAAACAGGTTCGCTTTCTCTTCCGCAGTGTGAGCGAGCGACCCATCAGGTTTCTGCAATGGCGGCAAAGAAGGCTGGCAGAAATTGGTCTCAACTGCCTTTGCTAGAGACCAGAATGCCTTACTGCCAGCAGGATGGGAGGCAAGTTTGGCGCCTACAGTGCCGATGTGCTTGAAACGTGTTCTGCGTAATTCCTTTTTGCATGACTTAGAGGCCTTATTGTAGGTTTTCTTCAAATCCCGAGTATTCGGAGCTTTGCGCGATCGAGCGTCAGCCCAGGCTAGGTAAGCCGTCTGTTTTAGCGCTTCAGCGCGGTTACATTCAGCATTGAACCATGGGCGAGCTTTGCTACCAGAAGAAACATCATAGTACGGTATGAAATACTCCATACCCTGACGCAGGACTTCTGTTATGGCATCGGCGCAGCGCGAAGATTCTCCTGAAGAAAAACAGGCCTGCCATGGATACGACGCAAAGAAGTGGCGCATTTCGTCCCAATCTGCTGACTTGTATCGCCACACCCGTCTCTTACCACGAGGGCCCTGATCGGGTGGTGAGTACACGGATACAGATTTCACCAGACAATGGTCGGATGTGCCCAGAGGTGCTACAACCGACACTGAGCATCGGTCTGGATCAGTCGTCAGCAGAAGGTCCAAGCAGTTGGCTGTGTGAGATTCCACATCGGGAACCCTTGTCGCACAGCTTACAAGCTGGGAGAGATTTAGCGACAGTGCCATTTTGCGCGCCTCTCGCCCAGCATGATCTGTCTCCTGGTATGGGAACAGCCACTCCTTGTGGTGGGCATTAAAGTCCCCCCAGGATAACTAGCTGCGCCGAAGGGTACCTCTGTAGAACCTCATCAGCAGCATCACTGAGTTGCTCAAATAATTTGGTTGTCTCCGAATCTCCACTATGCGAGCGATAAACACAGGCATACACATTTTGGGCTACTCCAGTATTGACCAGTACCCACAATATGGATAAATTGGGAGCCTCAAGGTTCTTGAGACGCTTGATACAGATGTCATCGCGAGCGTACACACAGACTCCGGCACGAGGTAAAAACCTATGTTCCAAGGAGTAGCCAGGATAGCTGAGGTACGCCGCGTCAGCTGGACATCTGATCTGCGTCTCAGTGAGGAACAGCAGATGCGGTCTTTCTGTCTCAAGATGGTGGTGGACAGGAATGAGATTGGAGTGCAAACCTCGGATGTTTGTGAGGTGCACTTTAAGTGGGAGGACGTGCAACCGCTGTTTCATCGTTATCCGTTTCTTTGTGCTGGTCATTTTTGAAAAGTGTGAAGTGGGGAAAAGTGAATAGGCAGGAGGAAGGCAGTTGTGCGAGGTACCGCTTGGCGTTTAGCCTGGAGAACGGTCTGATTGCGATGGCACACAAAGATAGCTGGGTTGGAGACTGCGGGGACGCCCGAACCCCCCCGGGGATTGCCACCTGGTCCTCCCATCCGGTCGCCAACCGGCAAGGTGGAGCATCCCGGGATTTTTCGTTGGGTGGCGGGGCAGCCTTTCACGGGTGGCTTTCCCGTTACTTGGGCCCCCAACTTCCCACGGTCGGCCAGCGGTGCACCGTGCTTCGGATCCCGCTACCCTCCAGAACCAGCTACTCGATGCCGCAACAATCAGCCGGCTCAAACTGCTACTGCCGCGGTACTACTGCACAGACCCAACCTCCATTATGGCTACTCCTAACTGCATGTCGGAACACGGTGGTACCGCTTGGCGCCATGTGTTAGTTAGGAGGGTGGTGACCAGCCGCGGCCGAAGCCTACCACCGGAAAGAGTGCTGTCCATTTGGCACTGCCCAGGGGTCACGTGTAGGGTATCTGGAGTCATGACCATGATGGGTCGCCTACGGACGCGGACAGCATTAACCCCCAAAAATGGCAAAGAACGTTTTGAATCGACAATAAATTACCTATACATGTAAAACATATTTGCATATTCGGGCCAAGTAAAGGTTTCAGAACCACGTTGACATCAAGGTATTACTTACGTATTAGGTACTACAATGTGTCCATGATCTATGTGTGTGTGTGTTTAAGTGTGTGCACACATCACACTTGGGAAGTGTGTCTGGAATACAAATCGCAGTTAATGCGTACTCCCGGCGCGTTATGAGCCGCCCAATTATTTGCTCAAGGCGTTTGTAAATTGCAATACGCAACTTCGTTTTCATTACGTAAATATTATGTTCCCGTTTAATGATAAGGATAATCTTCCTACATATATATCTACATATTCATGGATACTAAAATAGAAAAGGTTCTGTGGAAACTTACAATAAAATAAAATTAATTGGGCATTTGCTCACACATGATTGCATAAATAATTTAAAAAATCAACAATGCATGGTTAGTTTAAAATTAAAGCATAACATAATATAAAATAAAGTCTCTTTTAGCAGTTCCCTGCTGCAGTGGTAATAATACTGATTGTGAGGCAGAAAGTTTTGGGTTCGATTCTCGGTGGGTCACTCACAGATTTGATATTTATCACTTCGTGAATTTGTTCCCACTCTGGTTAGGACATTGAAATGAAAGAAATAATCCTGCAAAGTTTCAGGCTGAACCACTTGATTGTCCAAAAAGCAAGATGGTTCCGCGATGGTCAAGCCGTTGGTCCCGGTTGTTTATGAATGTTTAGATGGTGGTCATTACACAACCATGTCAGAGCTCTTGTGGTAGGCGGTTGAGAAACTTTGACACCAAGGATCACCAGCTCGTTCTTCGACACAGTGTCCCACTCGAAGAAGAAACTAACACAACATCTGCTACAAATGTACTGTCTTAAAGATGTTCCATCGACAAAAACCCCACACCCGAGCAGGTATCAAGCCCACTAACAACGTTGCACATAGTTAGCGGTCTTGCCGCACTTCTTGCCGCCGCTCGAGCTCGTGTTGCTCACCTCTTATTAAATTTCTAATACGGAAGCTCTTTGCTTTGGTTGACATCGCGCTCATTAGCTTTGTACGTGAGGAGTGTGATCTACAAAGTTCCCACTGCAAGCTCCAAGCTCTATTATAATGAGAAAAGCTTCTGCTTCGGTCTCGTTAACGGCTACCTAGTGCGAGCTAATATTTTAGTTTGTCGAACATTGACATTCAAAATATGTAAATGGAATATCCGCGTGTTGATCCGTTGTGTTGTTATGTAAAACATAGAGCGGAAACTTTTCGTATAACAAAAATGAATTTATCACTTATGTATGAGCAAATCAAATAACATGGCCCGGGGTAACTCGAAGTGATCGTGATTTGAAATTTTATTATTTACTTTCTATACAAGACAATACTTTTTTTCATTGCTACGGCAAGCTGGTAATGATACAGTCAATAATAAAACATTATGCATAAGTGTTATCGCTAATGTAGTAATGTACCTATGAAAAAAAGAGATGCTCGTAAAAATATTTGGGGGAATAAAAGAGATGATGAAGTTTTTAGTTAACTTTGAATAAAACATCCTTTACTTTTATTTTATAGGTAAACTTACATTAAGCAAATCAACCCACCTACACTTGTGGGCTCTCCTCTACATGTGAATCCAGTTTAAATAAACCACTTACATTACATGGTACGTTCTAATAGATAGTTCATACGAAATTCACAAGTATTGTACTATTACAAGTAACGTTCTCAAAAGCGTATCTGAATAGTGGTATTACAATACGAACTTTGCTTGGAACGGGTTTCTTGATTCTGGGAAGACGGGTAGCCTTTGAAATTCTAGATATTCTTAGCTACATCGCGAGCTATCCAATTAACAGATTTACCTGTCAAAACGAGTTTCTCTTATAATAATATGAAAACTTGTACAAGTTGATCCCTTGAATGCAAACTCGAGGTGCTGCTAGTAGGTACACAAAAACAAATTCCTCGATATTTTCCAGCCAACCGTCGTCGCCTCCAACCAAAATCTTGGGGCTCCCTTCTGCGGAATCTCAGCCGGTGATGAAATTAGTAAATCAATTTGCCCCCTCGAGCTTTGCTGACTGACACATCAGACGACGCAGGGGGAGGGAGGGGCTTGGAAAGTGGGGAGGGGGCGCCAGGTGACACCATCCAACCCGATATTATCGTTTCAGTTGCGTGCTCAAAATTGGTGGAGACTTTGAAAGGAAATAGCGTAAGGAATTACGTATTATAAATTTTGAACAGCGGATATTGCAGGTATGAAAGTACAGGTGATCGCTTTTTAAAAGACTGTAATCGAAAGCTTTTTTCATGGAAAAGAAGGGAAGAAAACTGCTTTAAGGTATGTTATGCGCGATCACTTCTGCATTTTTTATAATAATCAGAATAGTTTATTTCCATCATCATCATGAGATCGATAGATAATAATAAAATAACCACGAGAAGATACTATGATAATGACAACTCGCAAGAAATCTTTGACGTCTGACGTCATATGTATTTAAAACTGAATGATTTGACATGCGTCGCAACTAGGTATACGCGAAATTATAACGTGACGAATTGAAGATAATTTGTATTGATACTTAAGTAAAGTACTGATAGCTTTTTCGCAGATGAAAGACCACACAGAAATTTGGTGTGATTTTTTAAATGAAATATTGTTTTGGTTCTATGTTTTATTTCATGTTTTTCCGTAGGTACGAGTAAATCCAATTATCCAACTAAAGTATGATAAAAGATAAACAAGCTATCTAAACTCGATAAAAAGTTTTATGGTGACTTTGATGGATGGAAATTCTGAACCCTGTAGTGAATATTATTTCATTTTTCTCTCATTTTCATTTTCGCTTCGTCACCTGAGGGTTTAACAAGGTAGTTGACCTCTGGGGCCAAACAAACTTTGTTATAAAAGTTTTAACAATTTCGTAGCTAAAGAATTTGGTTTCATTTTAACGAGTTGTATCTACTGCACAACAAATAACGATTGTCTCATGTTTTCAATTAAAGTGGAATGGTAAAGTGTATAATGATTTGTTTTTTACCTTAGTCTGAGTTAAATTTAATCAATCAATAAATTCCGTTGGATTAAGATTGGGTTAACGAAATGATCAAATAACTTTTTTTTGAAAGGGTAAGTTATTTATTTATCAAGTCTACGCTGACTTAAATAATCGCTATTTTCGAAATTGGTTGGAGAGATCATCATCATTAACAGACTCAGTAACAGTGAGTTCGCTATCTTCTACGCCCTTCATATCTGTAAAAGTGCAACAAAATAAGTTTGCGGCAATTTGCGCAGTATAAAGCGTGCTAGTGCTTCCACAGTTACCACCAACGAAATACAGTTTCAGACTATCAAGACAAATAAGGGAGACATGCGTGGGGTGCCTTTACAGATGGCTCACTCAGTAATAGCGACGATTTGAACGCTTACTGACTTTAACAAGACTCTCAAAAGAACTTAAGATAACTAAGAAGATGGTTGTCGCGAAAGTCATATTTCTTGGATTAAAATTGGCTCAGAATCATTATGTCGTACTTGTATTAGATTTTGCTGTTTTTATATTCTTATACTTTGAGATTTTTGACAGTAAGCAAAAATCCTAAGTAAGGTCGAGTGAACCTTCTGTAACCTCACTATTTTGTGCTATCAAATTCCTAGTTTACGATCCTGTAATCCTTCCTAGGTTACGATCCGGTATATGAGCATTATGCACCTCGGCTGCTAAGACCTGCGTCCGGGGCCGCGTCCGCGTCCGGGCGGGGTGGCGGATTAAACCGGCGTCCGGGCCGCGGATTAGCGCCGGTTATTAAATAAGTTGAGGACTACTGGCGGCTTACCGGCAGACGCTAGGACTTACTCTCACTTGCCCGGCTATAGGTGGGTTCCACTTGCGACTAGTATACAGACCCTTTGAAAACAGTATGGGGAAGTGGTGTTTGCTTACTGACAGATGGCAGTACTTACTTACACTTGCCCGGCAATGGGTGTGTTCCAGTTGCAACTATTGTTACATTCCACTTGGAAGTTTGAGTGTGACCTGCGTTAACTTACACGTTATGTCGGTGACCGGAATTTTAAGGGGCATTTTGCCTATAAGAATAAACTCTAAGCGATAAGGCCTCGTTTGCGCATACTAACGTTAAAATATTATTGTGCTCTATTATATTATTTTGTGCAACAAAGTGTTTTAATTATTTACTTACTGTACTCGATAAGAGGCATTAATAGGTACATTTTATATTTTACACCCCTCTGAAAACGTCGTTGAGATTCATGGGCTGATTCACAGCACAAATTGTACTAAGCTTATTTATCCATGTTGTCCTACGAAAGGTATTTTAGTTAAGCAACACATTTTCTTTACTTCTGTAAGCTTTAACAAACTTATCAAATGTTTTTGGGATTATGACAGAAAGAGCGTCTATGATTGGGATCAAAACAGAATAAAGCAGAAGGTTAGCGCTCTCGCAAGCAAGACTCCCTGATCCTGCAGTATTATACTATCCCTAGAGAAATGCTAATTAATTAACTTCGAAACGTAGCCTTTAGTTAAATCACGAGTTTAGCGAACGGGTTACTTCAATCTGATTGGTTACTTCGTATGTTTTATTTGCTAACAGCTCAGAATAAGACTGTTAGTAGAGTTTATAGTTTAAACTATTTTCCATGGAACTTTTCATTTAACTGTGTTTCTTTTGCTGCTTGCTTTCCATGTGAGGAATGATGACAAATGCATATCAATAATGTACTATACTTGCGTTTGTCGGCGCATGATGAAACTTCGTATCGTAGTAGACATACTTGTAAATAAAACTTTTGTACTCGTTTCACTTATATATTTGCTGGTTTAACCCAACCAGGTTCACTTAGGTACATGAGCATCTTTTGGGGGGATTTCTTATGCATCTCAATAATCTTATAAAAAACAAAACCCAGACCACCAGATTTTCTTGATTTGACGGTTTGATACTGACTCGTGACCTCGATCACTGTATTTTAACAAAGGAGTATTTAATTTGTGACAATTATTTAACCTAATATAAAATCCTTGGAGACAAAATTGGCAGGGCTGTTGACCTGCTAATATAATTATTGTTTATTCTCCTCTACCGTATAGGTAAATGTGGCCGTCAATTCTTCCAACAGAATGCGAGGTGTTATTCCTTGTGTTATTCATACGCATCATGTCCGCCTCGCTGCACTTGTTTACAGACGGTGACCTCAAACAGCCCGTGTTATTTTATTGTAATCTCTCTATTGGTATCCTACGAGCGAGTTCATGGTACGGGCTACGGGCTGGCTTTATCGACGCGTTTTATGGTAATGTTATATTCATTGATATTTCAATTTCAATTTCAATTTCAATTTATTTAATAACTTTACAAGTTTACAGGTTACACCCAAAGCACATGTAAGTTTACAATCAATGATATTGATTATCAAGAAAGAAATAAATAATTAATTTACCTATAATGTACTATATCTAGGGATATAAAATTTAGGTAATCATAAGTTACTCTAGCTAAAGCTGCTAGACTGTCATAAAATATGTCAGCATTGCCGTTTCGAATGAGCAAGTCCCCGAGGAGTGCAAGTGCTCTAGCAGTAGGCGCGTTGGCCGAGCGCTTAGTGCGCGACACAACCCTCGCGAACAGCCGCTCTCGCCTACGAGGTGGTAGAGTCACGCCACCAAATGTTGTTCCTCGTTTTGGTACCACCAGACCTATTTTACTAAGAGTGTCGGAGTTGTTGACCTTGTTTCTAAGTAGAGCCACATAATGGGCGATGAGCAACATCTTCCTCCTTAGCTCTAAAGTATCCATGGAAACCATGCCCGACACAAAAATTGAAGGATACATATAAGGGTAGTATCCGTACAAGCGCTTGTAGACCCATCTTGCAAACTTTTTCTGGATCTTCTCTATCATAAGAGTGTATTTGCTCTCGTAAGGATCCCACACTACAGCACCATACTCTAGTTTACTGCGCACATAAGCATTGTACAAAACTATAGCCACTTTCACACTTTTCAACTGAGAAGCTGTTCTCATTATGAAGCCTAGAGTTTTGTTTGCTTTTTTACATATATCTGTCATGTGAGACCTGAAGTCGAGATTTTTATCCAAAGTCAACCCTAAGTCGCGGATTTCGCCAACACTCTCCAGCCTAGTATCAGATAATATGTAATCGCCCCTGATTGTGGTTCGTTTACGACAAAATGTCATGATCTTGCATTTAGTCGTATTGAAAGGAAGACGATTACGGTCACTCCACGTCGCTACAGCGTCGATATCAGTTTGCAGCGCTTGTGCATCGGTTGGATTACCCACCCCGAGACACAATTTTACATCATCTGCAAACATGAGGCACCTGGCGGTGCGAACGACCTCCGGCAAATCATTAATCATAAGCAAAAACTGAGTTGGTCCTAGCGTACTACCTTGACTTACTCCTGATCTTGTATGATATTCCTCTGACTCACAACCCGCAACTCTTACAAATTGTTTCCTATCCCGTAGGTAACTAGAGAAGAATTCCAAGAGTCTTGGTGCGAATCCAGCCGCGGCTAGCTTACCGAGTAAAACATCGTTGTCGACCAGGTCAAATGCTTTTTTGAAGTCAAGGTATACTGCATCAACCTGTCTTCCAACATTCATCTCAGCGGCTACATAGTCTACCATATTTATTAAATTCGTGGTAGTAGAACGACCCTTACTGAACCCATGTTGACTATCATTCAATATTGGACTCACTTGCTGCCTTATACGCTTGTCCAAAATTGCTTCAAATATCTTGCCGAAAGCCGATAACACCGCTATGGGCCTAAAGTTCGTAATGTCTAGACTTTGACCACATTTAGGTATAGGCGTGACTCTCGATGTTTTCCAAAGCATCGGGTATTTAGCGTTTTGCAAAGATAAGTTGTAAAGAAATACAAGTGGAATTTCTAAAGCCTTTACGCAATCTTTCGCCAGGAACGGTGGTATTCCGTCCGGACCCGCGCTAGAGCGCGACTTCAGACGTTTCACCACGCAAAAAAGATCTTCAGGGGTAATGCAATCCACAACTACATGCATGGAGGAGGGCACGGCGCCAATTATAGCTTCCATAGCATCAAGTTTAGGTTCACATGTGTGAAACACTGAACCAAAGTGAGACGCGAAAGCATTAGCTGCCTCTTGTCCTCCTACCTCTACCCCATCTTTATGAAAGTTTTGCACAGCTTTCTGTCTTTGCGTTTATCCTGTACATATTCCCAAAACGTAGCTGGATCATCACAGATTTTGTCCCGAATTGTATGTAAATAATCATCATATGCCAAATCGATCAATTTCTTAACATTTTCCCTATAATACTTATACAATTCTTGATTGAATTCTTGCCTCTCTTCTTTAAATCTCTTAAGATGAAAGTATTTTTGCTGGATATTTTTAATAATATCAGCCGTGTACCATTTTGGGTACACGTACCGCGTATTTGGTAGAGAGGGATTTTTTCGTGGTACATGTTTATCTATCAAGTCATATAAAATCTGGTAAAATAGTTCAACTGCCTTATCCACGTTACATTCGGCCAAAAGTTCCGTCCAATCAATTTTAGACAAAGAATCATAGAGACCAACAAAATCAGCTTTTCGGAAATTCCATTCCGGAGCACGTTTGGGACGCGACTCTCCTTGAGTCAACATTGGATGCGTCTGCTCACTCCGCACAGATAGCCGTACTAATAATGATGGATGATAGATATCTTCAGGTACCAATGGTTCAGCTGAAGATACGTTCACTCTTTCGGAGCCCTGCCCACTCAAAACAAGATCTAACATGCTTCCGTGACTATTATAAATATTACAATGCTGGTTTAATTTACAAAATTCACAAAACAATGTAAAATGAGTTCTAACATTAAACGTTCAACGTTCTAACATATGGCGATGTTTTCATTGAAAAAAAGTAAAGCGATATTGTCGTCATTTGCCAGTTTTTGTGATGATTAAATATTGAACGTTAACGTTTTGACGTTGATGAAATAACGATTTGTTTTTTGTAAAGTTTGAATATTTGCAACGCATAGTAGGTAACTAAGTCTACAAGTCAGATAATCTAGAGACTAATCAGATATTACCTACACTCATTATTAGTGCTGTCTTGGTATCAAAATGTAGACATCATCACATCACCCTAATCTACCCTTAACCCTAATAATTTAGGGTTCGGCGCAGGGTGTTAGTCATACGTAAAATAACAATTTAATTATAAATATTACAGTTTTTAACATAAAACAATTTTATTACTGAGAACGAACAAAGACAAGGCTGCTACGCTTTCTTTTAGGAAAACTATTTATCTGAAGTGTCTTTTGAAAATCCCAACAAAGGCTTTCCCGTTCCTCCTGAAAACACAATTTTAATTAAAAACCAGACAGATGGCTTATTAGCAGTTATTTTTGAAGAGATTGCAATGCCATTGTCTTCAAAGCTTAAGATTTGCAATAAAGTTTTTACGAGTAGTACGAGTATATCCCTAGAACGTGCTGAAACTGTTTGGAAAGTGTTAATTGTTCAATACTGTAGTTAACTGTAGCCATCGAATCCACAAAGAAAAAGAAATGCTATTGTCTGTTGTACTAATAAAATACACCAACAAGATATCACTTTTGCTTTTTCAGTATATTAAAAATGACATGTAATATGCATAAAAGCTTGCTCTATAGTATTTCATCAGGTAGTTTGTTGCAATCAGAGCAATCTTCGCGACTCGCAATATCTCGCGCCGCGCGATGCCAAATAACCACAATCCTGTAGTTACTGGTAATAGTGATGTGCACCGTCTTTACTTCTGTTTCCCGTCTTACATTTACAGCCACAGCAGTCCACTCTTGCACATGGGCCTCCTCCGTATTGGGAGGTATTGCCATACTCAACTCACCACGTTTGGCAGGCGGATTGGCGAGCGCAGTGCAAGAACGCTGCTGCCCATTCCCTGGATAATTAATCGCTTTTTACGACAGCCACGGGCAGAATTGGGGTGATGCTATTCTAAGCTGGTTATCTTTAAATATACGATTGAAATTGAATAAAAGCAAGATAAATATGGCCAAATAGGAATTAAATATGCGGCGCTGTTAATTAGGTAGTTCACAATATTTATTGTAGTCTGCCGTGCGTAGGCGTATAACATGACTGTGGTTCACTTACAAGAAGACACTTTAGCCTGCTGCGTTAGCTGATAGTAAGTGACGATGAAGACTATGCTCAACAAGTATTGCTTATTCATTTTCGCTTTAAAAAGCCTTAAGACCAAGGCCTGGTGAGTATAGAATAGAATACATAACAGGTTATGGGAACTTTTTACACATTGCGTGGCAGGTAGAACGTAAACGGCTGTAAAACGACCTTTTACACTACGTCTGTAAAATGTTCACTATTGCACTGTGGCAGCGCGCATGCGCTCCACATACTTCCGTACAGTCCTGAAACGCGGTATCGAAGTGTTTCCGCTGATCGCTATAAATACATCTTCCAAATACTTATGTCCGGATGGACCACTCGGTCCCCTGGTCACAACACTGGACTAGGCTGGTAGCTACCCTTTTTATTCCTCCTTTATGACTTGGCCAAGTGGCCTCACCATTCATCACTCCTCAAGCACCATTGTTTGTTTGGATTCGCAGTCGCAATCTGAGTTGCATCACTATTCCATCTTCCCCCCTCCCCCTCCAGTCTGCACCTGCACCTGCCGAAATGCACCTGATTAAGCGCCGCATGAATATGGAGATTGATCCTTGCTCACATCTGTCACCAGGAGTTCAGGGCAGGAGCGTTTCAAGATCAGCTGATAGAAAGAGTACTTTCTACAACTTACTTATTGCACCATCGTCTGTTCAGATTTACAGTCGCAATCTGTGTTACATCACTATTCCATCTTCCCCCTCCCCCCTCCAGTCTGCACCTGCAGCTGCCGAAATGCACCTGATTAAGCGCCGCATGAATATGGAGATTGATCCTTGCTCACATCTGTCACCACTTCACCAGCACTGCTGGCAAACTTTTCAATACCAAGTACTAAATTGAAATAGTAGATACTCATTTTAAATCCAGAAAAAGGAATGTAATCTTAATGAAATAAAGTGCGCTTGTGATCATGATTAGTTATGTTTGAAGCAAGAAGTGTACAAAGGACTATGTACTGATGCCGACCAAGTAAATACACAATTTACATAGCATAGGTATGAATGCAGATATTGCTTTCTTCAACGTGATTCATTTATCTAGCTTGGATGGCTTTTAGAACGTGCGGATAGTGTAATTTTTTACCTCTGGATAACCTAATGATTTTCATTCATTCTGACTATTACTATCAAGATTTTTACAAGGTGTATTTAAATTTCAGTAACTTTCTTACCCAACAGACTACAAAATATGATGTCACTCTCCGTTAGTAGTCGAGTTAGCCGTCGAGTATCAACTATCAAGTTTCAATAGTTCCTCTCAACTGCGCAGCATCCTTACGATGAAATGGCTTGCAGCAGGCAACAGATTTCTAGGTAGTGAAATACCTATCCTAGAAGTCTTCATTCATGGAAAGAAAACAATGGACATATGGGTATGAATGGGTATTGCTTCTGTTTTACTGTTTAACCGTAAGAATAATATTAGTTTCGTGGTACTTATCCAACGAACTAAGAACCTTTTAAAAAGAAGATTTTTCTAAAAATATGAAGAGACAAAATTAAAAGTTCAAAGTTTATGCAGAAGTTATATCACCTTTGAATTATGGCGCACAATTAAATATTCTTTGCTGATTTTAAGATTTTGGAGAAGATTAACGAACCACAGCATTTTCATTAAAATTCAAAAGTAATTAATTTTTCATTAACAGTATTCAGAAACCATTACCTATGCTAATTTTTAAGTAGAGTTTTCTTTTTAATGTTAAAATGCTACTTAAAATTATAATTGATGGTAATTAAATTAAAGTATGCGCTATGTCGTAGCTCTGACGATAAATTATAAGACGAGACAACATTAAGTCAAATGAGTCTGAAAACTGAAAATATTTAAGAATTTTATATGGTTACCATACTTGAAGACCGATGTTCCGCATTTTTTAGCGTATCCGACGCATGTGTTTGCAGATGTAAGGAAAGTTCGAACTCCCCTAACTAAAAACAGACCGCATGGGCAACGCACACGCTTGTGTTGTTAGGCAGACTCATCGAACGCACGCAAGCGTTATGGATGCGCCAAAAATGCGTAGAAATGGACGCTAAGAGTGGGCATCGCCTCATAATATCACGAGAGCCGTCTATTGCAATATAAGAAGCTTCTTATCATGTCACACTTTCATTAATTTTAATACAGTGTCATTCTTGCCTTGATAAAGTGCACTTACGTTTTGGTTATAGATATACTTCTCGTATACAAGTCGGAGACTAACTGAGTTATTTAGTGTGTATATTTTGTTACATTTTGATAAAAATTGATCCATTATTTTAGCTATATGATTATTAAAAGCACGGTTTATAGCTTTATAATTTGCAGATTATCAAAAAACACACAGTATAGCTCTATGTAGAATTAAGCATGTATACCTGGAGTAACATAAAGGGTAGGTATAACAAGTTGAAAGGATGTCAAGGTACAAATACTCGTAATTATTTTCATATTTTGACCCATGTCCCATGTTCAAAGCTGTTCAGTTTCATGAGTACCTTGACCTCCTTTCGCCTTGTTATACCCTGTATAGTAGGTACCGTATTTGTGTTTACCTTCATCCAGGTCCAATATATCGGAACACAAGAGAACGTCCACGCCCCGGGCCTTCCAACTACCTGACACTACTTAATTACCTATAAATTACCATAACTTCGGCCTGTGGTGCCTCTAGACAAACTTGCAATGCCAAAGCACCTGCTAAATCAATAAATTGATACAAAACTTGGGTACACCCGGAATAAGGACATAGCTATAGAAGTGGTCTTATTACGTGTAGGTATAGTTGTCGTACTTTTGTCTTTTTTTACGTGTGGTAGACTGAGAAAAATACTTCAATCTGATTTTGTTTTTTTCATGCAGGTTAACTGAAATGCAAATATGACTTTGATTTTAGTACATTCCACTGATTCCATTTGTAATACGACTAAAGGGAAACGTACTGTTTGATAATGATTCCCACAGTCTTTTCACATTGGCACCTTGCATAGCCTATGAATGGATTTAGTGGTAACTGTTTCTATAGCTATGTCCCTGTTCTGTGGTCCTCCCGCTCCCCTCCTCCCTTCGAGTTGCCACCCCCCACGACACGATTTAGTTGAGATTGTCTCGTTATATTTCCCTAACTTCTGGAATTCGCAATTTCATTCGAACTCTTCAGAATGAACCAACTTTTAATAATATGTGTTCTCATAACAAATTTTTCGTGGAAGTGATTCCAATGTTAAAATATTTATTATGAACATTTTTGTTTAAACAATGAAAAACATAAATCAAAATTTGCACATACTGGGTTAGTTTTCGCATGTTACGCTGAGAGTTGTGGGTTTAAATCGAGCATTTTTAGCTCTAGCTAGCCCTAAAATTAAAGCCAGCCCTCTGTTCGTTTGTAATAATGCTGTATTTGCAGTCTCTTTATTCTTCTTTGAGTGGTGAACCAAGTCGTCCAACGACCCGATAAACCCTGTTGTCAGAGATTTTCAACCACCTACTGGGAGCAGGCCTCTGTCATGGTTGGGAAGTGATCATAGACAGCAACCGGGACCGACGGCTTAACGTGCTCTCCGAAACACGGAACCATCTTACCATCAATTTACAGTAAACTTTTTACGAATGTAACACGACATGAATGATACCTTCAAAAATCCTTGTACATGGCAACACTTTAGCACAACTCTAGGAATATTAAACACTCGCTGCAGGTTTAATTTCTTAAGCAAAGTCTTCAAAGAGAACTAAGCTAAGTACCGACGCTGTTTCGAATTATACTTTGACGGCAACTTTTTTAACCGACTGAGGTAAAGTGAGGAACGGCCATGATTTCACAAGTCTTTTACATGGAGTGGCTCTTGGTTCTGGTCTAAACCAGATTTCAAAGCTAGGTAAAGCAGCGTCTTTGGTAGAAGGAATTCATCTTATATATACAAAATATTCATGATGCAACACTACAATCTGTTCGCATCAAGTTTTGATGGAGAGTAAGTTTAAGCAGACGGTATATTGTGAAACAAAAGGAGTAAGCATTCCACATCAGAAAAAGGCTAATTCAATCATTGACTGTGGGAACATGAAAAGAGAGCAAAACATTGTAATTTGTAATATGTCAATAGATTAGCGGCCCGTCAGCGGTGTTATCCACTGCAACTCATTTTCCCACGGGCAAAAACGTTTTCCCGGCATTCATTATACATATGAACCTCACTCTTGAATTGCTCTATCTATTACAAAAACTACATCAATATCCGTCACGTTTGAAAGAAAGTACCGTGCCTCGAAGAACACGTCAAGCCTTCGGTCCCGGTAGACAACTATGTCAGAGGCGATCGTTACACAACTATGTCTGCTGAGGCCTGCTACATGTAGTAGGTGGTTGTAAAACTCTGACACCACGGCTCATCGGGTTCTTGGATGAATCAGTGTCCCACACGAAGAGTGAGTTTACAAAAATCAAGCTCATACCGAAGTCAGGCAAAAGTTTCAAACTATTTTACTCTTGTCTTGCGATTGCCGCAGTTTCGAAATTAATCGAACGGATTGGATTTATTTTAATACCGGTTCGTTGGAATCGCTGATTGTACGTTAACTTAAATATAAAAAATTGCTGAGGTGAAATATTGCATTGCACTGTATACAGATGAGTTTTAAATTTTATGCATACATTTTGAATTTCTCTTGTGTAGCGTGGTATTGTAAGTGTTGTAAAAAATACACACAAGTACCCATAAAATTTTAGGCGACGACAGGCTGAAAACCTGTCACTACAGTGATACACAGTAATTTGAATGTCGCTCTCAAACTTTTCTCAAGCATGGTTTAAATAGCCGTTTTTTAAAAGAAAGGAAAACCAAAGGTAATAAGAGTCGGGAGTATAATGTGTGTACACTTACGAATAATCAGCAATGGTTTTATTTTTAGAAAAAATAGCCGTTTTTTAAAAGAAAGGAAAACCAAAGGTAATAAGAGTCGGGAGTATAATGTGTGTACACTTACGAATAATCAGCAATGGTTTTATTTTTAGAAAAAATATTACTCAACCGATAAGAGCAAAACTGTTAAGTTATTGATGATGATTAGTGTCAGTTTAACAGCTTATGAGTTACTAGAGGCCTTTATGTATCAACCACCGTAATCAGATAATCTTAGATTCACACTTTAGTCGCTTTTTACGTCACCCATGGACAAAATTGGAACAAATTCTCAGCCGGTATGAAACTTACTATACTTTATAATAATATTGGAGGTCTAACACTAAGGTTACGCGTTTGACGAGGGTCCTAGACACGAATCCTGATGGGAGAATTACTTTTGTTTTCGAAAGGAAATGGAACAATTTATTTTGACATACGACCGTGGGACTAAAATGAGTTTCAGTTCATTCCAAAAGTGCGTGGAAAGGAAATTAATATAGGTAATATGTGGTATTTAGTAGGGTGCTGGGTTTTTTTACGAAAATAAGTTGATTGACGATAGTAGAAATAATGTTATACCATCAATAAAATAATAATTATGTGTAATATGATATTCATCCAGGGAATGGGAAGCAGCGTTCTCTGTAAATGCAACATCTTACACTGCGCTCGCCAATCCGCCTGCCAAGCGTGGTGAGTATGCCAATACCCCCTGATAGGGGGAGGCCCATGTCCAGCAGTGGACTGTTGTGGCTGTTATGGTTATGGTATGGTTAATATGATGATGATGAGGAGTAATTACCAAAACCAAACTGCCAATCAGCTGATCAAAATAACTTTGATCTTTGAGATGTCCGTAGTTTTCACTATCATTATACAGTAAACCTTCACTTTACATTCGATTCATACATAAAGTAGTTCTATCCGATGTCTATTTGAATTCCTCCGCCTGTATTCAAATGCGCATAACTTCAAAAGAAATAGACTTTCCTTTGCCATCGATTCCACTATGAAAACACTATTTTCTCGCGATGCCTCAAAAGAATCGATCATCAATTTCTACGCTACGTTTTTCTCAGTCCGTAGCGCTCGTAGCTCGTAGCTATCTGCTACGCCGTAGGTATGGGCTACGGCGTAGCAGATAAATGTGAGCGCGGAAACTACGGTCGCTTTCGCACGATCTGAAAAAATATTTATTTTGTGTAATGTTTTGGAAGAAATAAATTTCAAGGTAGTTTTTGTTGTATTATAATTCTTAAATTAATGTATTTGATTCGTATAGGGGTCTTGGAATGTATAGGTAATTACTAATTAGTTACACCAATTAGGGTGCTTCGTAAAACTTCTTCATGACTTTCTGATGTTTTGCCAATTAAAGCTTACGGAATCGCATATGTAGCTGGATATAGGTAGTCTAAATCAAATTGCGGCTATCACTAGTTGTCATTTGTATAAAAGCTGTCTCAAATCGTAATATCTCCCGATACGTATGCGTGTCACTTTATTTATTAAATGAACTAAAATCTACATTCAACTTTACATATCACAACTAAAATGAACATTTCTATGAAACATTTCTATGACTGAAAGTAAAATTAAATTAAATCCAAAATATTTCTGGACATTCATGAAAGCGAAACGAGCAGGATGTAATTCGTATCCCTCTACTATGACTGACGGAAGTATAACTATTTCTGACGGCAATGATATATGCAACTTGTTTGCTGCATACTTCTCTTCTGTTTTTAGTAATATTGCACAAGCTCAATTAACATCATCTGATTACTTGCAAGGAATTCAGCAAAATAGCGAAACCTTAACCTCATTTGTAATAAATCGTGATACACTCTTAAAGAAACTTAAGAACATTAATCAAAATAAAGGTGCTGGTTCTGATGACATCCCGCCTATTTTCATAACGGAATGCGCTGTTAACTTAGTTACGCCTCTACTCAGTATCTTTAACAAGTCTTTTGAGTCGGGGGTCTTCCCTCAAGCATGGAAATTAGCTAAGATCGTGCCTGTACATAAGTCCTCCAGTAAAAACTTGGTCACAAACTACAGGCCTATATCGATCCTGCCCTCTTTTGCAAAACTTATGGAGTCTCTGGTCGCACCTATGCTGCAGGAATACTTTAAGAAGTACCTAACAGAGCACCAGCATGGATTTGTAAGGGCCAGATCAACAGCAACTAATCTTGTCACTTTTGTCGAAGCTCTTGCTGACGCTGTTGATAAGCATAAACAGATAGACGTGATATATACCGATTTCAGTAAGGCATTCGACAAGGTGTCACACGAGATTCTCCTTCAAAAACTAGCTATTTATGGTGTTGGGGGATCGATGCTGGCTTGGTTTGGGTCTTACTTGGCTGATAGGTCTATGTATGTGGTAGTAAATGGGTATAAATCAGACACTGTTTATATTACCTCCGGTGTACCACAGGGTTCCATACTAGGCCCAATATTATTTAACATATTTGTTAATGACATTCCTAATTGTTTGGTTAATTCAACTCCATACATGTTCGCAGATGATTTAAAAATTTCGAGAATTGTTAACAACCAACTAGATGTTGCATTACTTCAGGAGGACTTAGACAGGCTTAGCTATTGGTGCACACAAAATGGTATGCACCTAAACCCCTCCAAATGTTCCCACATCAAGTTCACTCGTAAGCTTAATGTTATATCATCTCAGTACTCTATTGATGGCAATTTGCTTGAAGAAGTGGCCTGTGTACGTGATCTTGGAGTCCACCTCGATAGTAAATTGACATTTAATACGCATATTGACCTCACAATTAAAAGAGCCTCACAAATGCTGGGCTTTGTCATCAGAAACGGTAAATTATTTCGCAGGATTGAAACAAAGAAGTTGTTATATAACAATTTAGTACGCAGCATACTTGAGTACTGCAGCGTAGTTTGGAGACCCCACTTTTCTACTTACGCTTTGCGTTTAGAAAGAGTGCAGAAACGATTTCTATGGCATCTCGCTTACTCGGTAGGTATGGCAAAAAGGCGTTATTCGTACAAGGATCGATTATTGCGCTTAAAAATGGACACTCTTGATCAGAGACGAGATATGATAGACCTTACGTTCCTCTTTAAGGTCCTGCGATCTGATTTCGACTGTCCATTACTGCTTAATAATTTTAAATTAAAAGTGCCTCCGAGATTGCCACGATACAGGGTTTCCCCTTTAAATATAGCCCCGCGAAGAACTGTTCTTGGAGCTAACTCCCAATCCCTAGAATGTGTAAGTTATATAATAAGTATAGCGCATCCCTGGATGTATTTGCTGACAGCAAATCAAAATTTAAGCACATTGTGCATAAACTAGTTAAAAATATTTAGTTAGTATAGTTTCTTTAAGTACCTCAATTTGTTTTTCCTCTTATACTAATAATAATTTTAAAACTGTTAACACCCAAGCATGCGGTGACTACCTATAATTAAGGCTTCACTTTAGCATAAATTACAAAATATTGTGTTTATTTTTCTATGTATGTAATAAGTGAAAGACTTGTTGGTTGTCCAAATAAATAAAATAAAATAAAAATAAAATAACATTTAGATGAGAACAATATGAGCACAAAAACGCGTTGTATTTTAAAACGCCTCCAAGTTGTTTCGCCGAATCGCCACTTAGTTCCAGTAATGAATTGCCAACAAACTAGTTTAGCTCATACTGAATTCTATAGTATACAGGGTGTAAGGAAAATAGTGCAGCAGTATTAACTTTGACTTTTCAATTAGTCCACTGTTGGACATCGATTATCTCTATTAGGCGATAATATTCCTTCAAAAGCGAAATGTAAGACATGAGGTAGAGACGTGAGTCGTGTGACATAGCGACACTAAAAATTGTTTCCAAGTAAAATGTACGAAACAGAAGAGACACGCGTCGCATTGCATCCCGAAATCCCTTGTCTTGCAGATGTCATTTTACTTAAAACGTCGCAAGTCTCATTTGGGACTTAGTAGACATTGTACAGAGCGGAGGCCACGGCTGGGCAAGCGTAGCGATGGATGCACTCCGGCTAGATGGGCCGATGACTTAAAGAGAGTGGCTGGTAGCGACTGGATGGCGAAAACGGGAGATCTTGCCTTGCGGAAAGCCCTTGTTCAGCAGTGGACTGCTATGGTCTGATGTGGTGTGATGAGTCATTGCCATGCCTACCACGCTTAGCAGAAAGGTTTGTGAGCGCAATAAAAAATATTGCAGTCACAAGAAACACTTAATTTTCTGAATTCATCCTATATTCCTTCCTCTATATCTTCTTCTTTAAATGCGAGTACAAATGGGGGTAGTGTTATTACAAACTGGCATCACACGGCACTGGAAACCGACGACAGGTGTAGGTATCACAGTATTTTAACACCCTGTAGGCTAAAGAAAGACGTAGACCCGGCGCAGTTTGTTGTTCGCGCGTTTGCGCCGCCTCTCGCCCAATTTATTAACTAACTCTACTTAAAAGTTCGCGCGCATTCGTATTCGGAACATTCAGCGCGATGAAAAGTGAATCGTACACACACCTGCAATATTGCGGTTTGTTCTATTCGTGTGGGAGATTGAGTCTTCCAACAGCCTTATGAGCCCTGAAGTCAGAGTTTTTCAACCACCTATTATTTCAAGCAGCAGTCCTCTAAAATGGTTGGACAGCTTCACGTCCCTACGAAGCATGAAACCATAATTTCAATTCGGTCAATCAAGTTTTTCAGCAGACTGCAATGTACCTACTAACCAGACAAACCAAACCTCTAACAGTCGGAATTTGAAGCGGCGACGTGCGTCATGCATGACATGATTCTAGTTATGATATGACATAAACTCTCCGGAACAAAAAGCGGCCAAGAGCGTGTCAGACACGCTCACAAATAGGGTTTCGTAGTCAACGTTTAAATATCAGGTTTTTCGGCGTTACAAAGTTAATTTTGCTGCTGGTTTGTTTACAGCTGTATGGTGACCAACCGCAAATTGAAAAACTTTAATATTTCCTTAATTTTAAGTGGTACAGTATTCGTAATAGTTTTCATAGTAATTTTATATTAAGAACTATAGTCCATATTTTTTTCAAATTTTTAGCATGCATACTTAAGAAGTTACAGCTGGAACGAATTGTGGCACAAAAACGCCACTTTTAAAAGCAAATATCTCGAGACAGAAACATTTTAGAGACTTTGTTTTAAAGAAACCTCCCCTTAGTTTTAAAAGACCTATTCAACGATACCCTACTCAATATTACAGGAGAAAAAAAATTTTTTGCCCCCTTTTCACATGTATGGGAAGGGGGTCCAAAAAACAATAAAAATATTTTTTTCTCAACATTTCTAACTTTGGGTTAACACGATCTATCTTCACACCAAATTTAATGTCGATAACTCCAAAACTGACGAAGCTATGAGGGCGCGGCATACAGACAGAGAGACAGACGGACAGACAGACTTACCGAAATGATAAGGGTTTCTAGTAGACTACGAAACCCTAAAAAACCGGATCAGGCACAATGCCGGAAAATCATGCGGTACATGTGAAAACCGCTCGAATTTGTGTTTAATCCTTCAGCGCGATGAAAGACGGAAGGTTTCCTTTACACGGTGCAACACAATTTCGCTGATGCTGTAGTGAAATGAGTATAAAGTTTGATTACTTACTGCAGAAAACGGCTGCAAGTAAATCAGCAGCACGTAAATACTTAGGTAGCATTTAAGCTGAAACGATGAGTGCCGAAGTACCGAAGACGAAAAATCCAGATTGTTTCACCTTCAATTCAGATCATCATGTATGGAAGTGTCCATACGACAACCTTTTAGGTCAATTTCTATGTATGATCCAGATTAACTCTACGAGACATCGGTCTCACGAGTGTCTTGTGATAGTTCTTGCATGTTAAAGATATCCATTTAAGGTAGCAACATTATTCTGGTTCAATGTGTTAGTGCTACGAGTTGTTAGGTTTAAGTGCTCCAAGAGGTCGCTACACTTAAAACTGTGTGTTAGCAAACAATGCAGAATGCAGAATGCAGAATCATCATACACCCATCTTGTCAAAGTTGTCTCGATCCACGAGATGATGTCTTACCTACTTTCTCGTAGGATAAACATTAAGTATGATTCAGCTAATAACATCACTATACTAAGCATTTAAAGTAGCGAATTTCTCTAACCGACTGAAATGAAAAAATCATGAAATAGAAAAGATGGCGAAAGTCAAAGGTTCAAATAATGCTTGTGGTGGAAAATTACTCCAAAAAATTTATTTCAATGTTCCTGCATAGAACCTTTTCTATAATACAATCCAACTCGCACTTGCCCGCTTTTTCGCATTCCGCGTCCTCCAAACTCACACTCGACATCAAACGGCTAGTCTTCAAAGCGTTTGCTTATATCCATATATTATTTCGCTCCGTTCTCCCGACTTATTACCGTGTATTCTTATATTTACCCTCCGGCACGAAATGGTTGTTATAACTTATAATATAAACGTTACGATCTCAAACTTGCCTCGCGTTTTATTACGACTCTATTATCTGTTTTATTGTCCTCCGTCTGAGGGTAATTTAAATATATTTTAATAAATTGAATTGCTTTTGTCAATCTTAGAAGAAAGAATAATGATTACTTTCAAAGTTCATCGTGGGGTCACGAAAAGTTCTCAAGTCATTTAAAATTCTGGTACATAAATGTTTTTAGGAAAGTACCTACTTAGGGCTTACGTAGGTTTCGTTTTGATTGGTGCAAACGTTTAATATTCTTCATCAAAAATAGCAATGTTAAAAGAATTATCACTGAATAACATTACATTAGCTGTTCAAATGAAAGGAAATTAGCATAAACACTCGATTGTAGGGCGTAATAATTTAACAGGCGTGTGAACGAGGTGCACGAACTGAGCATTACTCAGGATAAGAGCGTCATTAGCCGCTTCGGAAGCTAATATCAGAGAGCCAGGTGAGCACTGGCCTGGGACCTCAGCTCAGCCAGGAAGACAGGGACCTTTCTTTCAGATGTGATTTTTTGTGAGCCCGAATTGCAGCGGGAAAACGGGGGTGCCCGGGGCGGGGGAGGGGGAGGGGGAGGCAGCGGCGCGCGCAACCCGGCGGCAGTGCCAGGCCGGCCGCCGCGACACGCGGACCGCTCGCGACCGACCCAAACCAGCCCCACGTTGGGCGCCAGTTAGCTATCCTTGCGATACTCGGATGTTACCATTGCGTAAGAACAAAAACACGTATGTTGATGACTCCGTGGTAAGTGTGGTGTGAAAACTAACCTAAATAGTGATTGTGTCACGGTTTGTTTGTTCCCGCTAAAATTGACACGACGTAAAAATCTGCAAACGATTGTGTGTTTATGAATCTGTGTGTACTCAAAGATTAGTTATAGTTGACGTATTGAGTGAAGTGTCACGTGTTAACACAACGGACATTCAAATTGTAAGTACCTATTGTATAATCGAGTCGCAAACTTTCTGTAACAAATTATTAGCAATCAACCCTCTCGCACTTGGCTGAATGAAGCATTATTCTAAGAAGGCCAACTTCAGCGTGTTCCTGGAACAATTATTTTCTTGGCAACTCAAAGAAACAACTCTTGCCAAATGTCTTTCTAATGACGTACGTCGGCTGAACGTGAACATTTATTTGTAGCGATATCTTATCATGCTGGAAGTTCGCGAGTTACACAGTTACCTTGGCGATTCATACAAAACACTTTAGGTACGAGCAAAGTTTCGACGCACAACTCTGTAGAAATTTTCGCATTTGAAGGCACAACTTCTACATTGTTTTCGCATTGAAAAGACGGCATTCACCGGAAGGGAAATTATGTGAATAGACTTGGGAATAAATTAGGAAGCAGTCCGTCCTTCCCCCGGGAGATTGGACCACGTTATTTGGTTACCAACGCAACAAACTTTTTTCAGCAAAGAATTAATTAAGTGAGGATTACTTTGCGAACAAATGGGATGCGTATTTATCAAGCGCGTAATGATGGCTTAAAATAGGAAGTAATTTTGTGAAGTCTTCGTTGTTTTTAACTTTTAATTGGACCAACTTTGTCATGCTACTTGTTTTCCTTGTATTTCTTTTTACCCGGCTGCCTCACGAGGGTTATGTTTTTTCAATTGAAGTTTGAAAAGGCTTCATGCTTTGATCATATTCAAATTGATGTACCAAATTCTGCGCTACTAAATATTCAATGTTATGAATCTGGTACACAAACTCATCAACATGGAGCACGCATTTTCAGCCCTCGCCCGGATGTGACCCAATGGGGCTTCCCTCTCAGTAAGGAAGTAAGAAAAGACGATCACTCAATAAAATCAAAACAGATACTCCGCCGGAGACTTTGGCGGATCGCACACGTACCGCAAAGCTGCGCGGTTTTTGTAAGCTACCTTGCTACGACCGATGTGACGTAGTAGGATTGTCACTTCTTATAGTGCTGCTTACGGTCAGGGTTTGATTTCCAGTGGAGGCACTGATTTATACAGTTTGTGAATTTGTTTGCGTTAGAGTGGAGCAAAGGCATTACAGACTAAAAAATACTGACACCAAAGTTCATCGGGTCATTCGTCGACTCGGTGTTCCACACAATGACGTGCGCTATCCCATGTTGTCCAATTTTTTAATGGAATTATGATTATTACGTGTGTTTGAAAGTAAAACATCGCCCGCTTCTATGGCAGGTGTAGGACTCGCCTAAAATCAAAGCAGATACTTACTTGGAGACGCCGGAGCTTTGTCGTAGGATTAATAATGAAACAGACTACGAAAACGCGATTGATTCCAGCTCAGAGGATTTATACCGAATCGTAATCTTAGGAAGCACAATATAAAGCTTCGATGTAATACGTGATTCACTTGAGCTCTAGGTAAGTTCCATTGAATATTACGTACAGTGATAAAATTATCTGTACCAAGATATAGGTAGATAACAACATAAATAATACCTACCCAGTACAGCAAAACTTTTCAAATGGCTGTTGATGTTGACTTGATGCCCTTTAAGGAAAGTATGCGAGATCCTGTGAACTTTTATTGAAAATAGAATCACCGCAATCAAGAAATTTCACGGAAAATACCTGTTTTCTCCGATAAAGTACAAAATGACTTATTCATTTTATCGGGAGTTCGTTGATCGAGACAACGCTAGTTTATATATATAAGTCTATGATCGAGACTTTATCACACATAATATCAACGAGAAATAGCTCAACAAAAGGCGGCTGAAAGAAGTTTTATATCTCCTTGGCAACTAACATTCAAACTGGCGATAATAATAAGAAGTGCTCTCAAGTGGTAAATAATAGAGTAGCGGGAACTCAAATCGTATCACAAAGCAAGAGAAAGTTTACCGACAGAAAATGCCTGGAGAAACTAATTTGAGGAGAATTCGTACACAGAAGTACAAGTTCATACAAACTAAGACAACCTCTGTCTTCTATCGTGTGGGATACTGAATGTATGAACAATCTTTGAACCGCTTACTGCTACCAGTAGGCTTAGAAAATGGTTTTGAATGACCGCCGTCAAAGCTATAACAGACGACAACTGGAATCGGTGGCTTAACGTGCCCTCCGAAGCACGAAACTACCATTTCACCAACCAGAAAGTAGTTCAGTCAATGCAATTATCTTACCAATCTGGAAACCAATTCACGAAGTAATGAGTTACAAATACCAACTTTGTGTATTTGCCCCTGAAAATCGAATCTAGATCCTCCGGAACTTGAAGCAAACGCTCAGACCATTGAGACACTGAAGAAACCAATCTGTGGAGAATTCGAGTACACAGAAGCTCAAGTATACACAAACTAAGACAAGCTCAAAGCTAATACAATACAATTACTTATGTGCGTCCAGTCGGTGGAAGAGGCTTGCACGCTCCGACGAATGTCAATATCTGGCGAAATCACTTGATCATAGACAATAATGTCTCTTCATTTCATTAGGCTACATTTCAGGGAGATCGTTTTATCAAATAACAATCTCTATTGTTGTTAGGTTTATCGACCTCTCTATAGTTTGTTACTATGTACTGCGATTATTGTAGCGATGATAATGATGCTTGGCATTTGAATTTACTAACCATATTACTGGTACTGTGAGCAGGTCTCTGAGTAGGTAGTTGTGAAACGACCGCTATCGGAGTAATCATCAGCAACCGGGACCGATTATTTGACGTGCTCTCTTAAACAACAGCCCATTTTTATTTAGTAATTCAATGTGTATCAGCTTGCCATGAAAATATCCAATTTGTGTGTTGAGTATCTAGTAACTAGAGACCTCTCCAGAAACAGACCCCAAAATAACACAGCTAGACCGCGGTTACATTTTCTAGTTTAGTTTATATTTCTTACGATTATGAAAACGACTGTACTAAAAGGCTGGTCGCAGTAATTTGGCGGTACCGCAACTTCGAATGTGGAACGCACTCGTGTTCCTTTCTTAAATATGTCTGAAAAGTTTTGCACTTAAGTACTCCTGCCAGTAATATCCGTAGATTTGCCTCCGACTGTAGGTGGCGCTGCCGTCGAATAGAAAAGGCCGTTTAAAACTTTTTCGATTTCATGAGAACTATGAACAGGGATGACTGTAATTTAGAGACGTTATTTCTATTGGGAACTTTTCGAATCTTCTTTAAGTTGAGGTTATTAATAACTGATATTATTTCAAATGATGACCAGCAGATTATACTATGAGCTAAAAGTTTCTATGGCGACTGGCTGGCTTTTACATGACTCCAAAGTAGGAGTTTATAAATTAGACCTGTTGTCTTACATTATCAAGCAGACAAACAACTCTTATCGAATTACTTTTTCTGAAATTTAATGAGAGTATCTAGATTGTTCTTCAAAATTAATTATTTTTAACAGCTGGTGTAAAATAACGAGAAACCTTCCAAGTTAGAACAGACGGTAAAAAAACTGCTCAAACAATCGGCTCCTGACGAACCTCGAGCCGGTTTTTTATGTTTTCTGGCAGCTGGTGTCGATTACGGGAAAAACTTTTGATGGGGCAACTCCGGAGATTAAAATAATATCCTGGGGATTATCCTCGAAGATAGACAGAGAGTATTAAAGGCTTAATTGCATTATCAATCCGGCGGTAACTGAACCGAGAGGGGTTCGGCGAGTCCTAAACTAACAACTTGCTTTCTGAGAGGCAAAGACTTTATTTTCTTCCCTCTCTTTCGACCAGTGAACCACTCATCCCGGTGTCCTAACAAAAATAGAAAGGGTCTGACCCTTCCACGGCTCAAGTACACGCCGAAGTGAATATGAACAAGTCGGTAATTTCCGTATGAAAGATCGCATTTACAGTACAGGACTTCGTTTTCGCGATCTCTCATGCGGGACGGGCCGCTCAATTTCGCCAATGAGCATTTTATTACACAAAGGTACGATGCTTCCAAATATGAGTGATGTTTCACATCTGAGGGCTGATGTCCATTTTTTGAAACAATTTTGAATGCCAAAGAGTTTACAACTCCTTTTAAACTTGCTACTCCAATTTGTTGATGTCTACAGTTCGAAGTGCGATCTAACTGTTGGGTAATGAGTGAATGGATTTTTGTTCTTGTAGTAGAACGTGTAATACTAGCAGCGGTTAGACGAATCTTAAACGGGATACCGTCGTTTTGCATATTGTTGAAGTTCCTAATATAGTTTGGCATAACATGGTTCGCATAAATTTCTTTGTCATACTATTTGTTCGGCATAATCTTTTTATGTCATACGCATTTATAGTCATACTAGTCGCTTGTCCTATTTTCTTTTAGACTAATTTTGAGTCGCATAATTGTTATCTGTCATATTGATCAATGAGAATAATATTTTTATGGAAGACATTAGATTCAAACACATTTCTATGAATAATGTTCATTTACTCTTGCTGTAAATTAGACGCGTAACGCGTACATAAACAGGGGTGGGTGCGAGCGAAACGAGCACGAGAGTTCGGGGCACCCCGAATCGGTTAGGTTAGGTTTAGCAGGCTACGATGGAAGCGAGCTGGCTTGCTTCCGTTATGCCTGCGGGTTAGGTTGACATTTATGCATGCCTTCTCGCTCGTGCTTGTTGCTTGCTGCTTTATTGCTTGCATGCATGCTGCTCGCTTGCTTGAATGCATGACGGGGAAGAGAGCGCGCAGCCCCCCACGGTAAAAAAAAAACTATTACCCATTTTCGGTAGGTTAGGTTGTGTTAGGTTGACATGTATGCTTGACATGTATGCTTGCCTGCACGCTGCATGGTATGCCTGTTTTTCGTAGAATAGTTTTGAACAATATGCGGTATAATAATTATGCGTATTTAAAATTATGGCAATGAATAATATGCCTATTTATCTTTATGCTTATGGACATTATGACTCTGTAATTTATGCCAAAACGGTTATGTGTATTGAAGTTATGACTTGAATTCATTATGACTAGTGATCGTATGCCTAATAAAAATATGACTTAAAATTTTATGCATCCCGACCCCAATCCATCTTAAACGCGCATACGAATCAAATTGTTTTAAAATTTGGACTCCTGCAGCAGCAGCTGTCATGGTGTCTCCTGTAACCATAGCTGCGTGTGACAGGACTCAGGGCACGCTTGGTTGAAGCCGGCCCGCAATCTATCGCGAAGGACTGGTCACTTGTAAATAAGTGTCGTTTTACATTCGTGGGCTGCAACATCAGCTGTCACAGTGTCTTCTGTATCCATGGCTGCGTCTGACAGGACTCAGGGCACGCTTGGTTGAAGCCGGCCCGCAATCTATCGCGAAGTACTGGTCACTTGTAAATAAGTGTCGTTTTACATTCGTGGGCTGCAACATCAGCTGTCACAGTGTCTTCTGTATCCATGGCTGCGTCTGACAGGACTCAGGGCACGCTTGGTTGAAGCCGGCCCGCAATCTATCGCGAAGTACTGGTCACTTGTAAATAAGTGTCGTTTTACATTCGTGGGCTGCAACATCAGCTGTCACAGTGTCTTCTGTATCCATGGCTGCGTCTGACAGGGCTCACGACGCGCTCGGCCGCAGCCGGCCAGCAATTTATAGCGGAGGAGGGCCGCTTATGAGTTATGGCGCCGGTGTGCTTTTGATTTACGGCCGATCACAGTGAAATATCGCCCGACCATTGTAAAATAGTGAAACTAAAAATGCAGAATGATTTTTGGCCGGATTCCGCGATTTAAGAATGAAGAACGGCCGTAATCCTATTACATTCACTAGAAGTGCCTGAAATAAATTGAAATTCATTGTAAACGTTTGATAAGTATAATTATCTTTTACGTATATTACAGATCATCTGTTATTGTTAAGTTCATGTTCGTTATTAGTAACAGTTATCGATTGTCCGAAGTATGACAACTAAAATCGTTGATGTCGTAGTAAATTTTTTTATCAGCAAGTGTAAGTAGTTAGATCAATAACAATGACAATTTCTTATCTGTAAAATAGCTGTAGATCTCACATAATAATTACTTTAACGGGTCTTATCGCGATAGTTTTTTAGGTAAATAAATAAAATAAATAAATAAATCGCTTATTTACCTAAAAAACTATCGCGATAAGACCCGTTAAAGTAATTATTATGTGTGAAAGTAATCGCGAGTGCTTTAAAAGCTATATATAGCTGTAGATCTGTCATTTGCAAGGATGGGCCATCTATAATTCGTTGGGTGTAATTGTACGATTTCCCTTACTTTTTTATGTCAAGTGGTTTTTTCAGTTGGTAACGTATTTAGCTCAACCAGGTATCCCATAGCAAGGACTCGTATTTCAGCCAGCCACTTAAATTATGACTATACGAGTATGACACCATTTAAATAATTATATGTGTCGTTATCATTTGAATAAAAACCATGTCAGAAAGTAACATATTTAGCCCGATCAGATATCCGGTAACAGAACCCCGTCTGTCAATATTCCATTGAGAGTGAGGAATGGTTTGCCACCGGTACATGAGTTACGAACGGTCACGCTACGGAGCGGACCAGGGTCCCAACGTTCGGCCAGGCATTTCAATATGACAATGCGAGTTTGATACCATTTCATAAAGTTGAAATTGCATTGGTATGTGTCATTTTCTTTATCATTTGAATAAATATCATGTCAGATAGTAACATTACTTAGCCCGATCAAATATCCCGTAGTAGAAATCCGTCTGTCAATATTCCATTGAGAGTGAGGAATGGTTTGCCACCGGTACCAACGTGAGTTACGAACGGTCGCACTTCATAGTGGACCGCCGGACTCGGCTGGGACCATTGCGGCCAGCATTTAAATATGCCGATACGAGTATGACACACACATTTAACATCCACTAGCAAGAAAACAAAAATATGGGCCATTTTATTTAAAATTATTTGGATTTAAATCATCTGAAATAGCAATATTTTAGCTCAATCAGGTATCCGGTAGAAGAAACCCGTCTGTCAATATTCCATTGAGAGTGAGGAGTGGTTTGCCACTGGTACATGAGTTACGAACGGTCGCGCTGCGGAGCGGACCACTGGTGAGCCCAATTTTGCAGTCAGCATTCAAATATGCCGATACGAGTATAACACACTTTGAATATTCAGAATATTTACTAGTAATAAAACTGAGTTTACGTTGATATAGCCTTGAACGTTTTTCTTTGTCATTTGTAGAAATTGGTTTACAAATACCAATCTGCGAACAAAAAACAGTGATGATGATGATGATGTTAAGTTCAGATGGTTGTTATTGGTACTTTATGTTGTAAAAGATACCCAAAGTTGCACTCGGCTAGATTTGACGTGTTTAAAACATGATTTGTTGATGAGTTATGGCTGTCAAGTTCCTATCTACATTTAAATATTTCTGTAATAATGAGAAGAAAATTCATGGATTCTAAATGTCTCGTGTTACTTACTACACATAAATAATCTGTAGTGTAGGTCAAACGAAGAAAGAAGGGTAAACGGCTATAGAAAAATAATGAAACTCCTAAAAGGCGGTCATTTGATACAAACGACACACAATTTCGGTGAAATGAGACAACTACAAGCCTGCTCGGTTCACAAATAACAATTTGGTAAGATATTATAGTCTCCTCAACCTTCACTCTGCCCATCATGTATTATCGACTTGATCTCGCAAGTCTATTTCGTTACACGCGCCGCATTATATTTTCCTTGTCTTTTGTATGATATTTTCTATTAAGTATTACCAATGACCGTGTCTGTTTATAAACCATGTGGTACTTGAGATATTATTAATAGCTTTTGAAACGGCTTTCTTAAAATATGTATATGACTTTCTTCGTTTAAAATGACACTTTTTCATATTTTTAGTCTAATTTCAGATTTTATGATACCGTAAAGTTTTCAGGACGGAAACATGGGTCTTGAAATATATATCTGGCGTCTAATCCAAAGTTTGATGGAAACTGCCCGAAATAAACTAAACAAATACGATGATGTAGTTTGGTATGTGATAAGTGAAGAGTTTAATCACATAGCACCTCGCATTTCTAATTAATCTAATTATGCATTTGAGTCGATTACCCCCAGATCCTTCAACTGGTATGCAAATGTCATTTGTATGTCTGTAAGCTCATTAAACCGACATTAAACAACCTCGATCACTTGACTCGATGCGCGGACACGAAACGGGGCAACAGCCTGAGAGCAAGCATACTGTTTGCGCTCCGCTGCTCTCCAAATGACATTATTAACTGGGCGTAGCCATGACATGGATGAACTCTCAAGTTGTATTTGTATGTTTGTCTGCTCATCAAACTAAACGATCATCAAATAAAATGAAAATAAACAATCTCGATAGCGTGGACAGAAAAAGTGGCAATAGCCTGAGAGCAAGCTTACTGTTTGCGCTCTGTTGCTCTCCAAATGACATTATTAACTGGGCGTAGTCATGGCGTAGATGAACTCTCGAGATATGTTCGCATATTTGTCTGCTCATCAAACTAAACGATCATTAAATAAAACGATAATAAACAATACTTGATTGGACACGAAACGAGGCAATAGCCTGAGCCACACGTAACCGTCCAATACTGTGCTATTTCAGCGCAGCACTAACTCATAATCATGAGTCTTTCAGACGTATACAAATTACTAATACCTTTTACTAAAAATAGACGTTTAAATAAAGCAAAACAAAAACCTGCGTTTTAATAGCTCAGCGCAGAAACTTGCGTTACGTTAATTTAGCGTCGCTTTTAGCATGGGGCATGCGAAATTTTCTTGCATCTGACAGACGCATGCAATAGCGCTGCGCTAAAATTGCGCAGCTATAGACGTTATATGTACTACATATTGCAGTGGTAAGGCTACATATTATGTAGCCTTACCACTGCCTGCGTTCAGCTGATCTTCAGATGACATTATTCACTGGGCGTAACCAAGGCGAAGTTGAACTCTGAAAGTTGATACCTATGTATGTTTAAATGTTTGTTCTCGTGTATCCTACGTCTTTATGATTATTTTGTTGTCATTGGATTTATCCATCTGAGGAGCTTTGTTTAATTCCACCAAAATTATATTTTACGATCGTCTTTAAGAATAAATATAAATTCACAGTCTTTCTTTTCTGTGGATTTCCCCTTTTTTAACGCAATTTTAGCACAATAATTTTTACTTTTCTTCAAAGTTTGCCAATATTTTTACGTGTGTTTTTTCACAAGTCATGTTATGTCTGATTGTAACTAAGTCTACGCATGATATTACTCAGTAAAAACATTTCTCATTTTGAGCAGCTAATTAAGCAAAAGTAGACTAGAACCTCCCACGCCCTACTAACTCCGAACACAAGAGTCACAGACATCTCTGTCAATGATACAAACAAGCATATCAGATCATATTGTAACGTAGAGGGAGCCTAGTGTAGCTAGTTACACGACTACGGGAATTGGGTGAAATTGTTCCGAACAGTGGAGCTGATCAACCATCTGCAGGCGTCCCGCTACTACGAAGCAAAAGAAATATAACGTGGTAGACGATTTTTTTTTCGAGTAGTTGCTTTAAATAATGCTCAACAATAAGTACATTTAAACATGTATTTTAACTAGGATAGTTAGGTTGTTTGTCGACACTTCTTCCTCTCCCAAGAGGAATAAATAAAATCTGTCTGTAGAACATTTTTTCTAGGCCGATACATTTTTTAACAGTTTTTTGGTATTAATTTGAAGTAGGTACTTACTTATAATCATTATAGTAGTCATTTTGGTAGGATCCGCCATTAAGTAAATGTTATGTTGTGTATGTTTTAATGTACGCTAGGGAAACATATTTTCAGCATTGCTATAAGATTGTATGATGATGAAGCGTAAATTTAATTTTAAATTGGCCTCGTTTATCCTGTTTGCGAGGCTCTTGCTGCCATATTTTTTGCTCTGAAGCTAGCTACTTACACGCTCGGCAGAAACGAGATGTCTGGAAAGTTGAGATGTATGCAGATTGGAGATTAGTAGCTTCTTCAGCATCAGCAGCGCTTTAAGTTACTGTCGACGTTTCAGATCGACATCTCGTGATGGTATTGACAGTTTGGCCTAATTTGGCACGCTTAAAAGATAAGAATGTTTGTGGATTAGTAGTTCGAGCAATGGTGATACATTCTGGAGGATGTAAGTTTGATTTTTGGTGCTAATTTGTTAATTGACTAAGTAAGTTTACTTTGTAAGACATTGCAGGTGGGTCATTATTCAGATTTCGATTCTCCGCGTAAGCTGCGTGGCAAATTTTAATTTAAGCAATTTGAAGATGATGACAATGAAATATGATTCTGTATACTTTCACGATTATAGAACAGTTTGGTGCTCCTTGCTAGCGCAGTTACTTTTCGAGAAATTTAATTGTTAAATTTTGTGGTCCACGCAGATTACAAATCAAGCCACGCAGATTACATAGCCAATTGTATCTTTGTATTTCCATTAGTTTTCTATAAGTTTTACTTGAAACATGATTATTCTTGACTTAAGTCTAGGTTGTAAGGCAAAGATGGAGTCTGCGATGGAGACAGGTCATGGAAAATAAGTCTTTATTCACTACCACCATAAAAAGATTATAAGGTTTTTATGATTTTGGAATCAACAGATGCAGGTAATTAGTTCCTGTCTTTCAGTGTGCATAGTGAAAGACGATTCAGAGTGCTTAGTCCGAATTGGTGGATTGGCAAATAAATATGGATGATATCCCGCCAAATATACTTACAGGTGTTTTATGGTGGAAAGGAGCTGGCGGAATAAGGTCGTGGGGGTCTTGGTTCAGCATAATTTTGAATAAAAACATGATGAAGACTGCTAGGCAGGCCATCTTGCGACAAAAAGCAAGGCTGTGTAGATTGGTATTGACCAATTGATATGTGTCGTATTGAGTTCCATCAAATCAAGAGCAACTTATTGACCAAGTCATCCAAGGGGTGGCCAGATTTCTACACACAGGATCCGTCTTGAGTTTTATATGAATTCTTTAATGCAAACATAATAAATAACAATTGGTGATACTTAAATTTAGTTACAAGGGTGAGCATGTAAGCTTAGTTTTATAAGAAAGTAGTGATTTTTAGGCTTCGAAGTGAAATCGAAGTTCAGGATTGATGATAACTCAATGCCCAGTCAAGCTATTCGCAATGACAGAAATAAGTGTACTTCAGAAAAGTTGTTGTCTAGTCGAGAGGACTACTTTCAGATGCAATAAAGCTCCTGTGTCGTGGTAGCATTGACTGAGACCAGGGCTTTCTCTACCTCTATAGAACGCAATTTCCACTCTGCCAAATTGGGCTTGACAATGTCTCTGTGACGGTACTGTCTTCTGCATACCTATGAATAGCAAACTGAAGTAGTTAAAAGCTATTCTGAAGGAAAGAATCGCCGAGAAACTAGAACCTTGAGGACCACAGGCATCAATGGCCATGAAGTCAGAGAGATAGCTGTTATTGATTACAAAAAACCAGCTAGGTTGTCATAAACAGGAAGCTTGCTGAGGTGCCAGGTCAATGTTTCTGCCAGACCTTGTCTAGCAGCAAAAAACCTCCGAAATGTCAAGCGAAGTAGCAAGTTCGCCAAAAGATTCCCAGTAGTCTTAGGTGAAAGTCATATTGACGGCCGCAGTTGGTAGGGGCAACTAACAAGTTAACTCACCATAGCCTAACTCCGTCAATTGCAGTAGATTTAAATAATATCAGGAAGATTTGACTCTCCACAGACATTGTGTCGCCCAGGACACAGTTATGGAATACGCAGGGTTGCCTAAGCCCTATGCGACCCTCTCGGCCTCCCTGGTTGGATCCGCAAGAAGGACAGGTCAGCTGCAGGTGTTTGCTGCACATTAGACTTATATGACACGCGTCTGATGGAGACCTTCTTCCTCACCATGACGTAACAGTAAATCGAGTTAACGCTATCGCCCTGTTTATGAACCAATGATACGTACATAAGCAAGTTAAGGGGGCTTTGGCATTGTACTTCTTTTAGAAATAGATAGTGCAAACGAAGATAAATTTAGCAAGATTGTCAGCACAAGAGATAAATCAGGAGCACTGTCTCAATACAGTCGCTGGCATATTATCGGATCTACCTTACAATTTTGACTTTTGGCCTCAAAATACACATCAAGCCTATGAGACAACGATCACTGGCATCGAAAAATTGCTGCAAGACATAGTTAGGTGGTTGAATAGAGCCAACGTCCAGTATTTTTTGACAAAACATGCACTCAAATCCATGAAAATTGGTAAAAATTCTATGTCCAAGTATAACGCTATGAAAACTCAAAAACTTGATGATATTTGCCAAAAGAATTATTTTAATGTGTTTTTTAATGAATATTAGGTAAAATTACAGTATTTCAAATGGTTATTTCAACCTTTTTTTAACTTTTAGAACCATTGTGTAATCTGCGTGGGAAGAATTGTAAGCTGCGTGGGTATTTTGCCACGCAAATTACTCCACGCAGATTACAAAATCAGAGTATTTTTGATAATAACTCGGCCATCTTTTATTGTATCTAAATAAAATTATAGACCAATAGTCCCGACTATATTACAAATCAGCCCTGTAAAAGACGAATCTCTAAGAGTATTAATTCTAGAAGAAATTTGAATCCACGTAACTTACATGCAAGGGTAGTAAAACTTGTGTCAGCCCTTATTTTTGGAAATATTTTTAGTTCTGGGCACTGAGGTGCCCATTCACTCTGCTTGATTATTGAAGCATATCATAATAATTTGAAGAACAAAAACTCAGCTGGATACGGTTATAATCTTAGAAGTTATGACCGATTTTACCACGCTTGGGCTAACTGTTGGAAATCGTGTGACCGATACATATTCGGGTTTATTTTTAAAATTACACGCATTACATATTTTCTTCATCATTCACCTAACATATTGCTTTATGACGATTATTTTGATATACAATAGATAATTAGATACGTACAAAACATAAGGAAAGTAGTAAAATCATAATTTGTAAAAAGTTAGTGCGAGGTGTGACACGCGGAGAACACCAAAAATCCTCCCGTTTTCTACATTCAGACTGGGTTTTGAAACACTAAGTGAATATAAAATAAGACTTTTTAATCGATTCCACATAGGTATTGAAGTGTTTAATCATGTCCAATCGATCGATATGTCCAAACTTGTATAGTTTAGCATTTACAACCCTGTGACCGAAATTTTCGACCCTTTGAAGAATGACCCAGGTAATCATAAATGGTAGACAATTTAGTGCATCGGAAGGAATGCATGTCATAGTCATTTCATAGGTAATACAAACATCAAATTGTCAGCTAACCGAAATATGATTTCCTTCTGATTTTCCCTGCAATGTGCACCAGCCAGCATTACACCGTTCCAAAAGAGATTATGCAAAGTTTTCTCTATGAGCTTTGCAAGCCAGGACGTCCACCTGATAATAGCACAATGATAGGATTTAAGCAGCGATCACCCTACTAGCAGTTTTCATTTTGGCGTACATTGCTGGCTATTCTATGAGTGTCTTTTGAGTTTACTGTACCGAGCTGGAAGTTTGTAAAGGAGTTGTCTGGAAGTTGATAAAAATATTTCTATTTCATTTTTACATCCCACCCGACCCGCAGCCATGAAAGAGACAGTTGTAACTCACCACCGGAAAATTTGCGTTCCGGGTGTACTAGGTTCGCCGTTCAAAATCTCCACCAAATTCGTAGATAGTGGAATCATTTTGCTGCCAATAAAATATTCTATGCCCGTATCATTTGCTGAAATTACATGATATTTAGAAAATTCCAGAGCGTAAACTTGCTGATAATTTTTTGCACTTTGCGACGGCCATATTTTTTTAAATGGATTATTACAACCAGAAAATTAATATGGAGCCATAGATCTAGTCAAGATGAATTATCGTGGCAAAAATTGTTTCGATCTGTTGCGAATTGGTAGAGGTATACGTTGAAAGCGTATGTATAAAAAAAACACTTCAGATCACTCTTAACAATGAACAGAAGATAACCAGTAATGTATGCTCGGATTCTGTGTGAACGGTAATGTAATCGCTGCTTTTCGTACGAAACCAAATGAAGCTCTCATTTCAATGTAAGTACTAAAATTGAACCAAACTATTCATTAGTGAATTCAGTGTTTAGTGAGCTGGAACTGAACGGAAATTCAAAATTTATGCAGTTAATAGATATTTTCTATTCTATGTTAGATAATGTAACCAACCGTGCTCTATTTTATCGTTATGGATTGTATCAAGCGGTACTTCACGCCTGAACAGCTTCTAACTCTTTATAAAGCTCAAGTCTGATCTTGCATGGAGTACTGCTGTCACCTTTGGGATGGCTCGGCTAAATACCAACTTGCTGCACTGGATTCGGTGGAACGCAGAGCCAAGAGATTAATAGGCGATAAAAAACTGGTGGCGACCAAGCTTCACAGCCTGGCTCACCGCCGCAAGGTTGCTTGCCTATCGGTCTTCTACAGATTGTACTTCGGAGAGTGTGCGCGTGAGCTGCATGAGCTCATACCACCGTCTCCTTTCTTCCATCGGACATCCAGACGCACGGCCGGTTACCATCTGTTCTTAGTTGATATACCCACATTACGCACTAAGCGCTTCAAATCATCCTTCATTATGCGCACAGCTAAAGAATGGAATTCCCTGCCTGCGTCTGTATTTCCGAGTGCATATAACCTGAATCTCTTTAAGTCTAGAGTGAATAGGCATCTTCTGGGCAAGCTCGCTCCACCGTAGATCCCATCTCTGCTCTAGGGCAAGATTGGGGTCAAGAGTAAGCCCATCATAGATAAAAAAAAAAAAAAAAAAAAAATATTATTACATAATTCGAAAATGCTTTTAGAAACCCTAAATACCTATCTCAGTCAGTACATATGTTAATATTTATTTTTACCCCACCAGATATCCAAAATGAGGATTCAGGGAACGTATGCAACTCTTCACAACAGCTTTAAGATGTAATGATAATGACTTGCCGTGTGATGCTGGCTTAGAATAGCATCACCCCAATTCTACCCGTGGGCGTCGTAAAAAGCGACTAAGGGATATTCATCCAGGGAATGGGCAGCAGCGTTCCCTGTAAATGTAACATCTTGGCACTGCGCTCGCCAATCCGCCTGCCAAGCGTGGTGAGTATGGCAATACCCCCCGATAGGGGGAGGCCCATGTCCAGCAGTGGACTGTTGTGGCTGTTATGGATGGTATGGTTATGGATAATGACTTGTATGCCGTTTACTTTCTTTTAACCCTACAAAGAAAGATGACTTGATTTGTCTGTATGTGCATGTACAAAACGAAGAGGTAGACAGACATGAAAGTTGAGCTGAGGTCGTAACTATAATGTGTATTTTTTTAAACATAATATTGTGATCCCAATAATGTTTAAAAAAATATTTTTAGTTTCTGAAAAGATTTTTTTCATACAATTTAGTTCAAGTTTTTCTCTTATTAGTCAACTTCAAATTGCTACGTAGCACGTACCTAGCCTATTTATCTGGGATGGCTGGAATGTCATCGTGCTTGTGTAAAATATATTAGTGACATAAAAATAAGCTTCTCTTCAAATAACTTAAACCAATAAATTGCTCCATTTATTTTCTCGCAACTTCAATAGAACTATTTACACACCAATGAAAAAACACATTTAAGTTACCAAATTGATGAGCGTAACGTGCCATAACTTTGAGAATCCCAACTTAGATGTGCTCTAATAAAAGATTGAACCCAATCATTCATAAGTTCTAGATTTTTCTGTCTAGTCTAGACCATCAATATTACTTTCATATGAAACAGCAGATTTGGTACTTTATCAAGTTGATGAATATCAATCAAAAAGATGAATATTACCTATTATTTTTTGCTCATATTATTGAAGTATGGCAAATCTGCTGCACGAAATTAAGAAACAACCTCTGGTTTTTGAGTTTTCTAACTGTCCAAATGGTACTCGAGTGTGTAAATAGTGAAATTATGAGGAAATTTCCTCATTTTCGTTAACAGCATTCTCCGAAATGCAACGTGCCCATCCAGAAGCTGCCCGCATATTTGGTTAAACCAGAACTAGTTTCTGCGAAATCTGGCTGTAAACTGCTACACCGCTCACTGTGCTGTTGTAAAATCTGGGATAGTTTCATGCCAGTGCAGTGGCTGGCAGACGCCACTTGCCAGGATAGTTCCAACTCACTTCACTGCACTGACTGCTGGCTTGCTGACGCCGGATTTACACTTTCTATGCTGTCCCGATGCCGTAGTGGATAGTACCCCTGCCTTCTACGCCGAGGGTCTTGGGTTCGATTTCCACCGAACACAAATATTTGTTAAGTCAATTTTCAGATATTTGTGTTTAGTCTGGGTGTTTTCTATGTATGATATGTATTTATTTACAAAAAAAAAGTATATAGTATTATATCAGTTGTCTAGTTCCCATAGTACAAGCTTTGCTTAGTTTGGGGCTAGATGGCGCTGTGTGTCTCGTCCAGGGATATTTATTTATTATTTATTTATGCCTTACCTACATACATACATAGATCACGCTTATATCTCTTGCGGGGTAGGGAGGGCTATAAAACGACCATTTACACTACATCTGATAAAAAGTTTGAGAGTCATTTAAAAGACTGCGTATCACTATAGTGACAGGTTGCCAGCCAGTCGCCTAAAATTGCAATGCACGTCAACTTTCGAACCCCGTAGAGTCGCTTCTTACGACACCCAGGGGAAACATATGGGGTGATGATATTTTAATCCGGCACCATACAGCATGACTTACTTATCGGTTATACGGGAAAGATGATTTGCCCTTCTAGCTTGGTTGGTTTTTTACGACTGAAATTATTGCAACTGCCTTACGATTACCATCCTGCAAATTCATTTCTTAAAATTATTATTCATAGATATTGTGCACGTCTCATCCGCCTTTCGCCAAATGCCATTTCTCTCCGTTAGGTCTGCTGTAAGAAATTTCTTTTTTAGAGATAAGCAGTGCCTGTTGTGTCTATTTTCTTTATGTTTTGTTTCGTTATGTTTCTTGTGTACAATAAATGGTTATATAAATAAATAAAATTCGTAATTTGTTGTCTTATAAAGCACTTCTATTCTCTTTCACGTTAACAGCAACAACAGTTCACTCTTGGACCTGTACTTCATCTAGCCATGCTTATTACACCTAGCATGTGGGTTAGCGAACAGTGCCATATTTCAAAGGAAATGCTGCATCCTTTTTTATTAGTCCCCTATACCATATACCACGGGTAGATATAGGATACTGTTATTTTAAGCCGGCATCACATGGCCAATTTTCTCTAAGACAGTTGAAAATTTTCGATCCAATTTTCTTGTGTTTGTTGGCGTGAGGGCTGACGAAGCAAACTCAGGGAGAAAAGCCGATTTACAGAGATTCTGAACTCTGTGCCCGTAGTATATGTTTTATTACTTCATGTTTGTTCCTATTTCAACAAAATCGCGTAAATTGGAGCACGTTTTAGATTGTAAGCACAATTTATAGGACTAAGGAGCGTATAGGACGCACAAATGTGACATAAATGGGACATATCAAATCGATTTAATATCTATAAATGTAGAAATAAAAATATTTTACTAACACTGGTAAAATTCGGTACCATACACACAGGTTTAATTACGGAGCTGTTATTTTTTTAAATAGGCCAGATTGAAATGTTTTGCTTTGAAAATCGGTTCTTGGTAAAATGCCACTTACTTAATTTATTCAGTTCAAAAACTTGATATTTAAATGGCTAGCAGTAACGGTGGCTAACATTTTAATTCTTCGCTGTATCACACTTTACATTTATCTTGAAGAGCGTTTTTCCGCCCTGCATTTCTCTATTTTTGTTAGCTTTTTAATTTGAATTTATAGTATCGTTTCTGTCTCTTAGCTGTGAACCCTCTCGCACTTTGTCTTCTCGAAAGCTTTTCTCACTTCCTTTTTACTTCCTTGTTCATTTTGAAAAGGATAAATATCGGATAATTTATGACTGTAAAAATAAAGTTCCCTGTTTGAGAGAGTTAAGTCGCTGAATTGAGTTTTATGTATAAACTGCCTTATTTTTGTATTTATTTTAAGCAAATAAATAATTTTCACCTAATTTAATTAATTAGAGATCTTTATTTGTGTAAAGCATCGCGCCAAAAAAAAACTTGGATGTTACAAATACTTTTTCATGAAGAGACAAAACAGAGAAGAAAAAATATAGTACTCCTACCTTATTCGGCATTGGCGGCCGTCAAAACAGTGAAAATCTATTGCAAAACGAATGCAAATAAACTGCACCTCAAAGCAAAGTCAAACACGATACAGCGACAGGCACGTGAATTCCGAGTAGCTTCTTAGACTACAAAGATGAAGCGTTTCAAATATAGAACGCTTTTAGTAGTCAGTAGTCACATAGCTGGCTGCAATGCCGGCAGGGTTGCCTAGCTTCTGAATAAGCTACGGGTTTTAAGCTATAGGTTTCGTAAAAAGTCGAGCAGATGAAATATCGAGCCAGTTCATTCAGTGTTCGACTGTATTGAAACTTGTGTGAAGCTTAGCGGTGAAGTTTCTACTCAATTAAAGTAGACTTAGGTCCAGTCATAGTCCAGTGTGGATCTAGCGCCATTTGTTGTTTGAAAATGAGCAATATCGTGATGAAAATTAACAGGAGGCATAATCTAAAATCCAATAGATCAAATCACTTTGCATTTTAGAAATAGGTTTAATTTGAATTGTTGCAGCTTTTACGGTGGCCACGCATTATCATGAATTCACGAGACTCAAAAGTCTATCATCATCTGCCTGCTCTTATCCCATTTGGGGTCGGCGCAACATGTCTTTCTCTTCCATTCACTCTATCAGTCGTCAAATCTTCGTTTACACCTTTTTGATTCATATCAAAAGTCTATCATTACCTTAAAATATGGTACAACTGTCTGTCCTTGACCTGTCCACCTATATCTACTTCACTTCTGCCAGCCCTACGATGGCGTCAGGTATGTCGCGACACAACCTGAGCTCCATAAATTTGCTCCCCAGGAAATTGGATTTAAAAGTGCAGAAAACTCCAATTCCCAAACGTCTTTGAAGCTTCCTGCTGGAGAATTTTACTGTCCTTCCAATATACTGTTCCTATTGACCTGCTTTGAAATAAGTCTGCCTGAAAAATAATAATATTTGAGAATTTTTCTGGCCTTGTTCAAAAACTGTGATTTTTGCTTCATTTCATCTTGCAATGTTATTTTTGAGGTATTTTAAACACAACATGATGAATTTCATAAAAAAAAAACATGAGTTCAGTTTGATTATGTGCTAAATTCTACTTCTACAAGACACTAATGTTCTGAGCATGAGGGAGGGTTGAATTTAAGAAAAAGGAGTTAATGAGAATTTAACTCAATAACCAATGTTAAAGCAAGTATCAAAAAGCTGTGTTTGGAGCTTTTTCTGGTATTTTCTTCCGGAAAAGTAAAACAACCCGACAACGGTATAGATTCAGAGAATGGGCAGCAGAATTCTCTGTGAATACAATATTCTAACACTGCGCTTGCTCACCTGCTTATCAAGTGTGGTAAAGTATGGCAATTACCCCCCTAATCGAGGGAGATGCACGTCCACCAGTGGTCTTTCGTAGCTACACTACAAGCTAGTAGTAGGTAGTATTTTTTAAACATACTCAAACAACTATCTACTCAGGCACATTTGTGATGTAAGATACCCTGAGGCACGAACAATTTTCCCGCAGAAGTAACCCAGTTTCGCTCCTTCGTAAGAAAGTGGCGTAGGATATAAAGTATAGTCATATTTTCGGTTTACTGGCGCAGAGAGATCAGTTATCACATTAGGCTGAGCTAGCTTATCTTTGTGGATGTGCGATGGAGAGAATTCCAGCCGCTATTTTTCAATATTGGAAATATTACGATAAAAACTGTACTAGATCGCTTAAATCAAATATGAGCTAGACCTTTGTGTAGGTAAGCAAAATTGCTATGACATGGCAATACTTGATTAATACTCTCTAGCGACAATCAATAAGTAAATGTTTTTGTTGTTGTAGACCATTTTGAATTAATGTTTTTGAACTTTGAACTTTGAACATCAATATCCTTTAGCTGAGAATCTATCGCCCAATATTTTAATGATCATGTTAAATAATAAGTATTTCTATGATGTTATCGTGTTTCAATCACGGTTGTTATGATGTCAAGAGATAATGAAGCTAGTAATTACAATGTTAGTGATCATCAAAGAGCTCTTTAGATATTTAGCTGACATTCAAATTTAATATTTAACACACTTGCTTATGAAAATATTCCGGGATTTCGTGAATGTCACATACTCACAATCTCCTTTGCTAAAGTCGGTTAAAAAGATGTTGTTTTGCAGCAAACGCTCCAGTTCAGTCCATAACATTATCTGCAATGCGCCGACATTAAAAGTTCGGTATCTTGTTCTCTCATGTTGTTTCAGTCATTAGCTTCACTTCTTGTGTAAAATATTGCGTTTTTCTTAAATACCTACTTGCTAACTTGTTTATTATTTCTCGGTTAGTTGCTTGCTTTGTAACCGATTTTGCGTTAACAGATAAGTATTTTTTTAAATCATTCACACTTACAAGAAGAACTTCTTTTAAAATCAATTTAATATTACTACTGTCTTGACACCTTTTTTTTTAGTTCTCAATGTATTGTAAGAGATGTTACGTTGTTTCTTGTCTCAACTTTTATGGTTTATCCAAATGTAATGATTTTATTTGATACTACGTATTTTATTCCCCGTCTTGTCAATGGCCTTGGCTGTTCGTTTCGCTACAATAAGCCCCGACATCGATAGACAGACAGACACCGCTATTTCTTTTTCCTTTGCTCCTTTCGCACAAATCTTCCATTAAGGAACAATTACTGCTGGCGGGATTACAGCCCCGGCCTTTTCTCTAATGACCGAACACAATATCTCCAACGAAAATCGCTCCCACAAACTCAATAAATATGTGAAAAGACAAATAGACCGACTTTTTGGTCGTTTGAGATACCGCGTCAACGATCGCCTCGATCAACTCTTATGTCGAGGATTTGAATCTCCTTATACAAAATACCTAGCTGTCCTCTGAGAAGGTAAAAATATTTTTATTACTTTTAAGATGGACTTCCGCATAACCACCTGTAACTATTGGTGTTAGCGATCATCATCGTTTAAGTAGCTATAGACAGCAGCTGGAACGGATGGTTTAACTTATGGTAGGCTTAAAAACCAAGCGACAGCGACAACGACGCGCGTCGTTGTCGCTGTCAAATGACTGGTTTGTATGGGGAACCAGAAAGACCGAGCGTCGGCGTTGTTGCGGCGCGCCACGATGCCGTCACGTTGACAGCGCGCTGAGAAGCTTAGAGTTTGTATGGGATGCGGTCGGGTTTTTCTACAAGACCGCAGCGATAACGACGGCGTCAAAATTTGTTCGTCCGTGTCGTTGTCGCGACGCTTGGAAAATAAGGGTACCATAACTCTCCGAAGCACAAAACCATATTTCTTACAGCTTGCTGTATCTATCCTAACTCAAATGGGAATAATATAAAAAAAATAAAAATTAAAAATTAAATTAAATTAAATATGTTTTATTTCAGGCACATGTCCCATAATTTACAAATTTACAAATGTACAGTTTACATTGCAGTAAATAGTTACATTAAGTAGAAACATTAAAATTAAAACATTATCATCATTATCATACATGGCATTTAAATTCGGTCGTTCAATTTACATTTAAAAATTATATAAATAATTAAGTAGGTACATTACATTAAAAATAATAGGTATCTACAAAGTATGTAGGTATGTCAAGTCAAGTGGGTAGGTATAATCCGTGCAATACAAAGGATAACTTACAATTATTAGGATAATAAATAAATGTCTTATTTTACGGTCATTAGTGAATACCTATCACAATCAGTGGAATTGAGTAGATTACAGATTATTAAAGCTAAATATGGCTAATCAGCCATTGAGTGAGGAACATAATGAGAGGATTTAGGCATCTTACATATGTCATCATTTTTCATTACATTACAAAATGGTTTGGAGTTATAAAATACTGTTGTAAATATGGATTTTACAATTTCATTATTACTATTAATTACTCTTGTATGAAAAGATGTCTTTAATCTACGCATTAGGGCAAAAAAGTCATTTACCCTGTTATCAGCAAACATGCCAGACGCACTACACCGCCATGGTAGGTTCAGCATGGTACGAAAACCGTTATTATATTGTACACGAATAGTATTCATGGCAGCCTGTGTGTAATCCCACCATAGTTGGCTAGTGTAGAACGCCTGACAATAAGACTGAAAGAGTGAGATTTTTACCTGATTTGAACACTGTGTGAATCGTCTAGCAAGCATATTACTTTTCATTGCAATAGCACGTCTTTGACGTTCTATATCAACATCATCTTTTAGAGTGTCAGTAAGGATGTAACCTAAATATTTAAACCTGGAAACTACATTTAGCTGAGAGCTGCACAGGCTTATACATGGACTATGAAACTGTGCATTTCCCGCCTTGAAAACCATCACTTCCGTTTTCTTAACATTATATTTCAGACCGTGCTCCGACGCATATCGCTCGCATATGTTCAAGAGTTTAGTCAAACCGGCAATCGAGGGGCTCAACAGCACCATATCATCGGCATAGCTTAGATTGTTAACGCATTCGCCCCCTATATGACACCCAACCCTGGTGCTGCTGAGCTCCTCAATTAGGCCGTTTACATACAGGTTAAACAAGCTAGTAGAACTCACTCCACCTTGTCTTACGCCGCATTGCAGCTTATATTCATGGGAAATCGTATTTCCCCATTTTACATTATTAGTTTGATTATTATACCAATATTGCATTAGATCTGTAATTTTACTAGGTACTTTAGTATCTCTCAACTTTGCCCACAGCTTAGAATAGTTTATACAATCAAAAGCTTTACTTAGGTCTAAAAAACAGGCAAAAATAGGTGTTTTTCGTGAGGTATAGTATAGTAGGTATAGTATAGTATAGTAGGTATAGTATAGTATAGTATGCTCTAGTATGCTAATATAGAATAAACTCTCGTGTGTTCTGCTAGTAAATCAAACCTGGAGCTCTAAATTCTGAAACCTTTGCTCAAACCACTAGACTATAGAAGCCGTTTTCTAATGACCGAACATAACGAGTATCTCGAACGGAAATCGCTCCCACAAACTCAATAAATATATGAAAAGACAAATAGGACGATTCGAGAGAGATAATGATTACCCATTCAGAAGCTATTTTGATCGTTTCTGATACGAGTAACTATAATAGCTAGACATATCGGAATCAGTTATACAGAATGTATTTTTTTTTTGTATAATTGTTACATATACAATAAAACTTATCAACGACTTGGGGTCCTACAAAAAGAAAGAGAAGGGGACATTACCTTTACCAATGGCGTGTGGTAATGGCTAAGAATACTGTCACCCTTACTCTACCCAGGGTTTTTCTTAAATGGCGAGACGTTGATTTCTTAACCTCAGCTGAATTTCTGTCGACTATAGTTAACCGCATGGTGGCGGTGATACCACCTTAATAGGATTCCCCAAAGAAGTTTGACCTCAGGCACCAGGCAGGCGGCCGGTCATAAAATATAGTCAATTCCTTTTTCTACATGTTTTTTGGTTTATTAAAACACGTTGCGCCGAACCCAACTGATTTTGGATAAGGACAAGAAGATGCCTTGTCTTGTCTTGACTTTTTGTCTTGTTTTTGATAGCTTAAAATGAAGTAGACATAAACAACTTTGTAACTTGTTGTGTAGTAAGATCAAGTGTTTATTCGTAGCCGTAACAATATACCCCTAATTCGACGAAGGTCAATCAAAATAGTCCTCAGCCGTAGTATGGGGCTGTTTACGGCATTTTGGAGAGAAAATATGCTTTTATCTCGTCGGCTAGTGGTCACCCGCAAACATGTTTACAGACTTAAGGCGAGAAACACACGCAATGTCCGTTTGTGTGATTCATTCGATTCTTCACCCTACCTTCATACGAATACAGTTTATATATCAAACGGCATCGCACAACGCTGCGACGGATGCTTCTGTCAAACTATTTGAAATATTCGTATGAAAACAACCAGATGCATTTAAAAACAAAAACGCGACTGCGGTAATTTCAAAGTTGTATTTGACGATAAAAATCCCGCTATATTCAATCTATGAATTTTTAATATAGCCAGTGTCACTCACGCTGCTGAGACAAATCTAACGACACCTAACGTGTTAAAAGCCACCCAGCCGGCTGTACCACGTGAAAACGAATTTCTGGATAATACATTAATACTCTCGTAAAACATAACCCTCCTGAGCAATCGGGTAATAATTGAACAAACGACGTACAAACGGACGTTACCGTGTGTTACTCGCCTTAGGTCTAGAATATCTCGTATTACCAGGTCTATTGTTTCGAAGCCAGTAGTCAATATTTTGATAATAAGTTACGTGGTTGATCATATTCAGACACACGCCGCACGTGTTATTTCAGCAACGTCTCAAGTTACTATAAAAACAGAAGTCTTGTTATAACTTGGACTAGAACTTATTGTTTTTACTAAGGAAAATTGTAATTGATCAAGTCCAAGGCTTCAATTTACAATAGCCGAATGGCATTACGATTTTTTTATCTTCAGATTTTCGTAAAGATCATTGTTTAATCTAAACTCATAGTCGATTTACCATACATAAACTATTTATTATCTGCTGTTTAAAGACTTCAATTTACAATAGCCGAATGGCATTACGATTTTTTTATCTTCAGATTTTCGTAAAGATCATTGTTTAATCTAAACTCATAGTCGATTTACCATACATAAACTATTTATTATCTGCTGTTTAAAGACGCCGTGTGATGTCGGCTTAGAATAGCATCGACCCAATTCTACCCGTGGGTGTCGTAAAAAGCGACTAAGGGATAATTATCCAGGGAATGGGCAGCAGCGTCCCCTGTGAATTAAACATCTTGCACTGCGTTCGCCAATCCGCCTGCCAAGCGTGGTGAGTAAGGCAATACCCCCGAATATAGGGGAGGCCCATGTTCAGCAGTGGACTGATGTGGCTGTAAAGGTAAAAGTTTAAAGGCGATTCTCACAGGAAGGTCAATCAAATCTGAAACATTACTTACAATGCTCCTCCCTATCCCATGTACGCACGCGCTATTTCTACTCACACTTATTAAATGCAGAACAATGCGTGGACCGACGGGGACACACCACAACTCTTCACTCTTGTAGTCCAGTCACCTAGAGTCTGTCCTGACTGCCTTTAAACCACATTAACAATAATAGTACAACAATTTTTCTGCTCTCACGCGCACACGTGGTATTTCACCCCGTGTTTATTTAATGCAGATCAATGCGTAGACTGGCGGCCGAACGCACCACAGCTCCTCACTCTTGTAGTCCTGTCATCTAGAGCTATTCCTGCAATAATGGTGGGCGTTTTCGATAGTATTAAAAAATAACTGAAACCTAATTGAAATAAACCTATATTGGTCTATTCGTGGAAAGGCTCGCGTGAACGTCAAAGCCATTTATTTATTGACGTCGGTTACAATCGAATTTTAGTTCTGAGTGTGTGCCGGCTCTTAAATTAACACACGTGGTTGTTTTGCCATTTATTGAAATCAAATAGGTAATATTATTTTAATTATGAACCCAGTACAAAAAAAATATTCCCCACTGCCTGGACTAGCTAGTGCGAACACGCCTTCACAGTACTTCACGCGAGCAATTCCTATCGTGCGGTTGGAACCACTATTGTCTTTGTAAACGGACCGTTTGTGGGCTTGCTGCGTGACACAGGGCGTTTTGTGCGGAGCCAGTCTTGTGGCTTAGTTCAAGCTTTGCAGCACTTATTGAATGGTAAAGTAAGCTTCAGCTAGAATATAGCTTTGTGCCGTATTTAAAGATAAAGTTCATTAACGGTCTATAAAATTAATCAAAATATATGCAACCTGTACATCAAAAATACTCTTTATTGCCTGGACTAGTACCTACGTCATCAAAGTATTTTTTACCTTACATTTCTTTATTATTTGCTTGCGTTTTGATACAATTACTTACTGAAGTATCCCAACGAGCACTTTGTTGTTCGACAAACTTTACATTACCGGTAAACTAGCCCATCCCGCGCGAGTGCAGGAAATTCATTACTATGTAATTATTAGAGAGCTTTAGCACCGGATTTCCGTGGTTTGCTTTACTCTGTTCTATTTTAAATTCTATCCTCTAATTTGACACATTATCTCCAATGGAAATATTAAATGTTTTGTTATTTGTATATCAATTCATGATATAAAATAAAGGAGCACTTTTTTCGTAAGTCCTTCTGTCTGTCGTGGAACTCGCTAACTCCTCCTAAAACATGCTACCAATTTTGAAGCAGTTTTTAAATTGATAGTGATTCAAGTGGAAGTTTAAATGTATAACACTTGCCGAAAAAAACGTCTTTTTGCGTGAAAATTTGTTGCATCCGGCCGTACTAGCAGGCCGCTAGTCATTATACAAAACAAAGATTCTTACGTTGATCTTATTAGCGACCTACCTTATTACATAGCCTTTGTTACATAGCTCGTCACGTTTCCGTATCACGATTTATTCTCAGCATTCAGTTTAATTAAACTCATCACATCTCTTTAATTGGAACATAAAATATGCTTTCACGTGTGTTTGTTAATAAATTGCTGACATTACGCCGCTTTGTCGGCAACAGGGCCGCAATTTTAATTAACAAGACTTCCCTTTTAAATTACAATTTTGTCAGTGTACCCCGAGTTTGCAGTAATAAATCTATGGATCGGGCACATCGAAGGGATTCATTTTCGGAAATTAAAAGGGCTTAATTCTGTTTCGCTAATAAAAAGAGAATGGTAATTTGTCCCTCTCTTCTCCCCCCCTCCTCCCCCTCTCAACCCTTTCCCTTTTCCCTGTACACCTGTCATGAAGGGTCGACCTCGACAGACCTCTGAAATAGAAAGCTTAGATGTGTTGTTATTTTTTTCCTTTTTCATTTTATTTTGGAAGCTTTCGAAATGAAAGGCTTGAGGCTGACCTCTTTTTCGCAAAGTGTAGACTAGAGATTTTTTCAATTAGGTATTGGTAAGGGCTGCCCACGCCTAGTCACCTCTATCAAACTTTTTTATTGAAGTAATCCTATCCCACGTCTTGCGCAGAAAAAAGTGTATTTGCCAGTGTTACTATATTGCCCAGATTTTCGATTTAATTTCGATTTATTATGATGACTAGCTGGTGCCCGCGAACTTCGTCTCGCCAAGCGATGTTTTCCTGTGTTTCGTATATTATGTTATATATTTATTTCGTATTTATAGTTTAGCCATGCTCCTTGTGTCCCTTGTCAGGTAGGTAGACAGGCCATCCAGTGCTGATAAAAGTTATCATCACTTATCTATCATCATAAACGTTGATGAAGACCTTAATCAAAATATTTGTCAGCCACCATTTCAAACATCAAAATGGATGCATGCACAATCTATGGCGGCGCCCACAGCGCAGCGCTAACGCATGCATCTGTAAGATGCATACTTACCAATTTCAAATGGTTGGTTGGTTGGTTGTCGGGTATCCGGGTTCTATTCCCGGTAGGACAAAAAGTTGATATTTTCGCTTAGTGTTTTTTATTTCCTAGTCGCAGTCTGTTTAGGACATTGCATTCTGAACTATCTGATTGTCAGAAAACCAAGATGGTTCCGTGTTTCGGCCCCGGTTGCTGTTTTTGATTAAAAAGACGGCGGTCGTTACACAGCCATTTCAGAGGCCTGCTATTTGGAGTAGGCAGTTGAAAAACTCTGACACCTGGGTTCATCGGGTCGCTGAACGACTTGGTGTCCCACACGAAAAGAAGTTTCCCTCCAATTATTTTTCAGGGTTTATTACCTAAAGGGTACCCAATTACTGATACTTCACTGTCTGTTTGTTCATCCATCTATCACCAGAGGCTCATGCAACGAAACTATAGGCTACAATTCTACAGGTGAAATTCGATGTACATTGCGTAGCCGATTAGCAATTATGATTTCATTAATAAACCGGCTACGCAATGTACATCGAATTTTGCCTGTAGAATAGTAGCCTGTAGTTTAGAAAAATCGGATACAGGAGGCTGTATCTCATAAACCGTGATACTTAGAGTTGAAATTTTCTCAAATGTCATATTTCTGCTGCCGCTATAAAAACAATTAATACTTAACACAGAAATAAAATAAAATTTAAAGGGAGCTGCCATGCAAATATTTATTTAATATCGTATTTTTTGGGGGAATGAGCAACTTTCCCGCGGTAAAAATCCTAGATGTTGACCAATGCTAGAAGCTACATATTACAAAAAGGTTCATCAATATATTTTACTTCTTTTCGGAGATTATCGCGTACAAACAAACATCGCGAGAATTCAAATATGAAGCCGCTGTAGGTTTGTATTTTCAAAGTAAGTATAAAGGGTTGCGTAGCACTAAACTTTTACAGTTTTATTAAATGGACCTTTCACTGTTGACATTAAATGTGTCGATATAGATAACAAAAAAACGGAATAGTTTTAGGCAAAAATCATAGTTACTGATCTTGAGGTTCACATCTACGTGGTACCCAGACCTTTCATTTCAGCATGCAAATGAGTGATTTTCCGGCAGTAATAAGTAGTTTATACTTTGACCTTGTGTGCTTAATAAGTTAATAACTATAAGTACACGACAAAAAAACTATATTGAAATCCACCTGGTTGAAGATTAAATGTTTTGAAAGAATTTAAAGATTCTACTTGTAATCGTATTTCCCATGTAAATGAACGATTTTTCCGCAATAAAAGTGTCCTAGATGTTGAGCAGAATTTACACGACAAAATGTTTCATTCAAGTCCAACCGGTCGAAGAGTCCATTTTACGTTTAATCGTATTTCCCGTAGGAAAGTTCGATTTTCCTGCAGTAAAATGTGGCTTAGATGTTGACCAGGTTTAGTAGCTACACAATACAAAAAGATTCGATCAAATCCGTCCAGTAGTTTCAGAGATTAGCGGTTAACTTATCTTAAAAATGTAAAGATTTTACGCTTTATCCTTTTTCCCGTAGGAAAGAGCAATTTTCCCGCAGTAAAAAGTGGCTAAGATGTTGACCAGGTTTAGTAGCTACACAATACAAAAAGTTTCATTCAAATACGTCCAGTAGTTTCGGAGATTAGCGGTAACAAACAGACAAACAGACAAACAGACAAACGGACAAACAGACAAACAGACAAAAATTTAAATAATTACTGAAATGTGTTCTAATGCTATTTTTACATCACCCCCAATTAGTTTTTCGTATTTTTATTCAATGTACAGACACACGGGTTTTACTGTTTTATTATATGTATAGATAAACGTTCCGAATTCGTAGCAAAAAAATGATTGAACAATTTAGAATTTGAAGAATGTTACTACATTACACTACACGCATTGCCTCAAAAAATGAGTAATTTTTTATGTGTCCCACTTGCACCCCGAGAATCAAACCAGGGTCTTTCAGATCCAGCGGAGCAGAATCATTATAATTATCCATACCTTAGCACTTAGATACATAATAATGCGTAATGAGGCAAAACTGCTGTAAATAAAGCGATGAAGCGATAATGAGCCGCTTGTTTCCTCGTTGCGTCTGTGTGCGTAATAGGGAACCACACGTAACGTCCGTTGATGCGCATTTTTGCATATGTAAAGAAAATGCGACTTTATGAATGTACATCTTATTCCCATAAGAATACGATCAAACGGTTTAATAGACCCATCTATCCGTCGACGCAGCGTAACGCATGCGACGCCCTATTTGTATGATAATAAGGTGTAAATCCGCATCAAATGTGATTACCCACCATAACGATGTACTAACACATAAAACAAGCGATTGGCAGCGGATTATGTTTCACGTTACGACTGTTACTCGGTACGTAAAAGAAGCGATCAGATAATTGATTCAAATAAACATAAGCTACCATGTTTTGGATTCTGTTCCGATAATACACAACCACGTCAGATGCCTACAAGTTTACCAAATGCAAAATGATTTAGCGTTCCTTTTAATTTTTTTGTGAACGTGAATCAGACTGAAATCCATAGATTTTAAGTTTTTCTTTTTCTCTACAAATATGTTTTATTTTGCAGAAAAGAAGTAGAACACTTCATTATTGAAACACGGACAATTAACGATCAAGTCAACTAGGATAGGTACAAAATATCTCTTTACAAAAAAGGATTGTTTCCTTAGAAAAACGATCATCAAAGAGCAGAAACAAAGAGAGCTGTCCATCAAAACGGAGGCTGCAAATAATAAACAAAGAAAGGGAACTGTAGCGAATTGAATAGACCCGACCCTGGGTAGATCCAATACGCTCTACTACTTCTACGATTTGATGGGTGGGAATATACTCGTAGACGTGCGGATGGACTGTTTTCTTTAAAAGAAAACGCTAAACTTATGACTGCGCAAAAGACTTCGGATGCAATCCTCATTATGACACACACTACAATACAAGAAGGCAAGAAAATACAACAACGGTAGCGTAATGATGAGCAGGTGTAGGTGTAGGTAGGAACACAGAGAACTAAGAACAAGAGTTCTTAATTTAAGAAAATTATAAAAAATGTTTTTTATTTTATACATACTACAGGATAGGTTACACCCAGACCCTTACACCTAGCTCGACCACGGCCCGTGACGCCATTTTCCATTCTCTTTGCGTAGATTTCAAGTTCCGGAAACTTTGATTTGGGGACCTTCGGTACGAGGTATAATACATACAAGATGAATACCTTCAATTGTAACTATAGAAGTATACGATAAATAACCTGTATTATTGAGTTCCATGATTGATGTAGAGTATAATTTGACCTATTATCAGGTCATAATAATTGCTTCAAATTGTCTAATAACAGGTCCGTTTTTAGGTCAAAATATGGCAATAGAGCAAGGCCATGTCCATCAGTGGACTTATATGAATTTTAGCATTCGACAGCGTGACACAATAAAAGTGGCGCGAGATCAATTGGAGCTTAGAAAAAAACATTCGTTCATACAGATTACTATATCACACGTTTATCCCTTTGATTTTGAATGTGTATCAAAAAATTGTGTATGCCTCTGTATTATTTAGATATGAAAATATTCGTGCAAAGTTACTAAGCTTTTATACGTGTCAGAAAACATAATTTAGGAAATCTGTTCTTTTTACAGCTATACCTACTAGGAAAGTAGTTTTTTACCTGTAAAAAAATTCACATTTCCTAAATTGTCTTGTTTGACACGTATAAAATCACCGAATAATGTATTACTATACGGATTGCTGTGTCCATCAAACCTAAGGCAAGAAACACTCGTAACGTCCGTTTGTGCGTTATTTTTACGCAGCGCTATTGCATGCGTTAGAAAAATGCGATTTACCCTTTATTTTTATACTTATTCAGGTAAGTAATATTTCTTTTTAATAAAATGTAGGTATTCGTATGGGAATAAATTCGCCATTCGTATTGTCCTAACGCATGTATTACGCTACGCAGCGTAATTATAACGCACAATACGGACGTTACGTGTGTGTCGTGCCTTAATATTAATAAAATCAAAACGCAGGTTACGCATTACTTTAAAGGAGATTCAGTGAATAAATAAAAAACTATGCCAGCTTTCTTCATACCTGTAAATCCCCCTTCTTTCAAGGCTGCTGTAATGCAACTCACGTATCTGATCCGCTGGGAAAACTCTCGAGTGCGCCACGTGGCAGCCCAGAGTTATTCTGTGATTGAGTGACAACCGATTTACCTCAATACCTACGTCCCAAGTTTTTTGCGTTTGGCGCAAACGCACTGCATGATACGGCGGTTTATGACAACCACCGATATCACAGCATGGCATACTATTCATTTTCTACTGTACTTTTCCCTCGCGCCATCTGACAGGGATCACACGTAGCGTCCGTTGCTGCGCTAACTTAGCGCTGCGTAACACATACGGAAAATCTAAGTATCCATATTATTTTCATAAAAATACGGTTTATTTCAAACAGTTTAACAAACGTGTCCGCAATTAACTGTAGCGCTGCCTCGACGAAACTATGTCAAATCGTTTTACATAAACCGTATTTGTATGGGAAGAAGGTGGTGTATTGTCCTAACGCATGAGTTACGCAGTGCTAAAATAGCGCAAGATCAGACGTTACGTGTAATCTTTATATAAATCATAAGGCGCGTGTGAGATTCGCTAAAGTTTTCTCGGGATATGTCACGTGACAGCCGCAACCTCAAGTGACAACTGATTTACCTGAATCCCTCACGAGTCTGTTGCGTCGCTGAATGTTTGAGCAGTCGCGCCATCCCGGGTGGATAGGCGAGTCAATTCAGGAATAAAATATGTTGAATTAAGTATCCTAAAATACTGGATAATGGAATACCCCCAGCCTGGGGGTAGCCCACGTGTGCAGACAGTGTCTCTTCTGTTTCACACATTTTATATGGAAACGCAAGTGTCATTTCTGCGGTGTTACCTGTGGGCTTAGCGCCTAAGTTTCCTCGTGATATGTCACTTGACAGCCGCAGTCTCAAGTGACACCTGATTTACCTGAATTCGTCGCGAACTCGCGAGTCTGTTGCGTCGCTGAATGTTTGAGCAGTCGCGCCCTCCCGGGTGGATAGGCGAGTCGATTAAGGAAAAAAATATATTGAACAATGTATACTGACATACTGGTTTTTTTTTTGTATTAAAACACAAATTGAAATAAAAAACATTTTTAGACCTATCAAATTTTTTTAAAGTATTACTACTAACAGTTTTTCGTCTTCTTGAATAGGTAGGTATCTTTTCAAAAAAAATCACCGCAGGCAAGATTTATACCTACGACTTTCGGCATCTGTAATGCCGACGCCACTGCCACTATTGGGGGTAGCCCACGTGAGTAGACGGCGTCTCTTCTGTTTCACGCATTTTTTAAGGAAGTACTTTCAAGCGTCGCTATATCGTCGCACGTCTCATATATCCGCCTCGTCTGTGCAGTTAGCGCCTAAGTTTTCTCGTCTTATATCACGTGACAGCCGCAGCCTCAAGTGACACCAGATTTACCTGAATCCGTCGCGAGTCTGTTGCGTCGCTGAATGTTTGAGCAGACGCGCGCTCCCGGGAGGATAAGCGAGTCAATTCAGGAAAAAATATGTTGAATTAAGTATCCTAAAATACTGGATAATGGAATACCCCCAGCCTGGGGGTAGCCCACGTGTGCAGACAGTGTCTCTTCTGTTTCACACATTTTATATGGAAACGCAAGTGTCATTTCTGCGGTGTTACCTGTGGGCTTAGCGCCTAAGTTTCCTCGTGATATGTCACTTGACAGCCGCAGTCTCAAGTGACACCTGATTTACCTGAATTCGTCGCGAACTCGCGAGTCTGTTGCGTCGCTGAATGTTTGAGCAGTCGCGCCCTCCCGGGTGGATAGGCGAGTCGATTAAGGAAAAAAATATATTGAACAATGTATACTGACATACTGGTTTTTTTTTTGTATTAAAACACAAATTGAAATAAAAAACATTTTTAGACCTATCAAATTTTTTTAAAGTATTACTACTAACAGTTTTTCGTCTTCTTGAATAGGTAGGTATCTTTTCAAAAAAAATCACCGCAGGCAAGATTTATACCTACGACTTTCGGCATCTGTAATGCCGACGCCACTGCCACTATTGGGGGTAGCCCACGTGAGTAGACGGCGTCTCTTCTGTTTCACGCATTTTTTAAGGAAGTACTTTCAAGCGTCGCTATATCGTCGCACGTCTCATATATCCGCCTCGTCTGTGCAGTTAGCGCCTAAGTTTTCTCGTCTTATGTCACGTGACAGCCGCAGCCTCAAGTGACACCAGATTTACCTGAATCCGTCGCGAGTCTGTTGCGTCGCTGAATGTTTGAGCAGACGCGCGCTCCCGGGAGGATAAGCGAGTCAATTCAGGAAAAAATATGTTTAACTATGCATCCTAAAATGCAAGCGTCTTATCTGTTTCATACATTTTACCTATATGGAAACGATTTTAAACGTCGCGATGTCGTCACACGTCTTATGTCACCATCTCGCCTGTGCAGTTAGCGCCTTAGTTTCCTCGTGACATGTCACTTGACAGCCGCAGCCTCAAGTGACAACTGATTTATCTGAATCCAGCGCGAGTCTGTTGCGTGTCGCTGAATGTTTGAGCAGTCGCGCCTTCCCAGGTGGATTAGGCGAGTCGATTCAGGGAAAATATAGGGTGAAATTTTACTAGTGACCGATAGCGAAAACTTAGAACTGGCTGGTGATAAGGAACAACTTTCCCCAAGGAACATAGGTCGAAATACGAAAAAAAATTTTGGGCCTCCCATACAAAGTTACCGATCAGCTGATTTGAATTACTATGGGAGGCCAAAAAATTTTTTTCGGATTTCGACCTATTGTTCCTTGGGGAAAGTTGTTCCTTATCACCAGCCGGTTCTGAGTTTTCGCTATCGGTCACTAGTAAAATTTCACCCTATATATGTTAAACGACGTATCCTGAAATATGAGATAAAAATTATGTATTGAAGCCTTATTGAAGCGCATAACAAACCATTTTAAAACCTGGTAAATTTTAAATAATCAGAAAAATGATTGTTCCAATACATTTATAACTAGTAACTACTAACACATAATTCTTTATGTTTTTGAATAGGTATTAAATTTTAAAACACTGCCCGGGCTAGGTTAATTTTTTGTAAAACTTGCAATAACCTGCAACTTTCGGCATCTGTACTGCCATCGCCACTACCACTACTGGGCTACTGTGGCTCAATCTCTTCTTCTTCTCAATCAACAAATTGATTCAGTAGGTAATAAACCCTTTGGTGAAATGATTTGCTGATTCAGTGTAAGGATTTAATAATTTTCTCTTTGTGTGACCTATATGCGAGATCTCACCTTCTATTGACTGGAGTATCGAGCTATCACTCAATAAGTAGACTACTTGAGTGAAACAAATATATGAGGCTCAGCCTCCATAGAGGAGACGTGAGACGTAAAAAAGCATCTGTCAAACAATTGTTCGCCGGAGACATAAGACGTGCAACATCGCAACGCTTGGAACGATTTCCACAAAAAAATGCATGAAACAGAATAGGCAATGCTACACACGTAAGACGCGCGTCGCATCGATAACGGCTCACGATCGTTTGTTTGACAGATATCATGTTGCGCATCGTATCACATGTATATTCTGTGAAGCTTTCCCATAAGTTGCCACGTTTGCCTGTACTGCGTTCTACAATGTCTACGCCGTAGAAGATCGCTACGACCGCTACGACCGCTACGACCAGCTACGATGTAGCATGATGTCAGTATTTTGCGTTTCGTTTCGCCTGAATTTCCAGTTCCCAGAATTTGTGAATTTACGAATGTTTCGCTGGGAAATAAATTTAGGATATTAAACAACAGCGCGTCGAGTTTCCCGTTCAAAATAAAGTGGGTCACAAAACTGTAGCATTTAGTTTTGCGTATTGCTGAAAATTAACCACGTATTTTACACAAAGTTTTTTGCTGACGCACGTAGGTACATACATATTTTTGAACTATTTAATCACGATTATTCTGTCAAATCTCCTTTAAATATGTAAACTTGGTTTTACGTTGCCGTGGCCTAGTCGGCGTTTGACTATAGTTTTGATTTTCGAGAAGAAACAGTTTTTGCCGTGCCGTGTGGTGCTAGCTTAGAATAGCATCATATCTTTCCCGTGGGTATCGTAAAAACCGGCTAATGGACTTTAAAGTTGATGTGTATTGCGATTTTGTCTGACAGGCTGACAATCTGTCACTATGGTGATACACGGTCTTCTGAATTGCTCTCAAAGTTTTGTCAAATGTGGTGTGAATTATTGTATTTTTACAGCCGCCATTTACGCTCTGCCTACCCGGCTAGGGAAATAAGCGTGATATATGTATGTATGAATGTTCATGCTTGGTGTAACCAAGGATGGTGTGTTCCATATCCCAACAGTATCTAAGGCTATTCTTCTTCTCCTTAGCCTTATCCCATCATCTGGGGTCGGCTCTCCTTGTCTGTCTTTTCCATTTTTCTCTGTCCTGAGCAGTTTCGGCCAACAGTATCTAAGGCTATTGAGGCGTGGAATTGCCCGGGACGATGCTAACGTCTGTTATTGCTAGTGAACGTATGTCTTAGTGGAATATGATGCCTTCCCGAGTGATGCCGGATTAGAATAGCATCACTCCAATTCTACATGAGGGTGTCGTCAAAAGCGACTAAGGGTTAATTATGCAGGGAATGGGCAACAGCGTTCCTTATGAACAAAACAAATTGCACTGCGCTCGTCAATCCAAGTCAAGCCAAGCTTAGTGAGTACGGCAATATCTCTCCGATAGGGAAAGGCCTATGTCCAGCAGTTGACTGTTGAGATGGTATGTATGTATGTATGTATGTAATAACTTTATTGTACCACACAAGAAATCAATACAATATAAAACTTAAATAAACTAAAAGATTGTATAGGCACAAAGGCGGACTTATCCCATTAAGGGATCTCTACCAGTCAACCTTTGAGAAATCCAGAGGACATGGTGTGCGCAGGTAAACTATGGTACAGTTTTTAAACAATATATAGTTCATGATCAATACAGGAGATAATAAGTAGGTACATACCAAATAAACTAAACTGATACTAAATAGAATAACTAACTTACAAATACACTATATACAACATTATAAAATACACTATATAATACACTAAATAAATAAATACCTATATCATAAATATACAATACATAAATACAAGCCCTATAAATCGTCAGAGTCATTTTGATCTACACCCCAAAGTTTTCTTAAGTTTAATTTGAACGTGATGATATTTGAACTTTTCCGCACATCTGTTGGAATCTTGTTCCACAAGCGTGCAGCACCGATGGTGAAAGACTGTGAAAATGTTTTGGTCCTGCATGCTGGAGTGTGGAGGGGAAAGATCACCGCACGAACGCAACCGACTGTCAGTGACATTGTGATACACAAACCTCTCCCGCAGGTACTGAGGAGCAGCTGGGTTAAAAAGAACGTTGAAAAGAAGTGATAGGGTATGGAGGTCTCTGCGTTGACGTATAGGCAACCATCTCAGCCGCTGCCTGAACTCCGTAACGTGGTCGAACTTTCTTAGTCCAAAAATAAACCGGATGCCCTGGTTTTGAAGACGCTCCATCTTGTTAAGAAGATCCTCATTAAGATCAAGATAGGCCACGTCACAGTAGTCCAAGAGAGGCAAGAGAAGAGCTTGAGCCAGCATGACCTTCGTTTTAAGGGGCAGAAAATTCTGCAATCTTCTTAGGGAGTGGAGTGAAGCGTACAGTCTGCGGCTAACCTCATTCAGCTGATGTGTCCATGACATTGTCTGGTCGATAAAAATTCCCAGGTTTTTCACTTTAGATGAGTAAGGAATAGGAGAATCGTCGAGGATAACCTTAGGAGTATCAGCCAGACTAAGTTTTGCTATACGCTGATGACTGCCTATGATAATGGCCTGAGACTTTGCAGCATTTAACAGAAGCCCATGCCTCGCTGCCCAATCAGCTATCGAGGACAGATCAGCGTTTATTCTGTTAATTGCATGATGAAGTCTATCCGGGGTTTCGGCTGTGTATATCTGTAAGTCATCAGCGTATAGATGGAAAGAGGATGTCAGTGACGATGTGATGCCATCAATAAAAATAGAGAAAAGCAGCGGTGAGAGTACTCCTCCCCTGCGGGACCCCAGCCTCAATCCTACACCAGTCCGAACGCCTATCATTTGCTTTGACCAGCTGATACCGGTTCGTTAAATAAGACCGGAACCATGAAGCAGTATCGGGAGCAAGATTAAGTCTGCGGAGCACAGCAAGAAGTATTTCACTGTCCACAGTGTTAAAAGCACTGCTGAAATCCAGTAAAACAAGAACAGTCAGTTTACCCTCCTGAATATTAAACCGGATGTCATCAGTAACATTAACCAGTGCAGTTACTGTGCTGTGCCCCGCACGGAAACCTGACTGGTATCGGTTGAACAGCAAGTGACGATTGAGATGCCCAGTTAAACGCTGGTGAACGCAATGCTCCAACACCTTCGATAGAATAGGCAGAATAGAAATAGGTCTGAATTCTGAGAATACAGCGGCGTTACATTTTTTTGGAAGTGGAATCACATGCGCGTATTTCCAGGCCTTAGGAAAGGTACCAGTAGACAGGGAGCAATTTAAGATGTGAGTAATGGATGGGGCCAATAACGTACAAAAAGGAATAATCATGTCCAGACTAAGTCCATCCTCACCTATTGCTCTCGTCTTGATGGACTTCAAAACCCTTACCACCTCACTTACTGTCAGCTGCCCAAGCTTCAATGGTACAGGCGCAGACAAGGGGCAATCCGCAAGTTGCGACAGCGTTCGGGTCTTGACGTCGGGTGCAATGTTGACCGGAGAAGAAGCAAAGTACTTGTTGAGGTCATCCAGGTCCAAGCTAATGGTCGCTTCCGCCTTTGAGTCACCCACTCCTAGGGACTTTAGGTACTTCCACAGTTTATGAGGCGGACAGTCATGAATAGTGGAGTGAATATGACTGCGCTTCGCGTTCCTGCACATCTTGTTGCAGATATTGCGAAGTTCGCGATAAGCCCTGACATTTCCCTCACTTGGATCGTGACGTGCCTTAATGCGTGCTGCATCCCGCCGAGCCATTACCTTCTTGATGGCAGGGGTAAGCCAGGGTGCTGGGTAATGTTTTACACGGACTTCTTTAAGAGGAGCATGCTTATCGTAGAGTGAGATAAGAAGTAATTGAAAAGCAGCTACCTTTCCATCCACATCATCACTCCCGAACACTGACCCCCAATCAGCCGCAGCAAGGTCACGCTCAAAAGCCTCTTTGTCAATCCTACTGTAGTCCCGGATCACAATGGTCTTATGCCTACGCTTGGGAGGCCTTATTTTGAATGAGGCATAAATGAGGTCATGCTGAGAAAAAGCAGGTGCATTGAACTGACCGTATGCCGCAACCAATTCCGGGGAAGAGCTGATAGCAAGATCCAGAAGAGAAGGCGGACCATTATGGGGAAAATGTGTGGCATCCATCGGTAACAGTATGTTTAGATTGAGTGACTCAACAAGGGAAATGAGCTTCTCAGAACGATAATCATTTTTAATTAAACACGTGTTGAAATCACCCATCAAAACGATATGCTCGTAGAGTGGACGTAAGGTTGCTAAAGAGGATTCCAGGGAGTTAAAGTAGTTGATGTGCATATTAGGGCTATAGAAAACTCCTAACAGCACCTTAGTGTGGTGTAGTGTAACCTCTACAAACAGATGTTCAGCAGTATTTGCCACAGACAACGATTTGTCAATTATCTTGCAAGGTAGATCACTTCGAAGGTAAATAGCCACTCCTCCACCTCCAACCACTCTGGAAGACCGACTTCCGTCCTCCCTGGTGTACCTTCGATCGTTTCTAATTAAGCGATATCCGGGGAGCGGATAAAGGTTCGAAGGAAGCGAGGGCTTAAGGTAGGATTCAGATATAAGTATCGCATCAATGTTATTTTTACCCTCAAAAGTGGCAAGAAGGTCACTATGATGACACGGTACACTCTGTGCATTAATGTGAATCACGTTAAAGTTTCTGGCCAGAGAAGAAGCAAAAGTGGTTCTTAGTCTGTCCCCTAAGCACAACGGCGTAACAGACTTATCGGACACATCTTCATCGTCATCAGCACTTAGAAAACCACATGAGGATGATGAAAGTGAGAAGTATTCAGAGTCAGAGTCATTCCTCAAGACATCAGACATTTATTTGGGCAAAATAATAAATATATAATAAATAATATTAAATAAATAAATAAATAACAATAATATATTTATATAAAGAGTTATGTTTAATTTACAACCTGTCCTCGGGGTTGCTCACTGGCAGCTGTAACAATATTCCAAACTTTAGTAAATAAACACAATCAGTTATTAGAATTACCCGAATTACCAACAGTCAACAGTAGCAAGCAATACACGAATTAAAAAGATTTATTTTAATAGCGTAAACTATCTTTGAAAACGCGCAGCATAACCGACAACAAAAACCCCAAAGCTAAGGAAAAGAAAAAAAAAAAGTGCCTTTGCGTGAAATGGGACGGAATACAATGAAATGTCAATCAGAGCGATGACAGTACGCAGTGTCAGTGCCATTTTGAGTCAGGTCATATTGTGCAAAAATGAAGGTTGATTATAGTTATAATATCAAAAAACGGTGTGTGACGCGGAAGTACAAGTTGCCTAGCAGAAAGGACGCAGCAATTATCATGTTGAGACCCGACGATCGCGCACTCATTTGGTCTTAGGCGCTTTTGCACCGCGATTGGCACTTTCGTTGCGAACTGCGCGGGGCGGATTTGGGTTCCGGGTCTTCGTGGCTGGAACACATGAACCACTTGCCGATTTATCCTCTCCAACATTGCTGCTAGTAGCTGATGGATCCAATTTTGAAGACTGAGGCGTAGACGTACCACGAAGAGAAATCACGAACTCGAGATCTGACTTGCTGCCTATCTTCTTGCGCTTGCCATCGGGACAAACCGCCACTATCCTGCCATCCATGGTCCAGCAATCTTTCACTCCAAGGGCCTTCCGCGCCTCCAGAAAGAGTGCATGACGTACTGGGGTCAGAAACTCAGATAGGGTTAACCCTGTTCCCTTCAACTTCCGCTTGGCTAGCCAGACTTCATGCCGGGCATCATTATTAGAGAAGCGGATCAAAACTGGACGTGGGTTTTCAACACCAGCATTCTTCCCAAGGCGATGGCATGATTTTAATGCGCTGGCGGTAGCATTTGAGATGAGCAGTTTATCATTGCATACTGAGGCGATGACTTGAATCAGAGATTCATCCTTTTTCTCAGGTAAGCCATGCAGGAGCAAGATATTCGATCGTGACCGCATTTCTATATCTTCCAAAGATAGATAAATGAGTTCTATTTGTGCTTTCAGGTTAGACACAGCCGCCATAATGAAGGATTTAAATTCATTGAACTCACTAACCAGTGTGGAGTTGTCCTGTGGAGCTGGTGGGATGGATTTTTCAAAATGGGCCAGCTTGCTTGTGAATAATGCTGCCAAATTGTCCATATTCTTGCTTAGTTCTGCAATCCTGTCCATTGTGTATGTAGTGCTGATTTCAAATTGTGATATTTACTGCTGTGGTGATTGGAATGATGAAAGAACAGCTGACAGTGTGGTGGTTACACTTATTAATACATCAATTACAAGTAAGTCAATTAATATGTTGTTTTATTATTTTAAAAATTAAAAATAGTAGAGCTCTAGTATAAAGGCGTATTTACTAAACGCCTACCCGCGCGCGAAAAAGTTATGGTTATGGTTATGGTTATCGTACAATTACAGCGCAGAAACCAGAGAAAACTGTCACTAATTGATTAAATAAATACTAAATCACATGCTTGGTGTCACCAAGGATGGTGTGTTCTATATCCCAACAGTGTCTAAAGCTATTGAGGCGTAGAATTGCCCGGGACGATGCTAACGTCTGTTATTACAAGCGAACAATTGCTGGGTTTATGTTTGTTTATTGTCACAGCCTTATTGGGATACCCTCTAGAATACGGAGAATTTGGGATCAAAGTTGTGCCGTATGGTGCCGGCTTGGAATCACATCACCCCGTATCTTCCCGGCGCCGTGACAAGCGACTAAGGGATTTGAGAGCTGATGTGTATTTTAATTTTAGGCAACAGGACGACAACCTGTCACTATGGCGATACACAGTCTTTTGAATGACTATTAGTCAGACGTAGTGTCAATAGCTGGCTTTTTACAGCCGCTGTTTACGCTTTGCTTACCCCGCTAGGGAAATAGGCGTGATATATGTATGTATGAATGTTCATACTTGGTGTAACCAAGGATGGTGTGTTCCATATCCCAACAGTATCTAACGCTATTGAGGCGTGGAATTGCCCGGGACGATGCTAACGTCTGTTATTACAAGCGAACAATTGCTGGGCTTATGTTTATTTATTGTCACAGCCTTAGTGGGACACCCTCTAGAATACGGAGAATTTGGGTTCAAGGTGGTTCACACAAACACAGACAGAATGAGTTCCTAATTCTTAGTTGAGGTAACTAAGAATATGATTGCCACGAACATCATAATAATGCAAGAAATATTCTTTCTTGCATTGAAATCAGCTCAGATTCATACAGCTAATTCTGACAAAGGAACGTAGGTAACGTTCCTATGTCAGAATTAGCTGTTTTCGACCTCGTATAGAATCTAGCAACCCTGGCTATGTAACAAATCAAATGACAATCGCAAAAATTCTTAATAGGGTCAAGTGATCCTTCTGTAAACATTATATTTTGTGTTGGAGAGTTTTACTGATATTGCTGAAGTAAACTTTGGTTTAAAACGACTTCAATATAAGAGGTTACTAGTTCGTCCCTTATGGAAGTTTTACTCAGGAATGGAACCGCAACAAGTTTCATTAAAATTTATTCGCCCAGCAATTTAGATACAGATTATTAACAAGTCCCAGTAGCCCCAATGGCTTGGTCCTCCTGGCCTGGCGAGCAGTTTTGCTATTATGATCTAAGTAAAATTTTTGGTAAATAAAAACTTGTTAATTCCTTGCTAATCGGGATAACAAAACATAAAGCTTTCCAAAATGTTTTCACCGTCAGAAACCTGGCATCAGGATGAATGGATAAAATTAAGGTGACGTTTATAATAGTGTTGCATGGACTTATCATTTCGAAACTTGTAAAGTTATTTATACCTAAGCGTAGGTTTTATTTAGTGTGCTCTTTGCTCTTTTGTGCTTTCTACTACGGTCTCTCTTGTTTTCAAGTGCCATTCATAAATGGTTGTGTCGCCTCCGCAAATGCCTAAAAGAATCTTATCAAATAAGCAGCTGTTCTCAACATACCCCTGACATACTCCACAATTCCACACCTCGAGAGGCGAGTACAAATCACGGCGGGTTCGTCTCCGTCATTTGTCACTGTGACCTAATTTACCCACATTCACGAGACCCACTAGAGGTTACGCACAAGCTTTTTCTAAATTAGAAGAGGATTTTACGTCAGTGAAGATTAGGTAGGAAAATACGGTTTTCATCGCCTGTCTCAATCTCAATTTCTTCAGGTCCTTACTATTTCAATTAAAAGAAATTAGGGTTGTGACTCACTGATCTCGATTTTACGTAATCAATAAAACTAGTGTCTAACATTACCTTACCAAAAAAGGTTTTTCGGCTTTGCTTACTTATCAAAGGATACAGACGTAATAAAATTGCATGTGTAGTGCATTCAACAACTGAAATACGGAATGTAACAGTACCTAATGGTAGCACCACTTGACATTAGACCGCAATTAAGATAATGCTCAATACCCATAATCTGTTTTTACACTTATAGAGAATTAAACATACAATGTTTTTGTGTAATGCACTTTTGTACGTGTGTGAATAAAAAAAATATATGCAGCAACAACAACAAAACGCAAATACCGAATACAAAAAAACGCCATCAAATCCGCAAGACGTCTGTCTGCGGCGGTTTTCCTCATCACATTGTACTCGCTTGTCAAATGATTGAGCTGTCATGTTGCCGGCATTGTGTCTCGGACTACCCGCAGCTGCTTCGGGGAATAAAATAAAATACATTCGCATCCTTTGGGAGGGAGGAAACGAAGCGAAGTGCCACTTTCCGAAATTATTTACAGGGTTTCCGGTATTTAATTTCCTTTTGCGAATAGTTATGTGTTCAGAAAACTTGTTGTGTGGTTATAATATTCGAAGCTTTTTCCATGTTGTTTCTATTCATCATCAACTCCCATATAAGGCCATTTTGTTACGAATTATTTCTAAAAATATCTAGCAGATTTTAAACTTTATCATGCTTAAAATCTGCCCGAATCTGATAATATAGGTACTGCTTTTACATTTTCTGAAACCCAGCCGATGATGCGGCTAGGCTGCGCGGCAAAAAGTACGATCACCTTTAAAACAAACTGAACACTTCGAATGTAAACATATTTTTTTGAATATTTCAATTATCCTTCTTTGCTAATAAATCAGATATTTTTGTCAGTAGCCTATTGCGACTTTCACATACGTAACAAGCTAGCAAGGTTGCGTGTAGCTTCACGTATGTGAATAAACAGGTCGTGAATGTAATGAATTTTATTAGTTTGTCGATTCCCCCAAACATCAATTCTATTGTTACTGCAAACGGCACGCGAACAAGACTGATTGCTCAATAAACACACGGAGTGAAAAACTGCCTCAATAAAACAAGAAAGTCTAGTCAATATCTAATATATTACTACCTCAGGTTATTTAAGGCCTTTTTCAACAATGTCGACCTGGTAACGGTTCACCAACACTCCATTCTCCGATTAAATTGTTTGCCGATACACATTTCTTAGTTCGCTTTTACTATTTTTCTGGACGTTTTCCACGTACCTTTTAAAACAAATTGGTGGTATACTGACTTAATCTTTTCAGCTTCACTATTTGTTTAACTGAATTGTTTACTGGTTTATGGTTCAACGACAATTTCTGCTTAAGACATGCTTACACTTTGTCATTTACTCATAAGAAGAAAACACGTAGTCGGCAAACAGTTAATCGACAAAACCTGTTTTGGCTACGGTAACATCGGTGAAACGAGTGTCGACGAACCGTCACCACCGACTGACAAATCACCTACGCACTTACAACTGACAGCCAGACCCATGTAATTGAACTTTAGCCCGTAATGGTTCCGTTACCGTTGTAACTGTTCTCGGGAAATGTTCTTACAAGACCATTACAGACCTCCTTGGGGGTCGAGAGTCAACGCAGAGGTTAAACCTGCCTAACGCACATTACCCGTAATCCGACACTAAACAGCAGCGAACGGACCGCGGCGAATAAACTGCGAAAACAAAGTCCATTACCGCGTAAACAAGCCTCATATACAAGAGTGGTGTAACTCAGCGCGCGCTGAACACTGAACTGAAGTTGTATAATGAACATAACAATAGTCGTTGAGCCGGGATGGTATAAAAGCAACGCGTGGCTCTAAGATTGTTGTAGGGTGGCTGTAATGCGGGATTTTCGTGGATTTGTCTTGTAAGATTCAAAACGGACTTGTGTAGCTCAACCCTAATAATTGTAAACGGGTTAGAGTCCCGCATTGCACCCTTATTATCTTCTGTACATTAGGCTCTTAAGTGCAAATTAAGCAATGAAATGGGCATTATTACAAAATAGTATAACACGACTTAATTTACGATTTAAATCACCTCAGTCTTGTAACTAAGTTCTGGCAAAATTCTGTTTTTTAATAAATATTACTTACTTATTGCCGACAAAATTACCCTTTAGTAACAAAATAAGGCTCCGAAATTGAATGCCTCTCCTCATTTTAAGTGCGTATGTCTTTATGTGGTTGCCAATTTTGCTTACTCCGAACTTAGTGAGGAGACGCAAGGGTGGACACTGGAGATCGTCGAAGCAAATCTACCCCATGGGACACCCCTTGTAACTAAGAACCAATCCCAAAATAGATTGGAGACCATAATTTTAACAGGAAACGCTACCACTTTCTTAGGAACTTTGCTTGAGAAAGATTTTGTAGTCGCGATTTGTACTTTTTGATTTTGTACGGTTGGCGCCTCTGAACTTCTTCTTCTTCTTCTTCCTACTTATCAAAATAAGGTCCTCAAATTGTTTGTCTATCTCCTTATAAACATAAGTGGTAGCCAGTTTCGCTTAATCGTGACATGGCGAGGACGTATGTACTGAGTGGACACTTGAGAGAGTTGCCGGAGCATTAATCTACCCCATGGGACACCCCTTTTAACTAAGAACCAATCCCAAAATAGATTGGAGACCATCATTTTAACAGGAACCGCTGCCACTTTCTTGGGAACTTTGCTTGAGAAAGATTTTGTAGTCGCGATTTGTACTTTTTGATTTTGTACGGTTGGAGCCTCTGAACTTCTTCTTCTTCTCCCTACTTATCAAAATAAGGTCCTCAAATTGTTTGTCTATCTCCTTATAAACGTAAGTGGTAGCCAGTTTCGCTTACTTCGGACTTAGGGAGGACACGCAAGGGTGGAAACTGGAGAGAGTTGCCGGAGCATAAATCTACCCCATGGGACACCCCTTCTAACTAAGAACCAATCCCGAAACAGATTGGAGACCATCATTTTAACATGCCGCTACCAGCTTCTCGGTAACTCTGCTTAAGAAAGTATATTTTGTTGAAAATGTAATATTTTGTTGATGAACACAATTTTCACCACTTAGAGTCTCTGATCTGAACAGCTAGGAATAATGGAAAAAGTAAATAGAGGATGTTAATTAATAACATTGTTGATAAATGATCCCATAGGAGTTTTAAATTGCTCTTACCAAATGAAGACTCTAAAATTGTATTAATCTTCTTATTTAAATCTCTTTATAAACTTAAGTGGTAACCAGTTCTGACTTGGCGAGGACATAATGTACTGAGTGGACACTTGAGAGAGTTGCCGGAGCATAAATCTACCCCATGGGACACCCCTTCTAACTAAGAACCAATCCCGAAATAGGTTGAAGACCATCATTTTAACCAGTACTTGTAACACTGCTACCATCTTGGGGTCTTTGTTTGGGAAAGTTTTTGCACACAGCTCAAAGATTAATGCCGTGGATTACTTTCTACCAGTCAATAAGGGCCGAACTTTTAATTACAAAGTGAAATCAATTGTTTAAAATGCATTTTAAAACGGTAAGATATTAAGAACATTGTTATACGTTTTTTTATTACATGACTTAGGTTTCAAATGTGTGGATTTCATTTCACATTTAAATTTAGTACCTAACAGATATACAGAAAGTTTCAGACCGCCCAAATGTTTTGCCTTACATGTAATCCTATCTGACTCTTTAGACATAGTGGCAACCAGTTCGCATACTCAGCTTTATGTCACAGTAGAAAAAAGAAAAGTAATATAACTTCTTCATTTAGCTATCTGCGTATATATATTAGGTATAACACTGATTTTCGTGAGCTGCTAGGTAAGAGAGACGCCATCACTCCCATTTTTACCAACGGGTAAAAACGGTGAGATAAATCAATCCAAGAAATCGGCAGCAGCATATTTTCGTGTCCAACATTGTGCTTGCGAAATGTAATGAAACATTCAAGGAGGCCCATACCATATCCGGCAATGTGTATGTGGTCATAAATAACATGGCATCAATCGCTAATGCTACTTATAAGAACACAGCTTGTCTTCCAAGTTATCTTGCTGTCCAATCCTTATACTATGTCTTAGGAACTAGGGTACTGGAGGATAAATTGGTCCCGGGGGACGGTCGGCAGCTAAGAGTCACGCGTCACGCCTCGTCGCCTGACCATACCCACTTTTGTCCGGTTTACCCGCTGAGATGCATTAGCTCGAGCCGGGGGTAAACGGCCAGAATAAGAACAATGTAGGATGATGAATGGCGGAAAGCGATATGTTACGTATACTGCTGCACAAAGCGAAATGCGTTTGTAATTACGTGACCGAGAAATGAAGCATGTACTGTTGGTTTCAGTAGCGTCGTTTCACCTCTGTTTTTGTTCCTTGGAATCATAAAATTACAGGAGAGATATAGCTATAGAAGTAAGAAATAAATGTAGAAACATTAATAAATCGTCCTCGCTTCGAGACGAGCATCAAAAGGTTGAGAAATTCACCAGGGTCCGCTAGGCGCCCGTAGCTCAGTTGGCAGAGCGGTGGATCGGTAATCCACAGTCCCGGGTTCAAGTCCTGGAGGTCGCTGGTGAATTTTTCAATTTTCTCATTATTTCATTTAATATTAATAATACTAGAGAAAACTGAAATCAAAATCACAAAAGGACAAAATGCACCCAAAAACCAATAATGTTTTCTTACCACTTTGCTAAAAAACATACTTTTTTGATCCAGACAAAATACCACCCGCAACTACAGTTTATCGTAGACCCCTACTTACTTTGTTAAACATGCAATGCCGTAGTGATACGAAGCATGTGAAACACGATCGCTAAAAATGGAATTTTCTTACTCACGAAGTTTCAGCGGAGGTATTACCGTCAGAAGGGGGTAGAAGCGTCGTAGTAAGGCAAGGGGTGTCGTGTGGCGTAATCTGATGTCCGGTGGTTGATGGCGTCTCGACACACGACACCCGACGACGGCGCTCCACGTCACTTATAGCTCTAGTGGAGTCGCAGCTTCTATAACAGAGTTATGCTGAACTCGAGTATCGGAAAGAATTTTCGTTTTAGATTTTGAAATAAGCATACTCACGCTTGGCCACGTCACGCCTTCCTTATTTTGTTAATCATGTAGAACGCATTTAGAACATGGCAGGTAAAAATAGGAATTTCTTCCCTCGAGAAGCTTCTGTAGAGGTATTAGCGTCAGTGGGAGTTCAGGTGTCGTGTGGCGTAATCTGATGTCCGGTGGCTGATGGCGTCTCGACACACGACACCCGACGACGGCGCTCCACAACACTTATATCTCAAGTGAAGCCAGCTTCTATAACAAAGTTATGCAGAACTCGAGTATCTGAAAGAATTTTTGTTTTAGATTTTGAAATAAGCATATCCACGCGTGGCTACTTCACGCTTTCCTTACTTTTTTAAACATAATAGAATTCATGTTAAACATGGCAGGTAAAACTAGGAAATTCGTCTCTCGAGAAGCTTCTGTAGAGGTATCACCGTCAGGGTTTAGGTGTCGGGTGTCGTAATCTGATGTCCGGTGGCTGATGGCGTCTCGACGCGACACACGACACCCGACGACGGCGCTCCACATCACTTATAACTCTAGTGGAGCCAGCTTCCATAACAGAGTTATGTTGAACTCGAGTATCCTTGATGTGGAATTTTGAATCTATCACTCAAGCGTCACGCTTGTACCTATAGATTGAGAGGCTGGCAGAGCGTAAACGGCCGTAAAATACCTGCTACAACTATCGTCATGTTGGGTGCAATTTTAGGAAAATAAGTATCTCACAATAAATTATAATGCCAGAGCTGCCAGCTAATCGTCGGGGTGTCCTCGTCAAACAATAGGGTGATGCTAATCGAGGACACTTAGCAGCTTAAAATTCAGAATTCTGAATTTAGGTGCCAACTACGACATCTAATTACCCAGTAAATCTCCATTCCAACCGTGAAATATCGTTACAGGCCGTGTCGTGACCCTTCAATTAGAAGACAAAAGGAAAAACACCCAAATTGACCCAATTGTAGCAACACGATTAGCTGTAACTCGACGAAATTAGAGAAGTTCGCCGTCAACAAGTTAAAGCCTAACGCCATTTTGTAACTCCCGGAGCTAAGGGGATCAAAGGGAGCGGTGGGAATGGGTACCTACACTCCCTTACTTTAATTTCCGTTCTTTCTACTCAATTTTCGAGAGCTGCCGGAGCCGCCTGTGCCCTGACGGATCGTGTGCACAGCTTCCTTGCATAATGATATTACACTCGGGCCCCGGTATAAACAACCTTGGAACGGCGATGGAGAAAATATGGCGATGTTCCCTTGGAAAGTAGGTTCATAAAATACTTGGGTTCATTACGCCATTTTTGTGAAATGTCTACAAAAATTGCCTATTTGATACCTACCGCGATAGAATATTGGAAAATATATTTTTTTGATACACGGCTTTGATTAAATCAGTCCAATATTCTTTCGAAAGAAATTGTTTCAAACCAGGCTCACGCCTTTGATGGATCCATTTTTAAAAGCTTGATCTGTTCAAACTTTCTAACACGTTTTTAGGTGCCTAGTAATTGGGGTTCCCCGTACCGTATCAATCCATAACATCTAAAACAGCGGAGTGTACTCGCAACAAGCGGATGATGGATCGCCCGATTGCCGACTTTTGCTCTACAACTGGCAACTTTGTCCAAAAACTGAGAGAGGTTATTATAAGATGGATATGTTTGCGCTGCGTTAGTGGGAGCGGGCGATGCTTGACTTTGCGGCGCAATGATCGATGGTGTTGAAACGTGACCGGTTTTTTTGACCGGAGCTCATCAGTTTCCTCGTATGATATATACGAAGGCATGTATTTTTATGTGTCAACCGTCCACTTCAGCCGCGTGAAGAAAATCCTTGGCTCATAGTCATACGAATAAATATTGTAGTGATTTTGCCTCTATAGACTTCAGTTAAATTGTTACCGAAGCACCTCAGTAAAGAACTATATCAGAAATCGTCCACTCAAGGTAGAATAAAACATTACATTGGACACCTAACAATCGACACAAAAGATGTTTTTCGTTCCACTTAATCAGAGCAAAAGTAATTAACCCAAGCAAACTAAGCTCAACAAATATCCTAGTCCTGTGTAGGTTCAGTCGACATTTAATTTATTCAGAGCCGGGCCCGGAGAGAGGCATTCAAAGCACTACAGTACGCACTCACGGCACACAAACCAGTTGAAACCAGTGTTGTCGCTGACAGGGCTGTTTACCTGAAATACCAGAGGGTCGGTGGTCACAGTAAATATGTCCGACAGTAAGTAAATAAAAGATCAGTATAATGACATCAGTAAAAGTGAATTTATGAAACAAGTCAAACAGGATTACTTTTTTCTTGCCATGTGAGGCCGGCTAACCATCAGCATCACCCCTATTTCTTTTCTGTCAGTGTCGTAAGAAGCGACTAAGGGACTCGAGGGTTACGTGTGTATTGTTATTTTAGGCGACAGGATGACAACCTCTCACTATGGCGATTCACTTTAATTATAGTAAAAACGGCCCTCAAATATTTGTCAGACGTGGCGATAACGATCGTATTTTTACGGCCGTTGGCGCTCTGCTAAGCTCGCAAGGGATAAAGGCGTGATTTATGCAAGTATGTACATTTTAATTTTAGATTTAAGGTATCCTACAATTCTGGGGTTGAGATTGCCACAGGTCCATTCTGATTCAAAGCTAAATTAATTGCTCAATTTTTATATTGTTCAAGTAGATTTGGCGTCTGAGTGTAAGGCCAGTACAAATAGCTTGGATGGTTTACTGGTCCTGAACACTTTTTTGGCAGGATGTCCCTGATAAACAGAAGCAGGACCCGCATGAAACGAGGCATCCGTCTCTTACTGAGTACTGACCTTAAACCCTACCGTGATAAGTCTCCTACCGGTGTACGGCGATAAACAGGAACTGTAAGAAGCGGCCAGTCAGTTGCTTAGGCCATCTCCTGTGATGGCTGTATTCATACTGGACCTCACAGCTACTGTGGCAGGATGTCCCGTACCAAACGCTGATGTCCCGCGATAAACAGACCAGGACCTGCATGAAACGGCCTGTCAGTTGCTTAGGCCAACTCCCGTGATGGCTGTATTCATACTGCACCTCACAGCTACTGTGGCAGGATGTCCCGTACCAAACGCTGATGTCCCGCGATAAACAGACCAGGACCTGCATGAAACGGCCCGTCAGTTGCTTAGGCCAACTTTCAGGGGATTACATTCATACTGCACCTCACAGTTACTGTGGCAGGATGTCCCGGACCAAAGGTTGATGGCCAGACCAGGACCAGCATGATACAGCCGGTCAGTTGCTTATGCCATCTTCTGTGATGGCCGTATTCATGCTGGACCTCACAGCTACTGTGGCAGGATGTCCCGTACTAAACGCTGATGTCCCGCGATAAACAGAGACCTGCACGAAACGGCCCGTCAGTTGTCGGGGGACAATTCGCGGCCTCGCGGGACAATGCGCCCGTCACAGCCACGAGCGTGGCGCCCCCGCGCGAGCCGGATCATTGCTGAAACTCATTCAATTATTTCGCACTGTTTATTTGGATTGTTTTTTAAATTCTTTTCAATATTGATACAAAAATATAGTCCTGGATCTTCGGCAGAAGACGATCAAATTGTAGATTTTACTTAGCCTACAAATCAGTCATTGGCTTAGGACTTGTCATCAATTTATCTTGGAGAAACTATAAAGCGTAAGAGTTGTTTGTCACATTCACAGGAGAAGAAGAACATCCTTCTGTACCCAGCATTGTGGCGGGTGTTCTGGCGTGCTGCCAGCTGCAATATAGATTACGTCGGAACCCGCTCACAGCTAGTGGTGATGCTAAATCGTCCCTGATTACTGGACAACGCTAATGAAACGCTTGTGTACGAGTAATGCGCTATATTGTCCGAGCCTGTTATCTGAATTGCTCGTTTATTATTTTAACTGGACGGCATATCAAATAGTTTCACTGGTTACTATTTTACACTAGAAAGTTTTAGTTAGTTTGGCTGGTATAAAATGGAGCTGCGTTGAATTTGAAAAACTACCTTTTAGAAATAAAACTGTACGTCGAGAATACTTCCACAACCGCTCGGTTCAAGAGCCCGCATCTCACACCACTGTACCACAGAGGCAGAGTATGACAAAAGACGAACGGGAACGAAGACGGATTTCCAAACTCGTGAGAGGTTAGATTAGACGACATCACGGATCAGCGCCACCTGGCGACACCGCGCGCAATCTTTCTCGTATTTAGCTAAAATGGCTATTTAACAATTCGCCCGCCGCGAACCCGGGTGGCCATCAATCATCCAAGCGGATTAACAGGAGAAAAGGGGGGTTAGGAAGGTGGTGGGAGGGGGGCGATAACTCAGGAAGCCAATCATTTAGAGCTGCCTGCATTCGGGGAAGATATGATTCACGCGCTCTGTTCATACCTGTTACGGTGGTTCTGTAAAGCTCTGGATCGGAACGTTCTTAGCTTATCTGTGAACTTTGCTAATTGGTTTTTGGAATTTGTGCGGTTTCTGGTTTACACGTGATTTCGTGTGTTTTTTTTACGAATGGGTACGAATAGGTGGAAATGAGTGTCGTAAAAAGATAATAATGGAATTTATCCTTTCAAGAAATTTGCTATAACGTTCCCTGCAAATGCAACATGTTGCACTGCGCCCCCCAACCCGACTACCAAGGGTGTTGATTAAGGAAAATATCCCTTAATAGGGGAGGCCCACGTCCAGCATTGGACTTATGTGGCTGATTAAGATTGACGATTTGGAAAAGGACAATTCCACAATAAAATACATAATCAACATTTTAATTCACTTTCAAGTGTTTTGGATGCATTCATTCAAATATTTATGCGAAAAACAAAGCGTTGCTCAAATAATCAGAAAAGTTTTAATAGATACCTTCGATGTAACCATGCTCACCTACACAAACGAAGGTAGGAATCTATAAACCGAATTTACGAGTTGTTTCTTTTGTGCTGAAATCAAAAAAGTTTTCGTGTAACCTCTATAGAGCGATATGAAAAAGTTGAACGCTGGGGAAACACTTTGAGTTAATTTTCACTTTGTCTTCTTTCGCTTCTAAAAGATACCTTTACTATAAAAATATATGTATGGAAATAATGACTTTTTACTATAGATTACTGAAAAAAACGTAGCGCTATCGGAACACAATTTGTATATTGTTATCATGGTTTCAATCTACTAGACTTTATCACTTTATTGTCTTGCATGTTTGAAAAAATATGTTACCGAGAATCGTAATTTTCTTTCCGATCTGACTTGACGCTGGCGTCTAAATATTTCGTGTATTTCTATCACACTCGCTTAAGGAAGTTAAAAGACTTGATCACATTTCGACAATCTCCATTCGCGTACACTGCGAAAACTAGTCAAAGTAAGCACCACAAAGTGCAATCCTCAATCGTCCCGGAAAGCTCTCGATCTGGCTGCGGTCGTCTCCGGGAGAGGCTGCTCCTAATACACCTTGGTATTCCGGAAACCGTACCGCATGCAATACAATGATGTGCGAAAGCGTGTGCGGTGGCACATTTTGCAGATAGTGCTCGGGACGTAGGGTTGCTAGGATTTATAGTTGGAAAGTTGGTCAGCTACATTACATAATGTATTGGGAATTTAATGCACTCTCAGTGCTATATTATTCTTATAAATTGAGATGTTGAAAAATTCATCAGGGTCAGCCGGAACCCGTATCTTAGTTGGTAGAGCAATAGGACGGTTCCCCACAGTCCCGGGACCAAGTCCCTTCTGTCTCTGGAACATTACGATAGAAAAAGCTGTTGGAGGATAGGAAGGATAAAATGACCTAGACGCACATATTTATAGCATAAGAAAAAGTTTTTTTAATTCATGCCTTGTCTAACTGTAGACTGTCGTGATTGTTAACGTTATACTAAAGAACACAAAGTGTTGCTAGGTTAGTTAGGAAGCGATTTTGATTAAATGTCTATTTCTGATACATGTACAGATAGATGGTTCTTCGTTGTTAATAGTCCAATGAGAAGCTTGAAAATTTCTTTACCTATCACCTTTCTCATTCTTGAAATCAATCTACCACTTTTAACCAGTTTTTCAACTTCATTTCTCCACCTGGCAACCCTATCGGCAGGCGACCACGGGACCCTTTTAGGATATTACATGGAGACTTAACGTTTCCAATTTAAAGTCGATCTTCCGTAGGGAGCCACTGCTACTCGACTTCGGATATTCGACGGCAAGGGCGTGCAGTTTCGCACAATTTTACGATGCCCGTACTTGGTGGAGCGAGAAATAAAATAGGCATAGCCCAAAAAAGGGATGTAAGGGCCATTTCATACACGCTACGGTGCCGGTCATTTTTATATGACATGGAATCTAGCAACATAGGAGTTAATGACATTCATAGTTCATGAAGTGTTACACACACAAAAATAAACCCGTTGTGTCCATAAAGCTGTCTAACAAGAGCAAAACTACTCAAAGTCCAAACTTTTGGTTCTTAATATTAATAAAAGGATGGTCTGATATACATACATCACGCCTATATTCCTTGCAGGGTAGGCAGAGCTTACATGACTGTAAAAAACGGCAATTCCGATATTATTACAATATTTTCTAATCCTAATAACAATAAGTAATCAAGTCTGTACCAAAGATAAAACAAGAAATTTTACATGGAATTGTGATAACAAGTAAATTAAGTATTTTTTCTGAGTTATCATACTCGCGGGTGGTAATTTCAGATCCTATTTGCTTCAATAATGTAGCTCATTTTTTTCTCAAAGGGAAAGAAAATTGCGTACATCGCAGATGCGGGTATACTTTTGCAAATCTTCGACATCAATTTAGCTTTTAGGGGGCTATCTCCATGAGACTTGCGACGCGAGACGTACGATGATATCTGTCGGATAATCCGCCGTCATCGATACGCCGTGCGTCTCATGTTTGTAGATGGCGTCTTTTCTAATACATACATTTTACGTGAAACGGTTTCACGCGTCAATATGTCCCACGTCTCGCGTCTCCCATCTCATGTCTTACGTCTTATGTGCGAAGATAAGGCAGAAGTATCGAGGACTCAACTTTAGCTATTTGTAATTAAAATCTTGGCGTTTCCTTAGTTGTTCTAGGTATCTTCCTACTTCCTGATAGATTTGATTTGACAGGGTTACCATACATTAGTTATTGCTTTACAATATTAAAGACGTTCGTTTTTTTTAATAGATTTAATATTAGAAACACTTTTCTCTCATTGACCTCTTTGTTGAGACGGTTCGTGAACTGAGTAAAACCTTCGTTATTTCACCGTCATCAAAATTCTCAGTCGTTACCTTTTAGATATTTTAATTACGCGTAAGCTTTCACAGAAAATTAATTCGTTTAAAACGTAAAATTCTATACTAAAATATTTTAATGAAACACGTGGAAATTAGAATATTTTGTGCCTAAATAAAGACTGACTACAGAAACTGGCAAGACTACAGTCTTTTGTTGAAAATGATAGAAATATATTTAGCTTCTTCCGCACCTAGGATGGTTATGCTGCTGAGTGAACCACAGTACGACCGCAACCTAATGCAAATGTACTAGCGATATAACACACCAACACCGCAACCACCGTTTTACACTCTACACGTGTTTCACTCCTCCACGGAGCATCCTCAGGAGATCTTCGACAGTCAAGTTCCGAGCACCGACTGAATGACCGCCTCTGTCGGCTCGGGCTTATAAATGATTTCTCTCACCGTTGGATGACGCAATTTACGAGGACCAATCAGAGCGCAGATACATCAGGCGGCTCTCTGCGATTGGTTGTTCTGAAAAATTCGTAGCAACGGTGAAGAGGAAACATTTACCTGCTCGTTGAAGATGGTTCCAGTACACCCGTGTCGTATTATTTCTAATTGTTCCAACACGTTCAGTCTTCGGCCCTTATTACAAGTGTGTAAAACTTTATAGGAATGGCCGTCCGCTAAATTATGCCCAGAGTCAAGTAAATGTTTAGCGAAATGCGATCTTTCTGGACGCTCATTCCTGTAAGCCGAGATGTGTTCCTTATAACGAGTATTAAAACTACGACCAGTTTGACCTACGTAGACCCCACTACACTCATCGCATGCAAGTTTGTATACGCCCGACTTCTTACCAACCTCAGTCTTCTCTTTGCCGTTGCAAACCGCCCGACGGATGGTGTTGTTAGTCCTAAACGCCACATGAACATCATTGTTCCTCAGAATTCTTGAAATCTTGTCTGAGATGGGCCCGACATACAGTAAGCTTGACCGATAGTGATGAACATCACGTTCCTGTGGCGCTGAGTACAAACGACTAGAAACCTGCTGACCAATCTTTTTCCTGATTAACCCGTCCACCATTCGCCGTTCGTATCCGTTCGCAACCGCAATCGAGTAAATGGTGTTCAACTCTTTATCATATGCTCGTGAGGATAGTGGATAAGTTAATAACCTATTTACGTAACTGTGAAAAGCCGCTAACTTGTGTTGCCAAGGGTGACAAGAAGTCGACGGAATGACCAGGTCAGTGTGAGTTGGTTTTCTATATACTTCAAAGGCATGCTGACAACGTTCCCGTGTGATAGTCAAATCTAAAAAGTTAATTGCGCAGTTTTGTTCCAATTCTAATTTGAATTTAATCTTTGGGTGCAAAGTATTGAGACTACTAACAAAAGTATCTAATTCTTGCCTCGTACCCGTCCAGCATATGAGTATATCATCAACATATCTGTAGTAATAAAGGATATTACTGTTGCCCACGATGTACTTATTTTCGTAGTTGTCCATGAATATCTCCGCCATCAATGGAGATAGTGGAGACCCCATAGCCAACCCTTCTTTCTGCCTATAATAAGTACCATTAAACCTAAAATAGTTCTGTTGCATGCATATTTTCGTTAACTCAATAAGCTCTGATACCTCCTCTGGATGTAATTTCTTCTTCTCTAAGATATCGGAAAGGAAAACTAATACTTCTTCATAGGGAACGTTAGTAAACAAGCTGTCTACATCCAGTGAAAGTAACATTGAATTGGTGGGCAAAACAACATCCTTTATCTTCTTTATTAGGTCTTGCGTATTCTGTAAACCGTATTTTGGTGAAAAACCTGATTTGTCCTTAATGATAGTGTTTAATCTTTTAGCTAACTCATATGCCGGGCAACCGATATACGAAACAACAGGACGAACAGGAACGCTGTCTTTATGTATCTTAGGTAAACCGTACAACACAGGAGCCTGAGGATTCATGGGAACTATATACTTGGAAGCACTCTCACTTGGAAAAGTGTATTTCGAATTATCAATAGCCCTTTTGACTTCTGCATTGTACTTGGCCGTTGGATCCGAGCGTAGAACAGTGAAATCATCATTTTGAATTACATCGTTTACCTTGTTGATATATTCGCTGTTATTCAAAACGACTATAGTGTTGCCTTTATCTGCCTTTGTGACTATAAGATTGTTGCTATTAATTTTGTGTTTCAATGATTTCACTGTTCGTATCTCAGGTCCAATGGTGTAATTAAGATCTTGCTTCTTTAATTCATTAGCTATAATTCCCTTCACCAAGTTATCTGTACCATTAATCATGCATGCTAACTCTGTGTCTACACCTAACTCCTCAACTGTTTGCTGTGTTAGCCTTGGCGTCATGTTGTACTTCAAACCTTTTCCCAGCAACGATAGTTCGTTTGTGGTAAACTGCACGCTGGTTAACTTCTTCATTGATGGCGGAGATATTCATGGACAACTACGAAAATAAGTACATCGTGGGCAACAGTAATATCCTTTATTACTACAGATATGTTGATGATATACTCATATGCTGGACGGGTACGAGGCAAGAATTAGATACTTTTGTTAGTAGTCTCAATACTTTGCACCCAAAGATTAAATTCAAATTAGAATTGGAACAAAACTGCGCAATTAACTTTTTAGATTTGACTATCACACGGGAACGTTGTCAGCATGCCTTTGAAGTATATAGAAAACCAACTCACACTGACCTGGTCATTCCGTCGACTTCTTGTCACCCTTGGCAACACAAGTTAGCGGCTTTTCACAGTTACGTAAATAGGTTATTAACTTATCCACTATCCTCACGAGCATATGATAAAGAGTTGAACACCATTTACTCGATTGCGGTTGCGAACGGATACGAACGGCGAATGGTGGACGGGTTAATCAGGAAAAAGATTGGTCAGCAGGTTTCTAGTCGTTTGTACTCAGCGCCACAGGAACGTGATGTTCATCACTATCGGTCAAGCTTACTGTATGTCGGGCCCATCTCAGACAAGATTTCAAGAATTCTGAGGAACAATGATGTTCATGTGGCGTTTAGGACTAACAACACCATCCGTCGGGCGGTTTGCAACGGCAAAGAGAAGACTGAGGTTGGTAAGAAGTCGGGCGTATACAAACTTGCATGCGATGAGTGTAGTGGGGTCTACGTAGGTCAAACTGGTCGTAGTTTTAATACTCGTTATAAGGAACACATCTCGGCTTACAGGAATGAGCGTCCAGAAAGATCGCATTTCGCTAAACATTTACTTGACTCTGGGCATAATTTAGCGGACGGCCATTCCTATAAAGTTTTACACACTTGTAATAAGGGCCGAAGACTGAACGTGTTGGAACAATTAGAAATAATACGACACGGGTGTACTGGAACCATCTTCAACGAGCAGGTAAATGTTTCCTCTTCACCGTTGCTACGAATTTTTCAGAACAACCAATCGCAGAGAGCCGCCTGATGTATCTGCGCTCTGATTGGTCCTCGTAAATTGCGTCATCCAACGGTGAGAGAAATCATTTATAAGCCCGAGCCGACAGAGGCGGTCATTCAGTCGGTGCTCGGAACTTGACTGTCGAAGATCTCCTGAGGATGCTCCGTGGAGGAGTGAAACACGTGTAGAGTGTAAAACGGTGGTTGCGGTGTTGGTGTGTTATATCGCTAGTACATTTGCATTAGGTTGCGGTCGTACTGTGGTTCACTCAGCAGCATAACCATCCTAGGTGCGGAAGAAGCTAAATATATTTCTATCATTTTCATCAAGATGGACTTCCGCAATGTAACGCCTGATACTATTAGTTACAGTCTTTTGTGTACACAAAGTTTGTTAAGATATTCAGAGCAAAACTATAAGATATGGGTCACATCACAAGAGAAGTCTTGCGAAGGAGTGAATCAGTGAATCTCTCTTTCATCCCATGAATGGCTAAACTTCTGATCTGTGTAGTTGGCCTAAATGTTCCTAAAAAACATTTTATTTTATTTTATTTTTATTTATTTTGGCAACAAACAGTCATGTACATAGTTGTTTATAACTTATCTTATTCTAATAAAGACCTTGAGTGCCGACAATTTTTTTGGGAATAAATGTTTACAAATCAGACAATGTAAGAAAAAAGGAACGCGCATTGCTATCACATCAATGCGATTAACTAATAAGTAAGTGCGATAATTGTACCTATGTTTACATCTATTGACAACAACAAACAAATCCGTCTATACATGAACAAACAGTTTTCGTTTACATAACCAAACAAAATAGGTATGAAATCTATGAAATTATTTACGTGAGGGAGCTCAGTCAAACGCCAATAAGTCAAAACTTTTTTTGTTATTTCCTCGACGGGACGGTGTCGAAATCGGGACATTTGCTAAAGTGTTCGCTCTAACTTTCTCCATATGAAGTCGAGTGTTGCAGAGTTAACTTTTTATAACCCCTGCTATTGTACTTCCACAATCGACAACTTTCCCCTTCGCCAATATTTCAGACGCTACAACTTCCTTCTTGTATTCTCTTTCTATTCTTGTTGTTGTAATTCTTTTAATGGGACCATTCGCAGTTTTGTACTTCGTTTGTTGATGTTGTATGAAGTTGCAATAAGAATCATCGCTCGCTTATTTATGGTCGGGAATAACTCCCGAAGAGCGAAATTACTTGAGTTATTCTTTGGAATTTGTTGGAAGTTTTGCTAAACATTGAGGCCGGGTCGAATCTTGCCCTAAACTTTACAAAAGACAGCGCTAATGAAGCCCCCAGTCGTTAATTTCGCTGGAAGTTTACGTGGTTTCTAATCGATCACCGAGAATTGGAACATTTCAATCACTTAGCAAGTTGTATCGAGTTGTGAACGAGTTTTATTCAATTCACTTGAGCGGGGCTTTCGAGAACAAACGATTACTTTCAGGGGAAGAACAACTTGGTTCCAAGTTGAATCACAAATTGTTCTGCGTCAAATGATTAATTACGTCATCTGAATTTGCTTTGGTTGACGAAGCGATTTTCAATCAACTCGTACTTGAAATTGCATAAAACATAAAGTAATTTCTTCCTGAAAAATGATTTATGATGATATTTTAATTACTTAAGGAGCGAAGGTCAACTGTTCATAAGGAGAAGGTGTTTCTATCGGCTCGGCGTCGATCACATTTTGTTTACTGGGGGCAAGTTTTATCACCGCGCAGCAATAAGTCACAACTTTACCACTTTTCGACCCCTCTCTTCCTCTCCCCCCCCTTCCCTTCGACTAGCTGGTAAACTTTAACACTCGCGTCAATTATTTGCGCTACATCTATTTTTATCTTCCTCTTTTCTCTCCGAAGGAATGCTTTGTTTTGTCTCGTTTGATGTTTTTTATCGTGTTGCTTTTCGTTAAAAAAATCTTAGTAGGTACTAAGTACCTACCCTACTCGTTATTTGCTCTCTTCCGGCATTTTAATTTATCGCTTCAAAGACCAAATGTATGAATAAAATATTCCTTTCCTTGCGAACTTCGATTGAAGTTAAAATCTTGTTATACTAAGACCTGCCAATACATTCTCTTTGTCGGCGGTAAGAATGATCAATGTAACTGACGTTTCTTATAAAACGTTAAGAATTCTGAGAGGAATATAAAATTCTTTTCTTTTCTTTGAGTCGACCGCAGAATTCTAGTTTATATTTCCGGAAACCACCGGATATGTAATCGAGAATTTCCCTTTGAATGTTTTGTGTAAAGGAACATTTTGATGTTCGACAAAACTCTCTAAACGGCACTAAAATATTCGTAAATATTAATATTTTGGTACATTTACAAGTAAATATGAAAATTGAACAATAATGAATGTTTGGTAGCAGGCATTCATCAAAGCTATTGACCTGAATTCAAATCAAGTAGGAATTTGTATCGGCATCTCTCGGAATTTATTTACAATCAGAAAGTTTCATTAATTATGTTGTAGCAACCGTCAATCCATCGCTCTGTAGATCCAACACGCGCCCCATTTAAGTTGGAATTGTATTACCCTACCATTAAGCTGAGCATGTTTATACATTGCTGGCTATGGTATGGGTGGCAATAAATAAACTAAGGAAGCCAGCAATGTATGCCAAATCGTATCCTATTAACTGCGTAGTGTACTCGCTGCTTTTGAACTAACAGAATTATTTATGACTGATTCTTGGAAACTAAGCCGGGATCAGAGCAGAGCCTACCTTTGAATGTTGTGTTATTTTGTAAAATAATATGTGCTCTGCTAAGCTTTTATGGTACGTTACTATGTGATTTTTTGCGGTGAGTGGAAAGTTTCTGCGGCTAGTTTTAAGTCGCTCGGCTGTTTGATCTTATAGGATTTGGAAGACGACGTGAAAATATAAATGCAGAGTTTACTGAGAAATATTTTTTTAAATTTCAGAATAGTTCTTCCAATGGAACATAAAAAACCAGTCACATCACCCATCAAATTACTCATAGTGTATGTTTTAAAAATTCTCTTTATGTGCTGGGTTGCCTGAAAGAGATCGCTTAAAGCGATAAGGCCGCCTTTGCTTGTATTATGTTGTTTGTTTTCTGTTTTTGTATTTGTAATTTGTATCTATGTTTTAATGTTAGCAATAAAGTGTCTGTCTAGAAAATTTCTTTTGGAAATTCATCGTATCCTTGTTGTAGGTCGTTCTTGTAGCGAATACTCTGTACGGTAATGCCTATTTCCGTATCCATTATCCGGCTTGTAGTTACAGGGTCGTGTCGCTCGGTGGGAGCGTGTCGCGCGGCTCAGCCACACTCAGCCACACTCAGCCACGCTCAGCCTGGGCACCAAATAGAGATTTTACAGAAAGACAGCTCGTCCCATTTATACCTACACCCTAGGGTTGCTACTTTTTTATCTCTATAATGGATAAAATCCGGAATGAGACCATCCGAAAAAAGACCAAACTGACGGACATTCTCGTAGTCTGGAAGTGTAGCAAGCTGAAGTGGCAATGGGCTGGCTACATTTGTCGTAAAACCGACGGACGGTGGAGTAAGCGAGTTCTCGAGTGGAGGCCATGTCTAGGCAAGCATAGCGTTGGACGCCCTCCGGCCAGATAGACCGATGACTTAAGAAAGGCGGCTGGTAGCGACTGGATGGCAAAAACGGAGAGATCGTGCCTTATGGCGTTCACTGGGAGGCCTTCGTCCAACAGTGGCAATAGATAGAATAGGGTTGCTACTACTTCTTTTTGAATTTTTGAAATAAGGCACCTAGGTTAGTCAAACTTAGGTACTTACCTACATTCGACACATAATTGCACACTTACAGTGCAACACACTATAAAAACGAACTCTGTTGTCACTTACCTACTCTACTAGTGGCTGGTATTGAGACGGTTTGGTTTCGTGCGTAAACTGCGGCGTGTAGATGTGTGTTTATGTGTAGCGACGTTCTCTTGTAGCCGTCTCTCTGTACTAGGCGGCCGCCAACACTTACTTTGCGGCCCGAGCGCATCACCGCCTCCGCCCTATTGAGCGCCACCAGACGATCCCGCGCGCTTAATAAACGTAAATCCGGTGAAATTCGCTACAAAGTGAACTGTATTTCGGCTGCGGCTTACCGAAGATTTGTAACGGGCTCCTGGTATAAATCCAGTCAGTCGTGGAGTCGGCCCGCCCTGCCACGCCCTCCGAGCTTACAGTATTTAACGTGGCATGGTTTACCCGAACAACTTCGTGCCGCTTAATCCTAGCTAAATAAATTGTTTCGTGTGTTTTTCCGTCAATTGTTCCAAATCTGAAAAGTTTCGTTTGACTTATCCTTTTTTGGCTGGATTACTGTGAACGTTTTCCTTTCTGTATCGGGGCGATTTTTTCTTTGACTTGGCGAAGTTTCTGGAAAGATCTGAGCGGTATTGTGGGACAACAAAGGCTGTCGGGCTGCGAATCGTTTCCACAAACGCACGTGTATCTGCCCCCCGCCGGCGCTGGCATTTACTTTGATTGCATAGACTAGAAATCCAACAGAGAGTGCATTCAGACATAGCATAGAGAATAGACGGAACTAAAGAAAAGTTAGTTACAGTGGCTGATGTATCTGTTAGCCACGAACTTTGTCTCGAAGTTCTAAATCAACTAGGTATGTAAACCTATACATGTATTGTAGAGTTCAGTCTCGAAATGTAAGATTGTGTGAACTACATCGCAATTTGACATATCTCATACCGATCATCGATCGAAGATGAAGTATTAAGAAGACGTTGTATTAAGTATATCTTTTATTTTATGATATATTTTTTATCGCTAATTCAAAAGTTAGAGGCCAGACTTCTGAAAAGAAAAAATCCCTCTTATCATCGCCATGTTCGTAAAACCAGTCAGAAGAGTTGTGACACGAAATTGTAAAATGAAACGTCTTCCTATGACCAAGTAAAAAAGCGTGTATGTTTTTATGATAAAACTTACAAGTAGTGCTTGTTTTTAATTTTCACGGTCACACATAATGACTAAAATAAAATAATATATCACGGTAAGAACACCGTTTTAGTATTTTAGTAATTTTTTTTCTATAGACAGCCGTATATTGCCTCGATTTCATCAAGCCCCTCCCAACGCTTACAGAGTCCTAGCCTTATCTATCTGTGTCTGCATTCCCGACAACGAACATCGTCCGCGACATACAATAATTACTGGCCGCGACGTACCATTACTCATATCTGTAATAGAGCTTTTATAATCCCACTGGCCCCGTGTTCTGATGCCCCACTTCGCTATCACAGCCCGTAAATAACTGGAAGCTGTTTGTTTTCTTTGTGAATAAAATTTAGATTTGTTTGAATTTGAAATGGATGCCGTGTGACGTGGACTTGGAAAAGCATCACCTCAGTTTTTTCCCGCAGGTGTCGTAAGAGGGACTTGAATATTTCTTGTGTAAGTATTATCATCACTTACTTACTCAATAAAATTTGCGATAGGATGCCAACTTGATATGATTTTTCTGAAACAGCCGTCAAATATTTGTCAGTCGTGGCGACAGCGACCGAATTTTTACGGCCTTTAACGTTCTGCCTACCCTGGAAAGCATGATGCATGTATGAAATAAATGACAACAATAGTGTAACGGTATAACCTCTTGTATTTGAAGGCCCCAGACTTTCCACCAATTTATAGTGTGCGTTTGCGCGAGCTTTTTAAAAGCTTTTAAGAGAAGCCTACGTCTAACTTTTTTGCTACGACGGTCTTTTTAAAACGTTTTTTGTCAAGTTGTTTGTGGCAAAAAGTCTGAAAATGCATTAGGCTACTTTGTCTTCATAAATAAAATATATCATCAAAGTTTATTACCTCAGTTTATCACGATGTGCATTAGTTTATATGGCCCCTCTGACTTTGTACTGCTGTTTTCGTTCTTAGCATTTCTTTTTTAAATTTTAACAGTACACTTTGACACTGATTTTATTTCAGCAGAAAAAGGTCTCAAACTATGATCAGATTCTTTGAAGTCTATAATTTGTTTAGAATTCGTATTGAGTCTCTAAATGAGATTTTTAATAAAATTAATAAACTGCAATACAACCTTCTCCGCTACCATCTATTTGTAAGCGCAAATATGGCACAAATAAATCATCTTCATTATTTTCAAAATTAATTAAACGTCGCTCGTTGCGCGTGCGGGCGTTGACTGGTGACCGCGTGACGTGCGGGAACGTGACGTGACGATATAACGTAAGTGTCACGTGATGACGTCACTTTACGTGCGTGCTCTGTAGGGCTGTCACGGCGCGCTGACAGCGCTGTGCGTAAGGGGATGGCTTAATTGGATCTAGGCAAATTATGATGTAAATAGAGCTGGCTCAGCTGATTTTAACCGCTACTCCTTTATCCGTGAATGGCATACCTTGAGCTCGGAGGTGTGTGTTAAATGGCTGTAATAGAATATGAAGCATCTTTTATTTCTATGCGTAATTTCCTTAAAGTAATTTATTAAACAAATTAGCGGCCCGTTAGTGGTTTCACACGTTGCAACTCATTTTCCCGCGCGAAAGAGATCTTCCCGGCATGTAATGTACATATAAACCTTCCTCTTGAATCACACTGTTTATTGCAAAAAACCGTATCAAGATCCGTGGTTTAGCAGGAGATAGCAAAATTCGCGACAGACAGAAACAAAACGCAACTTCATTTTATACTATGCATTGTTAGGAAATGAAGTTCCACTTTTTAATGTTATTATAGAATTGAAATGATCGTAAACTTGAATTTATATCATATTATTCGCATCATCATATTCTCTCCGAACTCTACTAACAGCTAACCGATATCAAATTAGCCCTCACACCTTATCAGCTGAAGTCGATCCTCAAACGTATTGGAGTGTCAAGTTGAAGTGGTTCAGTTGCATGTAAATGTTCGCTCGTGTTCCCCCCGGGGTGGATGGGACCGATCAATCTGGATCCCCGAGATGTGAGGCTCTTTGTCCACGCCACCTCGCAGCGGACGGCTGATTCTTTACTTGGTTAATGTGGTTCTTCTGATCAATATCAAGAGTTCAGCTTCATTTGGTTTTAAAACATTTATTTTACTGCAATTTATCTATAGTACTAACAAAATATTAGCACAAATAGACTTTTCTCTAACCTATATAAAGAAAGAAAGAAAGAAAGAAAGAAAAATCATTTATTCAAAAATTGTGACAAGGTACACACTTAAATGTAGAGAGAAAACATATGTTACACTTTGAAGAGTTTAAAAATAGAATACAAACCTGCAATAAAGCAACAAGGTTTCAAATTAGCCAGTCGATCCTCAAACGTATTGGAGTGTCAAGTTGAAGTGGTTCAGTTTCATGTAAATGTTCGCTCGTGTACCCCCCGGGGCGGATGGGACCGATCAATCTGGATCCCCGAGATGTGAGGCTCTTTGTCCACGCCACCTCGCAGCGAACGGTTGATTCTTTACTTGGTTAATGTGGTTCTTCTGATCAGAATCTAGAGTTCAGTTTCTTTTGGTTTTAAAACACTCGTTTTACTGCAATTCAAGTATATTACTAACAAAATACCCGCATAGTTAGACTTTCTCACCGGTATCTACAACTAAAATGGTTTCAAATTAGCCCCCACGCCTTATCAGCCTGCATTCGACCCTCAAACGTATTGGGGTGTCAAGTTGAAGTGGTTCAGTTGCATGTAAATGTTCGCTCGTGTTCCCCCCGGGGCGGATGGGACCGATCAATCTGGATCCCCGAGATGTGAGGCTCTTTGTCCACGCCACCTCGCAGCAGACGGTTGATTCTTTACTTGGTTAATGTGGTTCTTCTGATCAATATCTAGAGCTCAGTTCCCTTTGGTTTTAAGACACTAAATTTACTGCAATTTAAGTATGAGACTAACGAAATGCCAGCACAATTAGACTTCTCTCTAACCTATATATAAAGCTACATGGTTTCAAATTAGCCCTGACACTTTAGCTTCTTTCAGTGAATAAATGATTTATCTATCTATCTCTATCTATCTATCCTTATCAGCTGCATTCAATCCTCAAACGTATTGGAGTGTCAAGTTGAAGTGGTTCAGTTGCATGTAAATGTTCGCCCGTGTTCCCCCCGGGGCGGATGGGACCGATCAATCTGGATCCCCGAGATGTGAGGCTCTTTGTCCACGCCACCTCGCAGCGGACGGCTGATTCTTTACTTGGTTAATGTGGTTCTTCCGATCAATATCTAGAACTCAGTTTCTTTTGTTTTTAAAATACTCGAAGTATGAAACTATCATTATTAAACTTCTGTGTAACCTACATCAGCTATAGCTACATGGTTTCAAATTAGCCCTCACGCGTTATCAGCTGTATTCGATCCTCAAACGTATTGGAGTGTCAAGTGGAAGTGGTTCAGTTGCATGTAAATGCTCGCTCGTGTTCCCCCCGGGGCAGATGGGACCGATCAATCTGGATCCCCGAGATGTGAGGCTCTTTGTCCACGCCACCTCGCAGCGGACGGCTGATTCTTTACTTGGTTAATGTGGTTCTTCTGATCAATATCTAGAGCTGAGTTTCTTTTGATTTTAAAACACTCGTTTTACTGCAATTTATCTATGGGACTAACAAAATATTAGCACAATTAGACTTCTCTCTAACCTATATCTACAGCTACATGGTTTCAAATCAGCTCTTATGTCTTATCAGCTGCAGCCGATCCTCAAACGTATTGGAGTGTCAAGTCGAAGTGGTTCAGTTGCATGTGAATGTTCGCTCGTGTTCCCCCCGGGGCGGATGGGACCGATCAATCTGGATCCCCGAGATGTGAGGCTCTTTGTCCACGCCACCTCGCAGCGGACGGCTGATTCTTTACTTGGTTAATGTGGTTCTTCTGATCAATATCTAGAGTTGAGTTTCTTTTGCTTTTAAAACTCTCGTTCTACTGCAATTTAAGCATGAGACTAACAAAATACTAGCACAATTACACTTCTCCTTAACCTCTCTCTAATATCTCTTTCACTTTTTTACTTCTACCTACAGCTAAATGGTTTCAAATTAGCCCTCACGCCATATCAGCTGCATTCAATCCTCAAACGTATTGGAGTGTCAAGTTGAAGTGGTTCAGTTGCATGGTTAATGTGGTTATTCTGATCAGATTCTAAAGCTGGGTTTCTTTTAAATTATATCTGCCTGCTAGGGGTTTCACCTTCTGCTAATCATTTGCCGTATCTTGCATGACATTGCATTTTGTTGGTATGTCTTGTACATATAAATCTTCCGACAGGTTCTATCTCTTAAAAAATGCACATCAAAATCCGTAGTTCCACGACAGACACACAGAAAAACGCATTACGACACCCACGGGTAGAATTGGGATGCTGATATTCTAAGCGGATATCACACGTCATACAACAATACTAACCACAGTTAAACGTTTTCATATTAGACCTCACGCCATATTAGTTGCAATCGATTCTTCGTGGTAAACATTTTCTGTTCCATGTAAATCGCCCCCCGGAGTTGATAGGACCGATCAATCTGATACAGGAGAGGAAGGATCCCTGATATGTGTTGCACGCCACCTCACAGCTGAAAGCTGATTTTTTACTTCGTTTGTGGTTTTTGTGATCAAAACCTAGTGCTCATTTTCTTTTTAAAATATTGAAAATATTCAAAATGCGTCTATTTCACAAAAACAGTATCTTGCGGTTGCTAAAACCAGCACAGAAGACAATTTTGAACAAACGTAAATAAGGTTATTTTGTCACTTATTCATATCACGACACTAATTAAAACAACCACCCGGTAAATACGGACACAAAATGGTAAAATTACCAATTCTTCCGACGAATATAAAAATAAAGACAGGCTGTAGTTTCAGTTTCAAATGCGTGCGTAGTACCTTTAGAAAACTTTTTACTTACCACCAGGCAGAACGTTTAACTATGCCACTGAAATAGACTACCTACTGTGCTCTAAATAGGTCAGTGAGTTTAAAGAGAAAATTATTCCATTAGTGCTAAAAATAAAACGAAAAATTCGTTCGAAATTTTTCAACGAATAAAAAGCTGATTCGCAAAGTTTGTTTTGTATGAACTCGAGTATAAACACTGAAAATCCTTGTCGGATTTCTGCTTCTAAAATTTATTATTATCGCCCACAACACCTCTCCTGTATGGAGGTGAAATAAAGAGGTGTACACGAGTAAATTGAGGTTTGCAGCGCTTTTGTTTCACGGGTTTTATAGGGGCGCTGTTTGGCCAAAACTCAAAGCTCAGCTTCCGAGTTCACTCACGAGAATTGAGCTTTTAATCTTAGTATTTATGCGTTTTACCACAAGAGTCACATTAAGTCATCCACGTAAAAAATAAAGAGAATTTTCCTCAAACAAAAACAAAAGCTACTTAAGTATGTGAAAGAGAGGGTTTTTAAAAAATTATGAAGCTTTTACAGCGTACGAGAGCAGTAATACGACAGTTTAATGATTAATTAGGTACCTCTTTCTGACGTGACACACAGTGGGGGTGGAGATACGCTCGAGTGCGGCTTAGGCGAATCCCACACATGAAGTCCGTTCGTGCAAAACAGATTAGTATATTGCATCTAGTAGGTAATCATTATCATTATATATAATAAAACTAAATTGATAAAACCGATAAAAGCCGATAAAACTTAAAAAGGATTCCCGGCACGATAAAGGGACTTATATTGTGCAATAGCTCTTTATCTCCCCTCAAACAAGAAAGTTCCCATTTTAACTTGCAGGGCGTATTTTTAAAGATATAAGGGCTTTTACAATCCCTCAAGTAGTGGCGCCATCTGTTGTCGAGTAGTAGAACTCCACCTCCAGTTCGTAATCTTTGATGCAATCTGTTTCAAAATTTTGGATTTTAAATGCTATGTACCTATTTAAAACTTTTAAATAGCTACATAGCATTTAAAATCCGCGCGGAAAGCTAGTATAAAATAAAATATATGTAACTCAGATGAGTTTCTAAACAAGTTGTTTGAAACAACGCAAGTTTTTGCGATGCTCCTGCGACGGTCGCCCGCATGAGATTTATTTGACACCTGTCAAAATCAAGTGAATGCTATAAAATAAATGGTCTTTTTTATATGTTTTCTAGTATAGGGTCACAGCTGTCAAATTGTATTTATTCGGGCGGCAGTACTATAGTACAGGTAATTCTAAATTTCCTTTCACCTGATACATGCATTCGTTACGGATGTGCTAAACATGCGCAGCAACGGAGGTCAAGTGTGTGATCCGCCTGATCCCCTCACATGTACGTGCGGCCGCGGCGTTCGCTTTAGTTCCCAGCTCCCGCCAACTTTTTCAGGATTATGTAACAAATAACGGGATTAATGGAACCCGTCCACATTTTTAGAGGATCTTTATAAGAGCCCGTGTACCGCCTCGTGATTTACTGGACACTAAATAAGGAAACTGACGTTGTTTTCCATCTGAAGTTCCGAGTAAACATCCCCGTATGCTACTTAGGTTTCACGTTGAATCCAACTTTTTGTAAGAAGCAAGGTTTTACGTCAGAAGCTGAATTCCTGTACCCTTTGATACTTGTGAAGTGAGTTCTTATTTATGTTTCCTAACCATCTACGTAGCTATTTTATAGCATCTACGGTATATTCAAGTACCTACATACACAACGTAGGTAGGAGCATATTTATCATTGCTACAACTTTAAAACTCTATGGGGCACCTAGTGGACGAAAGAGTGTTAAGCAGCTTATATTTAAACTAATAGTTCTCTTACGTTGGGATATATTGATGTGTGATCCCGACTAAGAATAGCATTTTCTCATTTCTGCCGGTGGGTAGTGGGCGACAAAGGGATAGATCCAAGGAATGGGCAGTAGCGTTCCCTGCAAATAAAACACCTTGCACTGCGCTCGCTAATTCGCCTGCCAAGCGTGCTGAGTATGGCAGTACCCCCAAATAAGGGAAGGCTCATATCCATCTGTGGATTGTCGTGGCTGTAGTACCTAGTAGTAGAGGTATATGTATCCACCATTTCCACCCGACCAAGTACAGCCGATGTGGCGCAGTGGTTAGTATGCCTGCCTGCCACGCAAAGGTTCCGGGTTCAATTCCCGGTGGGGTCACTCACAAAGTTAATATTTATCACTTTTTGAATTTGTTCCCAGTCTGGTTAGGACATTGCAGGCTGAACCACCTGATTGTCCGCAAGTAAGATGGTTCCGTGCTTCGGATGGGCACGTTAAGCCGTCGGTCCCGGTTGCTGTCTATGATGGCAGTCGTTACACAACCATGTCAGAGGCCTGCTACTTGCAGTAGGCGGTTGAAAAACTCTGATACAAGGGTTCATCGGGTCCCACACGAAAAGAAGAAGACCCAACCAAGTATTCTTTTTGAGAGCAGATCTAAGGATGGACGTGCATACTGAAGCACGAAACCATCTAGAAATTGGTTCTTTTGATTCCACCCCGGAACCACACGGAATAATTGCTTTACCTTCCTAGAATTCCAGTAGGTATCCTATACCTACTAGAAATCAGAGCAAGTTAGTTGTTTGTTACTCATAATACTTTAATGAAACGCAGACAGTGCTGTACTGAACCTCCCGGAAATTAACTAAGTTTGCAGGTTCTAAGCTGAGACTTGCGCTTTCTGATTTCAATTTACTGTTTGTTACAAGTACCTACTACTATTATAGTAACAATTCGAAATACAAGTAGATACATGAATGAGACTAACTTGGACTTGGCAGTAAAAACTGATACTATAGTGGAAAAGACCACTCACTGCATTTGAGGTCGTATGGCGACCCCTTACCCATTCGATGGTAAACTCAAGTGAGAAAGGGAGCGCCATATGGCCAGGAATGCAGCGAGTGGTCTTCTCGACTTTAGAATAAATTTGAAATAAAAACGTATTACTTCGTCTACCACTAGTTTCCATGTGATGCCTGCTTAGAAAACATTGTTACTATAAGGTGTTTTACTGATAAATCGAAATCAACCTATGCTCTGTAAATACATCGGTATTTGCCGTGTGATGCCGGCTTAGAATAGCATCAGCCCAATTCTACCCGTGGGTGTCGTAAATAGCAACTAAGGGATATTCATCCAGGGCTTCGACCAATATAAGTAGTTATGGACATGCCTTGCGCATACAAACAGGTCATTAAAAATGTGCCAAGACACAACTACATTATAAACACACGCACACAGCTACACACGTTCTAATCACGTGAATATACGATCAGAGACAGAGATAACGCGACGTACTTGCACAGTAGTGCGAACGCGATAGCATTATGTCCGTGACTTTCGTCTTTATGTTCGGACCCTTTTACGCACTTCACGCCAGCTTGCGCGTTTCTTATGCAAATCCATCAATTGGTCGCATACGAAAAGCGCAACCTAGCGTGAAGCGCGTGCTTGAACCGGGTTGCTGTAAAACCATCCTTCGAACTCGACATTTTACCGACTTTATTATACCTAAGTAATTTAAAAATACAAAATATAAATAAATAAGTACTAACGCATGAAAACTAATTCGTGATGCTTTATTTATGTTTGTTGAATTATTGACACACTAACAAAGCAGAAGACGGCATCCTGATGTCAGTTTTGGGAGTTGTAACGAACGTGTCGCGACGTGTTTCTCGTAGGCGGCACAGAGACCGACTGAGCGTGGGGTCACTCGCTTGGGCGCACTTGGAGCGGATCAAAACACTTGCTCGGTATGGCCCGTCCATAACTACTTATATTGGTCGAAGATCCAGGGCGTAGCAATGCAGCAGTAGCGTTCCGTGTAAATGCAACATCTTGCTGCGCTCACCAATCCGCCTGCCAAGCGTGGTGAGTATGGCAATACCCTCCGATAGGAGGAGGCCCATGTCCAGCAGTGGACTGTTGTGGCTGTTATGGTACATAGGTATTATTTATTCTAACACACATTGCAAAAGTGGTGTGCACTTGAGTAGGTAGGTATCTATAACAAGTACCCCCACAACAAGGGCCGGAGGCCCATGTCTATAATAGCTGTGAATTGTTATGGCTGTAATAAATTCACAAATAATAGTTCCAACAATATTATTATTCAAGAAACAACTTATCTAAGTTCATAAACCAAAGCCCAGTGTGCTCGAAGCACTCCAAACAGGCGGACGCAAAAACAACCTAACTCGACCCAAAATCCTCGACTATCACAGAGAATGAGGGAAAAAATGATTTCCTAGTTCGTTCGGCAATCCGTACTGCCAGTCTTAGATCATGGGAAGGTTTCGGAGAGAATCAAGCAAACTACCAGAATGAAGCATTAAAACTTGTCACAGTTAGTCTTTTCGCGCTTAAATACAACTTTAGGTGGTTCTTTAATTCATAAGCCACGATTGGCAGTATTTTTCCAGTTCGTAGTGGTGGTGAAAATAATTGCACATGCCACAACCCCGTGTATGATTTGATGTGATGATGTGTCATATTAAGGCTTGTAATTCGTGCGATTTTTTTCTCGCTTTTTAGTAGCACACTGAATATAATGCAAGTTTCCGCACTGATGGAAAAATTTCGCTTGTTTTTTGATACAAAATAAAATACAGGGTGAGAAAAATATCGCGGTGCACGAATGCAATTTGCTGAGTGGACATGATTTAACTATTGAATACGCATGTGTGGCTTTAGGTAAATATAACCGCTTACAGCATCATTCGCTCTCTTAAATTTATGGTAGGAAGTGAGTTTGTGCATACATGTAGCTGTATGTATGACAGATTGTGACAACTTACTTTTTCAGAGCCTTTATCTAGTTATTAGTGGGTATATTCTGAAGATTCTCTATCTCCAAGCCCGCAGCAAGAAGCCGCTAATGACTCTCTCGATCCGTTTCTGGGGCGAGAGAGTTTTTGTGCGCCATTGATACACCGCCGACCTTATTCGCATTGCCGCAGTGTAGCTATTAACACACCGGGGAATGTACTGTATGTACTTATATCTATACGTTATACACGTGTTTGGGTACTTAGCCTATTGATTCGAAATATTCAAAGGTTTAGACGCTTGTAAAAAGTATAAACTCGGAGTCCCACGCAAAGTAGTGATGACAATGATCTCATTTATAACCGTGAAAATTGCAGGAAAGTGGGATATATGTTAGTTCTTAGCACGTTTCTTTGTGAAATAGTACAGCTTACAACTCGCCCACCTGCCTGTCAAGCGTGCTGAGTGAGAATGGCAAATACCTCTCAATAGTGGAAGTGAGAGGCCAGGGCCATCAGCAGACTCTGATACCAGGTTTCATCAGTGTTTTGGCGACGTTGTGTCTTACGGGAAGAGAGGGAGAAAGAGAGAGAGAAAGAGAAAGAGAGAGAGAAGCAGATCAGTGGTGGCATTGGATAATGAAAGTTATTTAGAACAACATTTCCAAGTTTATTTGTGCATGAATAACTCGCGACGCTATTAAATAGTAATCACAAGTTGTTTTGTGCCGAATAACTGCGGCAAAAGTTACATAATTAGCAGTTTACTTGGTTTATTGCAGGTTTTAGGCAGGCACAGTACTAGAGAGCAAATTGAGCTCGGTATTTTGTTTTCTACGTCATTTATTTGTTAAGTAGGTTTAGTCGTTTTCTTTTTACAGTTTTCACCACCTTATTTAGTGATAGAGTAGGTAGCACTGGATTGTTTGATAAAATTTTACACTAACGATACTATGATACAATATAATAGAGTCCAGATGGACTCTTGGATGCAAATCTGCGAGTCATCTCTTGTGACTTTTATCCACTACGATAAACTTTTGCCATACCAGGGTAGTCCTCGATTACTTGGTCTGCATTTATGCTGAAACAGTGATTGTACCGAAATACCCAATTACTTATTACCACTTTTAATTATTTTTTCTCTTATTACAGGTAAGTTTCTGATGTCATCAATCACTCATCAGTTTTAAGTCTATCAAAATCAGGTAAAACCGCGATCCAATCGAAAATAATGAGTTCTTTTATTTATTTTCAGGGAAGATATAATTTAGTAGTAAGTACTAAGTAGCCTTACCATTTACTTGACCCTCTTAACCTTCACACCACCTTTCTGTCACCGCAGTAATTACTCACATGTCCTCGAAAACGCGATTTTTTGCCGCTCCAGTGGCAAACAGTACATTAATCACACGAGAGCGGCCGCGGGGCGCAGATACTAGTATTTTATTAACTATCTAGGACAACATTGTGCTGGAGGTTGATTGATTTCGTAATGATGTAGGAAATTGAAAGATGCTTTTAATGAGATTGTTGTAGATTTAGTTACAGGTAAAACAATCTTCATATTGATTTTTCAGTGCTCTTCTGGGCACTTTTATGTACAATACACAAAGTTAGGCCAACTTCTGTGAATAAAAACGTCCGTTGTGCTATTTTTGCGCTATGCTATCGCATGCGTTAGAAAAATGAGGTTAATATAACATCCATATCTACTGATAGATAGTATCACAAATTAAGGGGGCGGGGTGCCTTTACAGATGACTCACTCAGTACTGGCGACGATTTTAACGCTTACTGGTTTTAACTGGAATATCAGAGGAACTCCGTAACTAAGAAGATGGTTGCCACGAACGTCATTTTTATTGAATTAAAATTGGCTCTGAATCATAGGACGTTCTTGAATCAGATTTTTCTGTTTTGAAACCTGTTCTTTTACCTTGAAAGTTTTGACAGTGGCAACCCTGGGTGTGTAACAATTAACAGTCGCGAAAATTCTAAATAGGGTCGAGTGTATCTTCTTTTGTCGTAGTACTGTCAGTAGGCACATCAAAGTAAGACGAAGACGATACATGACCGTACTACAGTACAAATAAATGTTCGACATGACTAGTATTGAGAACTCTGAAATTCAATCGCCTAGTACTCGTATTGTGGCGCAGAAACTTGAGAAGTCTGACTATCGCCACAGGCCATCAACTATCTAGCTAACACTGTCTATGAGAGCTCGCCTAGGGCTCTTGAAGACATTTATACTTGCTACTACCGACGATAACTTGACAGACAAAAGGCCACCTCAATTCCCGACTATCGTGTTTAAAAGTTTAGTGTTTTCAGGTTGTATGTTTTATGAAGTCATGCATTTTTTAGTAATTTAATATATAGTAATATTAGGATTTCCCACTGCAGGGCATTGCCCTTTGCCCTTTGCCCTGCAGTGGGACATGTCCGGCTCATAATAATAATTAGGATTTCCTTTATCTATACATATAATAAAGTTGTAGAGGGTCGAAAGTCTGTACATAGAAGATTTTCGAAAAAAAACTGTTTGGTGATACTTAAAATTGATAACAGAACACGTTTCAGCAATTTTTAGATTTTTTTTCTGTTTAGATGTTTATCTGTTTATTTGTTTATTTGTTTATTTGTTTATCTGTTTGTATGTGAAAGCATCACGCAAAAACGACTGAACCGATTTTGATGCAAATTATACCAAAATGTCAGGAAAATTACCGACCAGGTTATAGGCTAAAAAAATTCGACCCCTAAAAGGGGGGGTTGCCACTATACTTGAAATAAGTTTGCACGTAAATCGATATTGCGTGCGTTGCGTGCGGTAGAGGAATAAGTTACTATGATGTAAAAAAAACTACTCAAACTATTCCAAGGGGTGAACCAGTCCATGAAACTGAACAACTTTCCCCAAGGAACATAGGTCGAATAATGAAAAAATTCCTTCCCTTCCTACAAATTTAACTTGGTCGGCTATCGAGACGGCTGGAGCATTTTGTATGGGAGGTCCAATTATTTTTTCCTACAGTAGGTAAAAAAATAACTGCATGTATTTTACGACTAAACCAGTCCATGAAACTGAACAACTTTTCCTAAGAAACATAGGTCGAAATACGAATAAAAATTTGGCCCTCCCATTCAAACTGAACCGGCCGGCCAGAACATTTTGTATAGGAGGTCCAAATTCTTTTTTCATATTTCGACCTATGTTCCCTGGGGAAAGTTGTTTAGTTTCATGGACTGGTTCACTCCTTAAAATATTTGCAGTAATTTTTTTTACTCCTTATACAGGATGTTAGGGACGGTGTGACGAAAACTTTGCTGGCATGATCAGACCATCAAACTGAACAACTTTTACTATGGAGCCAATGGTAGGAAACGAAAAAAATTTTTCAACCTCCCATACAAAGTCAGTCAGCTGATCGTAAATTTTGTATGGGAGGTCAGAATTTTTTTTTTGTTTTCCACCATTGGCTCTATAGTGAAAGTTGTTCAGTTTGATGGTCTGCGCACGCCTGCAAAGTTTTCGTTACACTGTCCCTAACACCCCGTATTTTGAACTACCTATGTTTCTTGGGGAAAGTTGTTTTCATCCTATCTATTCGAAAAGAACGCGCCGCAAAGTTCTTTTATTTGCACTTTTTAAATAAAGAACTCAACAAATGCGAATAAAACTACCTACTTTGAATTTAGAACATCTTGATGTTCAGTCAGCGCCAAAGAAATAGAACGCAAATATTGTTCGAATAAAGGCTGTATGGGACGACGACGGCCCATAGTCGCGCGTCCCCAATAGAACTAAAAAAAAGATACGCGCGAATTACAGTCCGTAATTTTCACCAAAAATTACACGTATGTTAGAATTTTATTTAGCTTTTTGAAAAATTAGTTCAAGTGACAGTGAAAGTATAACATTGCAATAAAATATAAGGCGCCTTTTATTTTCTCATAGAGGGTGATGACTCGGGCGCAAAATATATTTTGGCTTCGGGGATTCTACTCTAGAATCCCTTACTTCGCTCTGAATTCAAAAAAGCGCCCTCGCCGTAGAAGTGCTGTTTTGCGCCCTTATGATATCTACTAAAAGTTTCTTGAACTGGTTCACCCCTTACAATATTTGCAGTTTTTTTTTACTCCCATATTGGAGTCGAGATTCGAACACGTACCAACATAATAGTAAAGCAAAATAAAAAACCAGCCAAGAGCGTTTCAGACATGCCCACAAATAGGGTTTGTAGTCAATGTTAAATATCAGCGTTACGAAGTTACCTAATTTCGTTGCTGGTTTGTTTGCAGTAGTAAGTATGCTTACGAACCACAAATTAAAAAACTTTTATTTTTCTTAAAACTTGCGTGGATACAGTATCCGATATAGTTTTTATGGTAACTTCAGACTAAGAACTAATTTTTTTTCAAATATTTAGTTCTAGGAAGAGAAAACTCCCCATAAAAGCAAATACTTCGAGGCAGAATACCTTTTGTGATTTTTTTAAAAAAAACCTCGCCTTAATTTTTAAAGATCTATTTAACGATACCCTACTTAATATAGCAGATGGTCTTTTTTTATCCTCCTTTCACATGTACCTACGCCAAAAACTAAAAACATTTTTTTCCCAACATTCTAAATTTGTGTCAAGCAACACGATCTATCTTCACATCAAAGATGTCGATCGATTGAAAATGACGAAGTTATGGGGGCGGGGCATACAGTTAGTTTGTGTCTTAAATGGGTAGGTGGATTTGCTGGCGATAGTACAAAAATCTGTATGTACATGTATTAAAACTATTACAGGTCGGTGTCAAGTACCCCTGCAATAGTTTTCAAAAGAACATTTCGATAGCGTGTCTTAGAAACAGCTACAAAAAAAATATGTACAGCTTGATGGGCCGCTACTGCAGACCTATCACTTTTGGTAGGTAGGTACCTAAATAAATAAAAAGTATACATACCTATTACCTACACAACTATTTAATAAGAAAACAAAAACAGAAGTGAAATAAGTAAGTAGAAGAAATAGAAAGAAACAAGCATCCTTCGACATGGGTCCACTCGGTTTTGCTCCTTCACATAAAAATAATAAAAGAACACCGGTGTTGGTACTGTAGCCAACTACCTATATCATCAAGATGTACCTACCTAACTCAGACGCTCAGACTTTGAAACAGGAGGGATCCGAAGTGGGCTTTCCCCTTCAAAGTCAAGTAACAAACTCACATCGGCGGTAGTCTGGGGTTTCTCCAGGTTATTCCATCATCATCGTCATCACCATTATCTTTGCATGCCCTAATCGTACAAATCACGCATAAAATAATAACCATGAGACAAACATCGAAAATGAAAACGTACCATTATGTGTAAAAATTGAATGAATCACTCAAAAATTAAGCGATGTTTTTAGATGTTTGGTATGGTGGAAGATAAACGTTCTGATCATATTTTATGATTAGTGAGAACCTTATCAGCACTGGAGGTACTCTCTGTCTACCTACGTGACGGAACACCATGAACTCGACAAAATATTAAAGGGCGCCACACACCGGGCCCGTATGCGTGACGTGCACGTTATCACGCGCATAGATATGACGTTGTATCGTCTGGGATTGTATGAGGCACCGCACACCGTGCTACTCGCGTGATTACGTGCACGCATACATAGGCAGGCCTCTCATACAATCCCATACGATACAACGTCATCTCTACGCGCGTGATGACGTGCACGTCAAGCATACGCTGTGTGTGGCGCCCTTAAGAGATACGAAAATATCTGTATTGAAAAATTTGTTTAGCATGATGTGCCGCTTCTGTCGGCTCAAAAACTTCTCTTGGCGAAACGAAGTTCGCGGGCACCAGCTAGTTTTTCTTATATAATCTCTAGAAGCACGACTAGTTCGTTCCTTGTAAGAATCTTACATCTTCATTGTAAATGCATCTTATTGTTCATCTCGTCGTTCGATCGTTATTTTGTAAGGGAGGTCAAAAATCTTTTTGCGTCTCCTGAAGTACTTTCTAATGGGAAGTTGTTCAATTTCATGGTCTGATTGCACTCTATCAGTATTTAGAGAGCTATCTATCCCTTACATGTTTAGTAATAAGAAAAATACACTAAAAGGTGCAAAATACTCACAATGAACAAAAATCTCAGAACCACTTATACTTGTTAAGATACAATTTGATAAAATGAACAAAATCTGTGTCTCCCACAGTAGTTCCACTGACACGGCTATCAACTACAACCAATGAGAGATCACGCCTAGCGGCGACAAGACTATCTCAAAATTAGGTCACCGCCTATAACAATAGTGTAGTAGAAGTATCGACAGTTTGACCTACTCTGTCTACAGTTTCATCATTGTTACGGAAGTTGTTAAGAGAATATTTGTGGGTTTATAGCGACGATTGGCTTCGGAGGGCGCATTTAAAATTGCTTTTTGGTAGTTGTTATGTTTTAGATCTTGGAAATTGGGTGAAATAGTTTCAACAAATTGAGCTGATCACCCGTCTGCGTGGTCAAAAAGACGTTTTAAATGAAGGACATTATTTTACTTTGCCAGATGCCTAATTATTGCTTCCATAGAAGGAGCTATCATATTATAACACTAACACCAGCTTTCGCATTGTTCACACACTCGGTGTCTCATACTACAAGAAAGAGGACCGGCATTTTAAATTTTCCTAAAGCTCATCGCAAATGGCTATCAATGTTACCGTGATTTCGCTATCGATACGGGCACTCAAAACCAACATCACTACAGCCACTCGAGACGCAAGCAGTCCATTTTTCCGGGGACACGTCTCGACATAACTATTTGTCTCTGTCCATGGAAGAGCGTGTTCGAAATACCCAAATCATGTCCCCGTGGCTATTCCGTCCCGGGCGTGTACTCTATTATTAAACAGTGAAAATTACTCGAGGCCGTACTATTCATCAAAAATTAACAAAGCGGATTCCGGGGCTCAGAGCAATGACATGTTTGAGAGAAACCTAGGAATATACAGAATGAAGTTACTAAAACATCGTCGCAATCAAACCTGGCACGTACTAAAACAAAAATAATACACATTGCTAAACTCCATTGTCCTTGTCAGTCAGCCCGCCTGGTCAGATAATGTGGTGCTGTACAAAATACTGTAGTCACTCAACCGACCCTAAGATGGAGTACAAATTGTCTCACCAAACAGAGTGAAGTAGGGTTTTCTACCTGATGATAAGTGCAATTGTAGTTACGTCCAATTCATAGCTCACCAGCTGTGCTGTCCCAACTGTGCCGAGATTGCCTCAGGACGTAAGAAAGACGAGCTGAATGTAAGTTTGTAAGAAACACGCAAATAAAGGTTGAAACAAAGATTTTTAGACAATGAAATTTATCTAGCTCGACTTATTGCCCCCAAAAAATTGATTAAAATTCTTGCTCGTAACCCTTGATTATAAGATTTGTCTTACTGTTAATTAAGTTGGAAGACGCATGCCATTTCTGAATATCACGATTTCATTCTGATTTATATAGTTTCCTTCTACTCGTTCGCAGAGAGAGCTCCCTCTAAACTAAACGTGTTGCTCTGAGGGGCTAGTACGCTGCGCTGGTTGAGCGCCGCATTATCTTGTATGCATGAACTAAATAGCACAGAGACCGGTTTCTGCGCTCGAAAACTGGACTTATTATTGTAAGAGAGAGAGAGAGAGAGAGAGAGCATAGAGAGCTCCCTCTAAACTAAACGTGTTGCTCTGAGGGGCTAGTACGCTGCGCTGGTTGAGCGCCGCATTATTTTGTATGCATGAACTAAATAGCACAGAGACCGGTTTCTGCGCTCGAAAACTGGACTTATTACTGAGTGAGAGAAATAGAGCATAGAGAGCTCCCACTAAACTAAACGTGTTGCTCTGAGGGCTAGTACGCTGCGCTGGTTGAGCACCGCATTATCTTGTATGCATGAACTAAATAGCATAGAGACCGGTTTCTGCGCTCGAAAACTGGACTTATTATTTTGTGAGAGAGAGAGAGAGCAAGAGAGAGAGAGAGCATAGAGAGCTCCCTCTAAACTAAACGTGTAGCTCTGAGGGGCCAGTACGCTGCGCTGGTTAAGCACCGCATTATCTTGTATGCATGAACTAAATAGCATAGAGACTGGTTTCTGCGCTCTAAAACTGGACTTATTACTGTGAAAGAGAGAGAGAGAGAGCATAGAGAGCTCCCTTTAAACTAAACGTGTTGCTCTGTGGGGCTAGTACGCTGCGCTGGTTGAGCGCCGCATTATTTTGTATGCATGAACTAAATAGCACAGAGACCGGTTTCTGTGCGCGAAAACTGGTCTTATTATTGTGAGAGACAGAGAGAGCAGAGATAGCTCCCTCTAAACAAAACGTGTTGCTCTGAGGGTCTAGTACGCTGCGCTGGTTAAGCACCGCATTATCTTGTATGCATGAACTAAATAGCATAGAGACCGGTTTCTGCGCTCGAAAACTGGACTTATAATTGTGAGAGAGAGAGAGCATAGAGAGTTCCCTGTAAAGTAAACGTGTTGCTCTGAGGGTCTAGTACGCTGCGCTGGTTAAGCACCGCATTATCTTGTATGCATGAACTAAATAGCATAGAGACCGGTTTCTGCGCTCGAAAACTGGACTTATTATTGTGTTTAGTTTCGCATCATGTATACGCGCGTTTTATTGTTTCCCGCCATTTCGTCTGACGGACCGCGCGACTGACGCCAGCTAGGCGACCGACGCCATGTTTGTCCTTTGTTCGTTCAGTCGGTTCGATACCACGCGGCCGCCGGCAAATATAACCTTACTTTTAGTCACTCGCGCGACCGGTGGTAGGCACATATTTTAAGTAGTCTGGGTTTTATTTTTTCGCATGCGCAATTGCTGCCAGGGAAGAGTTCCCTGTTCTTGTGCGGTAGTAAAACCAAGTGAATAGTGGTTTGGTAGTGCGCTTTGAATGCGAACTGGGCAGGTTTCTTGATTGAGGGCCAACGTGGCCGAACTATGAACAACTGTGAACTAGTGAATAATGGAGTGATAAACTAAGGTGAAACCAAAATTGTCGGAGGGACGGAGTGCCACACGAGCTGGTGCCCGGGTGCCGTAAGTCTAGTATCTAAATCCCTATCCAAGTGTCTTCCTCAAAACCTGATACCTTTTTTCCTGTCAAAAACTAGACTTACAAGGAAACGGCGGCGTCATAATTCGCACGGTAAGCAAATCGCTGCTAGGTCCTGTATAAGTACGTTCATTACAGTGATTTAGCAACATTACGTGGAGGTCACCACCCTGATGACCTTAAGTACAACCGGAACTTGGTATATTTATTTTAGATATGAGCTGTGGTGGTGCAGTTAAATATTAGTAGGAGATTGTGAGAGAGCCGTCGCAGACTTTGAAACAAAAATTTCTCGGCCGGAAACTTTCCGGATCAAAAATTCTCTCATTAAATTTATTTTATTTAGCTATAGTAAAGAGCACTACGAATCGTAGTCAAATGTTGTTCCGAGGCTGATCGACCATTTAGTTTTAGATTTTAAGATAACTTTAACTTGCTTCCACTGCGCTAAGATCAGCTTCGGAATCAAACATTTTTTGGTAGCAGAGCGTGGTTGCTTTATTGCAACATAGTTAGCCGTAATTTGGTATTAACCCTTAATTTGACGGTGTTCCGTGTGAAGAACATAAGTAAAATAAAAATCTGGTGGCGAAATAACATGCACTTATTCAAAACTTTTTCTGTCAATACTTTGGCAGCTCTATTTTATTTCTCGTAAAAAATAAATGTGGGCTCTGTCAACACCTAAATGTCAGTAGTGTCAAAATCATGCCACCGAGACAGAGACGTCCTGTACTGTGCAAGCTAATGTTTTTTTTTGTCGGTTTTAGGCCTTAACCATTGCATAAATTATATTATTTCATTAAGATAATATGTTCTCTTGTCACACAAATACGATTTATATGAAATAATGCAGTATTTATTCACTAAAATACAGTTCAAGTCGCATGTTCCTCACACGGAACATTGCCAAATACACTGGAGCGCGGGTTTGTTCCTTGTGTGGCACATTGCCAAAGACATAGTAAACTACTAAAATGTTACTTTTTGTTGTACATATCACAAAACTTTTTTACTGGTTTTTAGTGGAATGATTGATGTGCATGTCACGTGTAATGTACGTACCTCAAGTTTGGCATTTGCACCTTTCTTACATTAGAAGGGTGTTTACACACAAACCGCGGCGACAGCGGCACCGTCGCTGCCATGGCGCCGCTGCCGTTGCCTACCTTGAATTTGTATGGAGCCCTACACACGACACGCTCAGAAGTCTGTCTTGAATTTGCATGGAGCCTTACGCAGCGTCGTGTGTAAGGCTCCATAGAAATCCAAGGCAGACTATTGCAGCGGTGCTGCTATCGCCCCGGTGTCGTGAGTAAACAGCCTAAGAGTTAACATTAACGCTGCAAGTGTTTTATTTGACCTGGTCTCCACTAGACCTTCCTATACAGTGTATATCCATAACGTAGTAGTACTAGTTACCCCACCAATACACCACTATAGTATATGGGTTTGACAGCTGTCAAATGTGGCCTATTCGAATGACGGTACTATAGTAAACCCATACTTGACATACCATACATTGACATGTTTCCTAGTATGGGTTTGATTGACAGCTGTCAAATATGGCCTATTCGAATGACGGTGCTATAGTACTATAATGCTATGGCATTAACATGATTTTGACAGCTGACAAATATCGCCTATTCGAATGAAGGTACTATAAACATTGTCACTGGATAATTGGCAATGTTCCGTGTGAGGAACATAATTTTTCCAAAAAATCTGTATGATTAGATTTTTTTAAATATTTTTTTTATATGTCTAATGATGTCAAAAGATAGACTATTCACGCAAAATAGCTTTTTTTTAAAGAAAATATCCTTGCCAAATAAAGGGTTAAGCGTGTTTTTTATATTACCCACATATTTTATTAATTTTGGAAAATATTGTTTCGGTTTTTTTTGTGACTGTATTGTTTGCCTAGTAAACGGTACCTTATCGGTAAGGTCTAGGCCAGTCAACTAACATTTATTTTGTGGTACTTGTTTATTGGTTTTTCGTTTTTATTAAGTCGAGTGTGTAAAAGTTGGTACCATGGCTCCTCGATCGCCAGGTATAAGGCTGCTATAAAGACAGAATTAAGGTGGTTTACTACCACAGCGGCAATGATCGGCCGCGAGGACCGGGAGGACGCGCTCTTGAAAAGTGCACTACAGGCAGATGAACGGGTTCGGGTTGTGTCGGAACACCTCACAGAGTGCCTCATGCTCCTTGAGGAAGCTCCTAACCCTGAAGATAAGGAGCTGGTCGAGGGCGATGTAAGCCAGTGCTTGGAGCTGGCACAGGACATTGAGCAGGCAGCTGCGGACATATCTAGGCGACGTGACGGAAAGGAAAAGCCATTCCGTGGTAAAGTAGGACAAGGATTACAGGTGCCTCTTCCGCCTGTTACGGTTCCAGTCTTTGCAGGCGATTACGCCGACTGGCCGGCGTTTGAGGACCTGTATAGCAGCGTGGTCCACACACGGACGGACATAATGCCAGCGTACAAGATGGCTCAGCTGATGTCCAGGCTACAAGGAGAGCCTCATGAATTGCTGACGCATTTGGCGGTCTCGGATAGCAATTATGAGGTGGCGTGGAAGATCTTTACCGACCGGTATCGAAACAAACGCCTGATTGTAGACAGGCTGTTAGACCAGTGGCTGTCAATACCAACCATAACGCGAGGTACGGACCTCCGCGAGAAAATCTTCCACCCAGTCAGTGTCGCGGTCAGCGCACTAGAGCGACAGGGTTTGCCAGTGGCGGGCTACGGTTATATCTTGGTCCACACAGTGCTTCGCCGCCTGCCGAGCGAAATGGTAGCTCGATTCGAGCAGCTCCATGGGGGCAAGTCCTCGGACCACCTCCCGACCTACGAGGATCTGAAGTCGTTCCTCGAGGCCGAAAGCAGGCGAGTGGACGTCCAGGCTGGTGAAGCCCTCGCAAGGAGACCTCTGCCCTCGCCACCCGGAACGGCCGGGTGCACCGGCGCGAGGAGGCAACAGTAGACAACCCAGGCGGTACAACACTGCATTGGAATCAGGGTGTGCCTACTGCAGGGAGACAGGCCACGGGGTGACAGCGTGTCAGGAGTTTGCGGCGCAGCGGGTTCAGAGGAGACGGGGTGTGGCACAGCAGAGGCGTTGGTGTATTCGGTGCCTGGGGCCGCATCAGGTGCGAGAGTGCCCTTCAAGCACCAACTGTAGGTACTGCCAGGGTGCACACCATCCGCTGCTCTGCATGAATCGCTCCGGAGGCGCCGGGGGGGAGCCCACCTCCGCATCAGTCACAGGGACAGGCAGGGGGACGTCAACAGTCGGAGCCCACTTACCAACGGACGTGGGGACGATCTCCACCACGGCAGCAGGTGCCGGATTGGGGAGGAACGACACGGGAACATGGCCAAGGACACCCATCCCAGGTACGGGATCAAACGGGCGGGTGTCAGGGGAGCACTAGGCAGCCACCAGGGTACATGCAGTATTCTGCGGGCTTGAGCCACCTGGTTGGGTCTCAAGACCCACGCATGCCTCCGCCTATGCCTGAGTACCCGCGGCTACAGGCGCAACCTCGGTACGGACGTTTGCCGTCGGGGTACTATAGAACTCCAGCCATGGCCTTTATGGGCAGACCTCCCTACCAGCAGGAGTGGGACCCATACACGGGTTTGGGTAGTGAGGGGATACCCCCGCGGGACGCGGCCTCACCGCGTTTAGATTCCCGCTAGGTAATCGCCGCCTACTCATCAGCTTCGGCCCCGTCCAATCACGGTACTTTTGCCAACGGCTAAGATTTGGGTATGGGAATACGGTGGCCGGACCATTCAAGTAAGAGCCCTACTGGATACAGGGGCTCAGGGATGTATTGTATCGAGTAAGCTGGTGAGTAGGCTAGGCCTAAATGTACAGCCAAGTGCGGATGAAGCTGTAGGCATCGGGGGCCACCTCAGGACCTACCAGAAGGGGATCCGGTCCTCTATGGTAGTGTGCTGTCAGAGGTGCTGCAGAGGTTTTGGGAGTCTGAAGAGCGCCCACGGCGGACAGACGGAAGCCAGAGGATGACGAGTGCGAGTTGTTCTATCAATACAACACTGCGAGATGCCCGTCAGGCAGATTCGTGACCAGGCTACCTTTTCTCCCTAACCGCCCCGCTTTAGGTAGTTCGCGACAGCTCGCGGAACGGAGACTACTCGGAATGGAGCGGAAGATGAGGCGAGACCCAGCACTTCGGCAGAAGTATATAGAATTCATGCGGGAATATATTCAATTGGGCCACATGTCGGTGTCCAGACTGAATTGGAGGTGTGTCGAGCATTATTACATTCCACACCTGGCTGTCTTGAAGTCACCTGAGGCGAAAATACGGGTGGTGTTTGACGGTTCTGCTCCTACCTCGAATGGTGTGTCTGTGAACCAATGTTTGCACGCGGGTCCTAAATTGAACCGGGACATTGTGGACATTCTCACAGACTTTCGTTTGCACCAGGTAGCGTTCGTCGCAGACGTCAAAATGATGTTTCGCCAAACCATGATACATCCGGATGACCGTCGGTATCAGCTGATTTTGTGGCGTGAGAGCCCAGATGAGCCGATGGTCACATACGAACTTAACACGGTGACGTATGGACTCAAGCCAAGTCCGTATTTGGCAGTACGTACGCTGCGAGAGTTGGCCGCACAGGAAAGGGTAAGATATCCTCGAGCCGCAGCAGTACTGGATCGCGACGTCTACGTGGACGATATCTGCACGGGTGCTGATAGCGTGGAGCAGGCGCTAATTCTACGAGACGAGCTGATCGCGATCATGGGTTCAGGAGGTTACGAGTTGCGGAAATGGTTGTCCAGTTGCCCAGAGCTCCTGGCTGGTTTGCCAGGCGAGTTCCATCAGGACCCGCACCTCTTTGAGAACCCGGACAATCCAAATACGTTGGGCATCCTCGGGGTGCAATATAGGCCAACGCATGACGTATTCACGTACAAGATCGAGCCCGACCTTTGGAGAAAACTTGGACTAAGCGGTCGGTACTGTCGACAATCGCTAGAACGTTCGATCCTAACGGATGGATCGCCCCGGTTACGTTCATGGCAAAGTGCTTTTGACAAAGGTTGTGGCTAGCCAACTTAGGATGGGACGACCAACTCTCCGGAGAGTTGTTGAAGGATTGGCTCAAGTTTGTGACCACCTTACCAGGGATTGTGCACATCGCGATACCCCGCAAGTTAGTCCCATCGGTGGGATGTAAGGCTACCCTACATGGGTTTTGTGACGCCTCGGAGCGAGGGTACGCGGCAGCTGTATACCTTCGGACAGCAAGTTCAACGGGAACTGTGCACGTGCGTCTGGTTATGGCCAAAAGTAAGGTGGCACCAGTCAGAACTAGATGGACCATCCCCAAATTGGAATTGGCAGGGCAGCTCTTCTAGCGCGCTTGCTAAATCATGTAACCTGCAATCTGCGTGGTACCATCAACTTGGATGAAACGGTGTACGCGTGGACTGACAGTCGGATAGTTCTGTGCTGGTTGCAGACGTCGGTACATACACTTGAGGTTTTCGTGGCAAATCGGGTGTCACAGATTACGGGGTCGGAAACTCCGTTAGTGTGGAGGCACGTACCGGGAGAATGGAACCCAGCGGACTGCGCTTCGCGCGGGTGCAGGGCACCTGATTTGGTGAGTCACCCACTGTGGTGGGGACCTCAATGGCTGACTGAGTCGCCGCAGGAATGGCCATTCAACGAGTGCAGGGCGCCGCTTGGGCCACCTGATCGAGGTTTGCGAGTGAACGTGGGGCAACTCGTACCGAAGCCTAACCCAGCTTTCTTGCTGGAACGGTATAGCTCCCTCGACAAACTTCTTGGGGTGACAGGTTGGATCAAACGGTTCGTGAACAACTGCAGGAAGCCTCAAGCAGTACGGAACTTTACACCTGTCCTCTCGCCTGCGGAACGGAATGCGGCTCTACGCTCATTAGTTAGAGTCGTCCAGGCGGAACATTTTGAAGAGGAGGTCAGGCTGCTCAGGGATGGACGTGGAAAGCTGAAGGGAGGAATTGTGCGCCTCAACCCATTCCTGGATGAGCAAGGTATGCTCAGGGTTGGAGGCAGAAACGCTAGCCTGCCCTTTTCGGCTCGGCATCCACTGTTACTTCCAAAAAGGGGACCCTTAGTTGAGCTCTTAGTCAGGGATCGTCATGAGAAAAACTCGCACGCGGGCTGTAATGCGCTATTGGCCATCCTACAGCGCGAGTTTTGGATCTTATCGGGACGACGAACGGTGCGTAGTGTTGTGTTTAGGTGCTTGCCTTGTTACCGCTTGAAGGCAGCCACAATGCAGCCACAGATGGGAGATCTTCCACCGGACCGGGTGACGGAGGCCTGGACGTTTGCAGGTGTGGGAACGGATTTTGCAGGCCCTTTCATGGTAAAGGCATCACGCCTACGGAACGCAAAGTCTATCAAGGCGTACTTGTGCGTGTTCGTGTGCCTAGCCACCAAGGCCGTCCACTTGGAGCTCGTGGCCGACCTTTCTACGGAGGCCTTTTTGGTAGCGCTGGAGAGATTTACGTCGCGACGAGGGCGACCAGCGCTGATCAGGTCGGATTGTGGTACCAACTTTAAGGGTGCTGATCGGTGTATGAAGGAAATTGTAACGTTCTTAAGGGAGAACGAAGAAGCCATCAGCACGGGCCTCTCCGTCAGGGCATTACCTGGGTGTTCGATCCACCAGCGTGCCCTCACTGGGGTGGTATTTTTGAAGCGGTTGTAAAGTCCGCTAAGACGCATTTGTTGCGTGTCGTAGGGTTAACAATTTTGACTTTCGAGGAGCTGGCGACCGTGTTTTGTAAAATTGAGGCTGTACTCAATTCGCGTCCTTTGTGTCCGCTCAGCTCAGACCCAAATGATTTAGAGGCCCTGACGCCAGGGCATTTCTTAATTGGCCGCCCACTTAACGCCTTGCCGGAATATCCCTATACGGAGGTGAATAGCAATCGTTTGTCGCGTTATCAGTTGTTGCAGCAAATGACTCAAAACTTTTGGAAGCGTTGGTCGCTTGAGTACTTGCACATTCTGCAGCAACGCCTTAAGTGGACGGACAGGACTGAACCCCCCTGCATTGGGGATCTCGTTCTGGTTAAGGATGCCAACCTACCGCCACTGCGTTGGCGCCGGGGGCGCATTCTCAACCTATTTCCGGGTAGTGATGGCACTCCTCGAGTTGCAGAAGTTCAGGTGGGGGATTCAGTTCTTAAGCGAGCAGTAGCTACATTATCACGCCTGCCATGCATTGAGCGGACCGATGGGTCGGTCCGGGGCGGGTGAATGTTTAGTTTCGCATCATGTATACGCGCGTTTTATTGTTTCCCGCCATTTCGTCTGACGGACCGCGCGACTGACGCCAGCTAGGCGACCGACGCCATGTTTGTCCTTTGTTCGTTCAGTCGGTTCGATACCACGCGGCCGCCGGCAAATATAACCTTACTTTTAGTCACTCGCGCGACCGGTGGTAGGCACATATTTTAAGTAGTCTGGGTTTTATTTTTTCGCATGCGCAATTGCTGCCAGGAAGAGTTCCTGTTCTTGTGCGGTAGTAAAACCAAGTGAATAGTGGTTTGGTAGTGCGCTTTGAATGCGAACTGGGCAGGTTTCTTGATTGAGGGCCAACGTGGCCGAACTATGAACAACTGTGAACTAGTGAATAATGGAGTGATAAACTAAGGTGAAACCAAAATTGTCGGAGGGACGGAGTGCCACACGAGCTGGTGCCCGGGTGCCGTAAGTCTAGTATCTAAATCCCTATCCAAGTGTCTTCCTCAAAACCTGATACCTTTTTCCTGTCAAAACTAGACTTACAAGGAAACGGCGGCGTCATAATTCGCACGGTAAGCAAATCGCTGCTAGGTCCTGTATAAGTACGTTCATTACAGTGATTTAGCAACATTACGTGGAGGTCACCACCCTGATGACCTTTAGTACAACCGGAACTTGGTATATTTATTTTAGATATGAGCTGTGGTGGTGCAGTTAAATATTAGTAGGAGATTGTGAGAGAGCCGTCGCAGACTTTGAAACAAAAATTTCTCGGCCGGAAACTTTCCGGATCAAAAATTCTCTCATTAAATTTATTTTATTTAGCTATAGTAAAGAGCACTACGAATCGTAGTCAAATGTTGTTCCGAGGCTGATCGACCATTTAGTTTTAGATTTTAAGATAACTTTAACTTGCTTCCACTGCGCTAAGATCAGCTTCGGAATCAAACATATTGTGTGAGAGAGAGAGAGAGAGAGAGAGCATAGAGAGCTCTCTCTAAACCAAACGTGTTGCTCTGAGGGGCTAGTACGCTGCGCTGGTTGAGCACCGCATTATCTTGTATGCATGAACTAAATAGCATAGAGACCGGTTTCTGTGCTCGAAAACTGGACTTATTATTGTGTGAGAGAGAGAGAGAGAGAGAGAGAGAGCAGAGAGAGCTGCCTCTAAACTAAACGTGTTGCTCTGATGGGCTAGTACGCTGCGCTGGTTGTGCACCGCATTATCTTGTATGCATGAACTAAATAGCACAGAGACCGGTTTCTGTGCGCGAAAACTGGACCTATTATTGTGTGAGAGAGAGAGCATAGAGAGCGATCTAAACTAAACGTGTTGCTCTGTGGGGCTAAAACGCTGCGCTGGTTGAACACCGCATTATCTTGTATGCATGAACTAAATAGCATACAGACCGGTTTCTGCGCTCGGAAACTGGACTTATTATTGTGAGAGAGAACTCGCAGAGAGAGCTCCCTGTAAACTAAACGTGTTGCTTTGAGGGGCTAGTACGCTGCGCTGGTTGAGCGCCGCATTATCTTGTATGCATGAACTAAATAGCATAGAGACCGGTTTCTGCGCTCGAAAACTGGACTTATTATTCTGAATTGTAAGTGAAGAGTGTGTGCATAGCTTGTTATGAATATCATACGAAGTTTAGAAAAGGAATGTTTGTTGTAGTGCATTTAATTTTAGCTCTGAAAAACAAAACAAAAAAGATTATGTAAAATTACCACTGCAATGCTTGTTTCTCCTGCCGACGAAATTTACAAGTACGGAAACATCTTTCCTAAGGACGAGTATTTAGTAGTTCTGCCGGCAGTGTCCTGTAATAGTGTAAACAAAGAAAATATCAGTTTTGAACTTCCTAAATACTTACCGCTCACACTATTACATCACGAAGGCAGAACAGTGTTCAGCTAACATGAACGGTATGGTCGGGCTACAACGTGTAGATAAATTATTAAATAACAACTTCAAATGTCGCAAAAATCAAACCTAGGACCCTCAGATCCTGGACTCAACGAAAACAGAACCACTACACATCGAGGGCGATTAGAACAGTGTTCAGCAACCATGAACGGTTATGGTCCGGGTACAAAGGGACGTGCAATAGATGGCAAGTGACGTCATTTGTTATATGGGGTCTTTGTATCCTTGAACCTTCGGATACGGAGCCCAACGCATTAACCACTACACCACGAAGGCACGTAGCAGTGGTCAGCAACCATGAACGGTTATGGTCGGGGTACAAAGGGACGCTGCAATATATGACGAGTGACGTCGTTTGTTATATGGGGTCCTTGGACCTTCGGGACTCGAGGGCATTTTGTTCAAACTATGGAACCTTTATGGGACGGTTAAAGTTTTATTGGATGTCATTTGTGACAATATCAGGCAGTTTTTGGGTCCCGTTTCAAAATGCTGCTATATTGTATTCAAAGATTTTATCTCTTTCCCAAATGTGAAGAATTTCAATAAATGGCTGGTAAAACAGCTGATGGAACAATAAATTAAAAATTGAGGATTTTAAAAGAAATAAACAGAGGTGTGACCCAATTTTGACTGAACCACGAATACTTACTTTTACTTTTTGTATTCATACGAGTAGGTGTTTTATTCGCGATCCAAAAACATAACACTATAGCAGGCTTTCATAGCCAAAGCTTTATCCATAAAAAGCTTTTCATTCCAACTCCACTAATCTTTTTTTCTAACAATGGCTCGAACCAGTTTGAACCAGATCGTCGTGACACGGGTGCTTTTGTCGCGTAGCTCGTAGCCCGTAGCAGTGCGCTACGCCGCTACGGTGCTACGACCGATTTAACCCTTTCAAGGTCCCAGCGGCGGCGCGTACCGCATCCGGCGACGCTAATTGACCTGAAGACGGGTTGAGTGTGGAGTCACGCCACCGACAGGTTAATACGTGAACAAAGCAAAGATTATTCGGAACTATATCCGGATCAGTGGGTTTTTCTGTGACTTCTGATTTATTGAAAATTCAATGTTGTCCAAGCTCTGCAAGGGTGTCATGTGAGGAACACGAATTTAACTAGTGACCCGACGAATCTTGGTGTCCTAGGTAACCTCTTACGTCTCTACGACAGCGGTCGAGAATGACTTCTCAACCGTTTACGTAACGAAGCACAGAATGTGGAGGAACTCTTAAATGTTATTTCAGATGGCAGCAATCGCAACTGTGCCTAAATGACGTTACGACAACCAGTAAGAAGTAACCAAACTTTGACATTGACACATTTTCGACCAATCAGAGAAAAGAGGTGGCGCCCTTAGTTCTTCAGTTTCCTGCCTCATTATCTGTCTCGCGACATAGACATACAATAAACCCGGATGCAGATGAAAAAGATCAACAACGATCCGTAAATTTCATTGAATTTCTTACATAGTCTGTTTAATACCCAGTCAATGTAACTCGGCTCAATTTTCCGTCCCCTGCGTCCACGCACCCGCGCACATTGTCCCGCTGTAATTGCTCCTGATAGCTCCGAGATTATCCCCCCCCCTCCACTACCCCTAATTTGGTACTTACTTATATAGAATGTCAGGAAAGTAATGTCAAACATATCGTAGGAAAATCTTGGAATGAAAATACAAGCACTAATAAGAACTTAAAAAAATGCGTTAGTTCCGGGCAATTTGTAGAGAAAAGGATTTATTTTTAAGAGTTTTTGTATGAGCTTCGTAAATACGCTTTTTATAGTGTGATTTTAGTTTCGTAATACCTTGATCGTCACAATAATCCATCTTTTTCTGGGTCCCTCTTTAGATATAATTCGCCACAGTGCTTTTAGAATAGTACAGTTTTTTTCTCAATAAAGTAGTAACTTTTAACCGGCACCACACTGTAATATTTTACTTCATGAAAAATCATATATCAAAGTAACACCGACCTATATCTAAAGTGCAGATTGTTCCTTTCTATTAAAGCGTCAAAGGTTGCCAGACCTTCTGGGCTTAAGGGACAGGGAGCGTGCAAAAGAGAGTTTACGTACACAGTTTTACTAAGCCATTCCGTCTAACATTCACCCTTCTAATCCATCAAAAAACATAGTCTTACAAGCTACAAGGGTACTCATAATGAAAAAAACTGGTTTACTCAAAAGTTATCAAGATATAAGGTGGGGATCACAAGTAAGGTCCATTGCATGCGTTACTAAAGTACCTAAGGCTAATCAGACGAGATAAAGAATGTAAACAAACCAAAAAGAGGCAACTGACATTATACCATGTAACTGATAAGGACAGATCTTAATAGCTGTCACCGAGTCTTATTAAAATTGTTAGCATTATTTATCTCGTTTCGTTGGCCTTACTTTACAATACCCAACTTTTCATACAAATGCGACTTATGTCAAATGGTTTGACAGCCGTATTTATCGAACCAGCGTTGTGCGATACGCAGCGCTAGTGGACTTTTCTGTAAAACCGTATTAGATAAACTGAATTTGTGAGAAAATAAAGAGACAATTCGCAATTTCCTAACGCATGTGTTATGCAGCGCGAAAATAGCACAGCAAACGGACGTTACGAGTGATTCACGCCTAACATTACACTCTTTTATTTCGGACTTTCATCATGTAAGAACAGGTGGTTCATATTTCAACAAAATAGTTTTTTTAATGCAAAACGCAAAAAAATTCGTGTTCTATTTATTTTGACGTAATAAAATAATTTACAACGCTTCCACATTGCTGAATATCGTAAATTTTGTTTTATAGTTTGGTTTTGAGTCTAAAAATATTCATTGCGATATTATAATTGGTCACTCAACCAACCAGCTTTGATAAACTTGCAGCATTGTTTTCAAAATAGAAAATTGAAGTTTTGAATGGTTGGAAATAATAATAATTCAGGATGGGTTACGGTATTTTTTAGGTTGCCGTTTCCAAAGAGTGAAAATGTAACCCTTTTCTGATGGATCTATGAAACTGAAGAGACGCCGTAGACTTATCTCTAAAGATGAGCTATTTAAGCGTGTTGTATATTGACGAATTATAGTGTGCGAGAACAAACGGTCTCAGAATATAGTATTTTTTATTTTGGCCCCAGATTCATGTTTATCGTCAATCCTACTTATAACATTTGTCTAATAGTATAGCAAACAGAGCTCTGTTAAATAAATTCAAATAAAAAAGAGAATGCATAGAATCCTTCCTGAAAGTACATACTACTCGTAAGTATGTAGTAAATAAAAAATGCACAGGAAAAAACGTACACTGTCCCTAAGCGACGCTGTGCCTTGCTGGCCACTCCTCGGCTTTATTTTATACCCCTGATCGCATTGCTGCAACCCGGATACTAGGGATGGGCAAAAATATAAGCGTTCAATGTAAGTATCAAGTAAGTATTTATAAAATCTTGTACTGCGCTCGCCATTTCAACTGCCAAGCGTGGTAAGTACAGCAAATACCCCCAAGGTGAGACCTGAACCTATAGTAGACCGTTCTATTAGTAAGTAAGTTATAGTTCGAGCATCTTTTTATCGATATACAAAATTTACATCACTACTGCCAGCCAGCTAGGTTTCTAGGTTTCTTTTGGTCTTTCTCTTCTTTTGAGCATTATATAAACGGCAATTTGCTTGTGTTATTTGCTTCTAATGGATTATCTTTTTCTACTTTTTACAATACTATTGAAATAGCCTCAATTTGTGGATTAATACAAAAAGTACTTAATGATTCAGACTTTGCCCCCAAAACTAAAATAAATTGTATCTTTTTAAGCACGAAAGAAAAGAAAAAGTAATTGGAATTAGTATCTATTTCCAAAGTTTTATTCGATTTCATTGTTTTTAGATATCCAGTTACAAAGGCCTTTTTGTGATTGATACAATCATTAACTTAATTTTTGTTTTTACAATTAGAAAACCTATTATCTATTCTGAAAATTTCAACAATAAAACACAAAATAGGTGCATACAACTTTTTAAATTTTTGTAAGTGGATAGAGATTGTTTTGGAAACGTGAATTAAATCTGTTAAAATAACTAACATTGTTTTTCTAGATTGGATGTTCTACCAACTTTTTCTACAGAAAAATATATTCTGTTACTAAAAAAATATGGTTGGTATATTCAATTTTGTACTTTTTATTTCAATCTGTGAAACTGTGTGACCTGTACGTGCGTAGTCAAATGGAACCGAAAAAGAAATAGAATTTTAACATTTCTATACTTTTCTCTTTGTTTGAAGCCCTGTTTTTGTGCATATGCCTAGATACATGTATGTTGCTACCTCTTCATAGGTCAATCATAGACTCGGTGTTTTACACCACACGACAAGATAACCTGAAAAATGTTTTCGATGTTATTCAAGACATCATTTTTACTCCGAAATATTTTCCAGAATAACAAGGCGCCATTATTAAAATATTCAACACAATCTTAAGCATTTCAGTTTTTTCTCGAGCTTTTAAAATTGTTGCTCAAGAAACTGACATGGCTGTTCCTCTTTTCTTTATTTTCCGCAATTACTTTGCCGTGACAGGCTTCCTAAAATAAATGGCTAATTTTGCGTCTCGGTTGTAATTACACTTTTGTTATTAATTTCGGTTGTGATAAAATGACTTAAGATAGGCTTAAAAACCAAGCGACGCGACAACGACGCGCGTCTTTGTATTTTAGGTAATTTTTAAATTTTCTTTAGTAATTTAGGTAATTTTCGTAAGTGCGGGCGCCAGGGGTCGCTTCCGTCAGTGGGAGGGTCCATCGTAGACCCACTGATCAGTTACCGCCCGCTCCAAGTTGGGCAGCCCCCGACCAATAAGGTACTGATCCGCCCCGGTGCTGGTTTGCTCTTTTAGGGTGTAGAGAGCACCAGCCTCAACTGGACAATCGGCGCCGTTACATTGTACACCTGCGACTAACAGGCATAAAAATATCACAAACCAACCCCGCTTATCCATGCGATTTGCAACATGGAATGTCCGTACTATGAGGACAGGCCTCCCTGACACCTGTGGAGGTTCTTCTACTGACGCACAAGATCTGCGTAAAACTGCCGTAATCGACGCCGAACTACACAGACTGAACATTGCTGTTTGCGCTTTACAAGAGACCAGACTCCCTGACGAGGGTTCCTTGCGTGAGACACATTATACATTCTACTGGAAAGGAAAGGACAGCAGCGCTGTGCGCGAGTATGGTGTTGGCTTTGCCATACGCAACGACCTCTTAACATCTATAGAGGCTCCTTGCGGCATCTCCGAACGCATTATGTTGCTGCAATTAAATACGGACCATGGTTACGTATCACTGATTTCTGCTTACGCACCAACACTATCCTCAACAGATGAAGCCAAAACACAGTTTTATGACCAGCTCGACCAGACTCTACGCGGGTTAAAACCATCTGACCGCTTATATATTCTGGGCGACTTTAACGCTAGGGTCGGACAGGACAACATTGCTTGGCCAGATTGTATAGGTAACCACGGTATAGGGAAGCTTAATGAAAACGGCCAACGTTTATTAGAGCTATGCTCTAAACACCTACTGTGTGTTACCAATACCTACTTTAAAGGCAAATCAACTCGCAAAGTGTCCTGGAAACATCCTCGTTCTGGACACTGGCATCAACTGGACCTTATCCTTACCAAAAAGAAAAATCTCCGCGAGACCCTGCACACGCGATCATTTCACAGCGCTGATTGTGACACAGATCACTCCTTGGTGGCATCACAAGTTGCTATAGCTCACAAAAAGATCCACTCATCCAAATTGCCTGGTAGGAAGAAGCTCGATCTTCCAAAAACCAGAGACGATGAGGTGGTCCAAAAGTATGAAGAGCTGGTACGCGACGATGTTGCCACCTGGGATGTAGACGCTCCAATAGAGGAGGAATGGGGCAAAGTAAAGAAGCTACTTACAGAAGTAGCCGGTACGGCTTTCGGTCATCAGAAAGCCAAAAACCAGGACTGGTTCGCTGAAAATCTCGAGCACATTACACCTCTGCTCGAGTCCAAACGACAAGCTGCGCTAAAACATCGCCTTAACCCATCCGAAAAGACGCGTATCGACCTATCGAATGCAAAATCAGCTTTACAACGCACATCACAGTACTTTGCAAATGCATACTGGACCGAGCTTTGTCAAAGCATTCAATCATGCGCTGATATGGGAAACTTTGGTGGTGTTTACGCTGGGATTAAAAAGGCCCTTGGTCCTTTTCCTAAAAAAACAGCCCCCCCTTAAAGAAGCGGACGGCACTGTTATTACAGATGCTCAACGCCAACTCGAACGATGGGTAGAACATTATGTTGTTTTCTACTCAGAACCAGTGAACATAATGCCAGAAGCTGCAGATTGCATGCCAAAACTAGCTACCTGGACTGAGTTAGATGATCTTCCTACCATAAGGGAGTACCACAAGGCTGCAAAGCAGCTTAAAATTGGAAAATCACCTGGAAACGATGGTACCCACGCCGAAATTATCAGGCTAAAGTGCATATTACCCATCCTGCACAATCTGTTGTGTAAATGTTGGGAAGCGGGATATATACCACAGGATAAGCGCGATGCTAACATCATTACCCTATACAAAGGCGGTGACCGCGGTGACTGTAACTGTTATCGTGGAATATCCCTTTTAAGAATAGTAGGTAAATTATTTGCTCGGTTAGTCTTAATAAGACTCCAGAAACTTGCTGATCGTGTATATCCCAAATCGCAATGTGGATTCCGCGCCCAACGTTCCACAACAGATATCTAGACACACGGCAGTGTGTCCGCCAAGTTCGAGCAAAAAAAGCGACACACCGGCCGTGGGTTATATTACACGAACCATTTCGGGCCAAGTTCGACCCACCTATAACTCAAAATCTATTTTATCTACGCATATGAAATTTCTAGTATCTGTCGAGATCTACTTACTTATCTAAAATACAAAATTTCATTAATGTACCTATTGTAGGTCTTGAGATATTAACGTCAGAAAATCGATATTTTTACTATACACTCACTGACTCACTCATCAAAAACCTAGACCACTTCCAATGGTCGTATTGACTTGAAATTTGGCATGGAGGTAGTTCTTTAGGTCAAGGTAAAGGAAAAAATCTGAAAATGGCCAAGTGTGAGTCGGTTTTAAAAATAATGAAGGTGTAAATTCATACCCCCAAGGAACTAAAACAAAAAATTTATCTATATCTTCCAATCGTCGTACCGGCCTAAAATTCGTTACGAAGGTTTGTATTTAGTCAAAGTAAAGTATAAATGAGATATTTCTTTACCTAATTTAATCATAAGAAAAAAAGAAAATATACTTTACAAAAATAAATGAAATCCCACCCAAAACATAAATGTGAAAGGCTGCCAAGTTCGATAGGAATGCACACTTGATTTTCCGCAGTTTGGAAAGTAGATTCTTATTTCCAAACTGCGAAAAATCAAGTGTGCATTCCTGTAACTATTTTTAACTGAGGTCTGTGTATGGAACGCAGTTTGGAAAGTAGATTCTTATTTCCAAACTGCGGAAAATCAAGTGTGCATTCCTGTAACTATTTTTAACTGAGGTCTGTGTATGGAACTTGGTACTTATTTAGATCTCACTTCTTTTATAGGCGAAGCATTCTAATATTATCGAACTTGGCAGCCTTTCACATTTATGTTTTGGGTGGGATGATCTTTACACTTCGCCAACTGCAGGAAAAGTGTAGAGAGCAGAAAACACCCCTGTTTGTGGCGTTCGTCGACCTTAACAAAGCCTTCGACACCGTGAGCTGAGAAGGACTCTATACTGCACTTTTAAACATCGGGTGCCCTCCAAAACTTCTAAGCCTCATTAAATCCTTCCACGAGGACATGAAAGAATCTGTTGTTTTTAACGGCAATACATCCGAGCCGTTCGAAATGCGTAGAGGTGTTCGCCAAGGCTGCGTGTTGGCTCCTACCCTGTTTGGTATTTTCTTCTCATTGCTTTTTAAAGTTGCTTTCGGCGATGACCAACAGGGTATACACCTGCACACTAGGGCTGACGGGAAGCTGTACAATATCTCGCTTCTTAAGTCAAAGCGTAACCGCGATGACTTATTCGTCGATAGCCTTTTGTTCGCTGACGATGCAGCCTTCGTTGCTAATTCTCAAAGTGAGCTTCAAGACATTGTTGATAAGTTTTCCCACGCGTGTTCTCTGTTCTCAATGTCCATTAATGCCAAAAAAACAGTAGTGCTAGCTCAAGGTGGAGAAACACCACGTATTTTGCTCGGTGGCGTTCCCTTGAACATATTTGACAAGTTTTGCTACTTGGGGTGGACTGTGTCGAACAATCTCACCCTCGATGCTGAGATCAATACTCGTATCGGCAAAGCTGCGACCATGTTCGGCAGGCTCAGTACAAGAGTATGGAATAATAAACACTTGACCACAAAAACCAAGATAATTGTTTACCAAACTTGCGTTCTAAGCATACTCTTGTATGGAGCTGAAACCTGGACTTCGTACGCAAAACAAGAACGTCGACTCAACACATTTCATATGCGCTGCGTAAGAAACATCTTGCATATAACTTGGCAGGACAGAGTCACAAACGAGCGAGTTCTAGAAATTGCACAGCTGCCTAGCTTTACCGCTTTGCTTAAGCAAAGACGATTGCGGTGGCTAGGGCATGTGTACCGCATGGAACCTTCGCGTCTACCGCGGCGTGTCCTGCTTGGCGCCGTAGCTAACGCCAAAAGAGGAGTTGGAAGACCGATGCTACGTTTTAAAGATTGCGCCAAGCGGGACATGGCTGCGTTTGACATCGACCATCAAAGCTGGGAGAAGCTTGCTGAGAATAGGGATGTATGGAGAAAGCGTGTGTTTGATGGGCGTAAAGCTCACGATGATGCCTGGTTCACTGGTCTCGCAAACAAAAGGCAAAAACGACATCTAAACATGCATGTGCCAGTCTCAAATTCCACCTTCGTTTGTAGAGCGTGCGGAAAGTCATGCCGCTCCCGTATCGGCTTATACTGGGTGTTACAAAACAACCAATAAAGCTGAAAGGAGGTGAAGGTACTCGTAAAACTGAACAACTTTCCCTATGGAACATGGGTCGAAATATGAAAAAAAAATTTGGACCTCCCATACAAAATGAACTCCATTTCTATGGGAGTTTTTATGGGTTGTTTTGTAACACGTTGTACAGCCATGAAAAATCTTGCCTCAGACACTGAATAAATCGTCTGTCACAGACGTATGAGGCCAATGATGATGATAAATTTTCTATGTCACTTAAAACTACCTTTACAAAACCCGGTTCTCGTTGATTCGGGGGCAAATTTTTTTTCAGATGATTTAATGTAATTTATTTCTATTTCGCTTTAGCTGCTATAGCTGTGGCTTAGAAACAACATTATTACAAATGAAGGAGAAGGGGTGATAATCATGACGATCATGACATGACGTACATAAATCGTGACTAATGCGGTAGTTAATGGTGGCAATTAAGCATCCCTTGGCGAGACAAAGTTTGCGGGCACCAGCTAGTAAAAATATAAGAGTGTGATTGATTCTCAACTCCATCATCTTTGTGTCAGTAAACGATGCAAATTGGAGAAAATATTAACAACGTCGCTATTATTTTCAGGTAAGTTGGCTGCTGATACTTCAGCATCTGCACACCACAGATAGCTTTTATCTCAAGGTACTAGTACTCTGTTTTGGGCGATACTTGGCCAGTTAGATAGAGGCACATTGATCTAATGCCCTTAAAGTGGTGAGCGTTAGGCTGCAGTTAGACGACGCGAAAACTTTCTTGCGGCGGCCGCGCGGTCGCATTTATTATTAGCTAGTTTAAACTCTATTAACATAACCATAAAGTCCAATTGTCTGGTAACGATCTAACCGCGCGACGGACGCGCGGTGGACGCGCGGCGAACGCGCGGTGGAAGCGCGGCGAACGCGCGGCGGACGCGCGGTGGACGCGCGAAATCATTCATGTCATATAAACGCGCCCTTAGTGCGCTAGTAACTCGTTTGGACTAAAGCATCATTATCAAATATGCAAACTTTTTATATTTTAGTTTAGGAAATATAATTTGGCCCAATGAATGTTATATCTAAATGACTCCCGAACAAAAGTTTCTATTTTGCTCTAATTATAGCTGTATTGACTCGTAATTAATAAAAATAATCGTTTGTCACTTGTGCTCATCTTTTGTTCTTCTTATCGTTCTATTGTGTTCTAGTCGAATCAAGCCTTATTATATTTCCTAAACTATACCGCCAAATGGACATACATAGCTGTTCAACCAAACCGAAATTCATTCACAAAATTTCAATACCCACACGTGCGTATTCACGTTTTATTATTACTAAAAGACGTATAAAGGACGAGGCGCTAGATCGAAGCCGAATACCAACTCTTCCGTGAAAGAATTCATTCAGGAATCTCAATGCCAGTCTTTTGTAGTCAGTATTATTATTTTCAGTGAGTATTGTACCTTTTGTTCAATATTTTGTGGTAGAATAATAACTCAATCATTCATTTGGAGTACTACTACGAAGATACGTCAGAATAATTAGAAAACCGGTTTGAATGTTCCAGTCTACCGTATTTACAAAATATTTTCGGATTTCAAGCGGCCCAAATTCTGCTTAGGGCCCTTTTCCTGTCATGCGTATTTTCGCACGCGCGCGGATCTGGTCCGCATGCGGGCCGCACGCATCTTATCTTTTGATACATGTTTTTCCTATCATGCGGCTAGCACGCGCGCGGAACGCGGATTGACGCAAACGAAATCCCTGTCCTGCGTGTGACCAGGAGCGTGCTATCATCCGCATGCGGACCAGATCCGCGCGCATGCGAAAATACGCATGACAGGAAAAGGGCCCTTACTAAGTTATAATGGTGCGGAAGCGAGAAGAATTTCTTTAATAAGTTTTTATTTCATTTTAAACCATTTGCTATGAACAAGATTTTTAAAGATTACATTGACTTTTAAAAGGATCTTTAAGGCACAAGGCTATTTAAAGCTTTGTGAGACGTAAGATGGTATCTGCCACGCGACACTTTACACCGTTTCGATATAAAATGTTTGAAACAAAATAGACAAAGCTACACACGTGAGACGCGCGTCGCATCGATAACGGCTGACGATCACTTGTCTGACAGATGTCATGTTTTACGTCGCACGTCTATAAGCTTGCCCCTTACAAATTAGGGATACCCTTACTGGACCCCAACTATTGACTAAAATTCGAAGTTCGAATCAAGGTCAAATAACCGATCGCCAATACGTTCGGTAAGTTCGCTCTAATACCCGTACTTTTACCAGAAACCGTTAATAACCGTTGAGTAGGGAGCTAATTAGGGTCCTGAAGAGCGTAACTCTCGAACTTTGCTAATAAGCCCCGGTGGAAATACCAGGAGAATGGGTTCTGCGAAGTTCCGTTTACTGAGGAACTTAAAAAATAAGTTGTGCGTAAGTATCCTGCCTAGGTTTGTGCAGTATTAGAAGCAAGACGCGCGATGCGACGCGCAACTTGACATCAGTCACAAAAGCGATCGTCAGCCCATTATTACGTGTGTAAAGCGTGTGTAGCTTTATCTGTTCTGTTTCATACATTTTATATGGAAGCGGTTTAAAGCGTTGCTGTGTCGCACGTCTTACATCTCCAACGATTGCTTGTTTGACAGATGCCGCTTACGTCTCACATCTCACGTCTCCTCAGTAGAATGCGCCTTAACTCGCGCTCTCTCTCATGCGCCGATGTAAAGAAGTAAAAGGCAATAATAGGATTTTATCTAAGAAATGCAACATTTTTACGGCACTTTCTTGCTTGCAAAAAAAACTGGTTTCCAGTTCAGATTAGTATTACGGTTTAATCAAATGTTTGCTTCGCCTTTTTGTTAAAATTATACAAAATTCGTAGTCTTAATTTTACACCGTAAAAACTGTAATTTCATCTCACCGACCCTTGTCTCACATTCAAAAGGGCACTTCACATTTCCCCAAAGGTAGGTAGGTAGGTGGCCAAGAGTTATTCATTACGCATGAGCGAGACTGGGGCCTCGGCGTGGCGGAACTAGCGTCTTCCGGTCCGCGATACTACAGCGGCCACTTGAATAGTCCGGGATAAATTACTGTACAGCTTCAGGATCTTATAAAGTTGCTGATTTATGAGATGTGAAAAGACTTAGTAGCTTTGATGAGTTCCTACAATCTACCTACATGGTTTAATAGTATGAGCGTTGGTAAAATGTTCTAAATGTCTCTGGTTTGATACAATGGTCACTACTTGAAAAGTCGGGGATAAATTACTGTACCTACAGCATCAAGGCCTTATAGCGTCACTGATTTATGAGATGTGAAAAGACTTGGTAGCTTTGACGAAGTGCCTACAATCTACCTACATGGTTTAATAGTATGAGCGTTGGTAACATGGTCTGAAGGTCCATAGTTAGACACAACAGCGGCCACTTGAATAGTCCGGGATAAATTACTGTACAGCTTCAACTTTGTACGGCCTTCCAACGTCACTGATTTATGAGATGTGAAAAGACTAAGTAAAGTAGCTACAACGAGCGGGTATATATATGGTGAGAATATATTGGTATGGACCTTGGTAGCTAGATCTGGAAGTCCAGAGTTTAATTCAACAGTGGCCACTTGAATAGTCCGGGATAAATTACTGTATAGCATCACGGCCTTACAGCGTTGCTGATTTATGAGATGTGAAAAGACTTGGTAGTGGAGGTATAATGGTATGAGCGTTCGTAACAAGATATGGAAGTCCTTGGTTCGATACAACAGCGGCCACTTGAATAGTCCGGGATAAATTACTGTACAGCGTCGCGGCCTTACAGCGTTGCTGATTTATGAGATGTGAAAAGACTTAGGAGTTACAATGAGCTCTATATATTATGATAAGAATATGGTGGTATGGACCAGGAATGTGAAAAAAAAATCGATTTTTTAAATAATCGATGTTTCTTTGAGAAAAAAATTGATTAATCGATTAATTAAAGGAGTAAAATTAATCGATTAATAAAAAATCGATTATATTTTCAAAATTTCCAAAATTAAAAATCGTTTTAATTTTCGTCTTTTTTCTTTTACCAATCGTCTTGATTATGCATGAATTATAACACACCTTACCCAATTTTCTCGGTCTTAAATATTTTAGGTCTCTATTTTTTGCTGCAGATGACACTGAAAATACTGTTTTGCCGGCATGAAAAGAAAGGAACTGTTTTAATATTGCGTGTAGTAGCGGTACTTTTAGTGGATGGGTGTAAAACTGTGACACCAGGGTTCATCGGGTCGTTGGGCGACCTTCTTTCTTTGTTTTGTAACACGTTGTATGAAGTTTACAGCGTGTTACTTGAGATTTAGTAAAATCATGTAAAATATCTCGCAAATTATTGAAAAAGTGAATGGCACTAACATTTTTTGATAAAATTAAAGGTGCAAAACAAAAAAATCGATTTTTATTAAAAATCGATGTTTTTTTTTATAAAAATCGATTTATTTTTAATCGATTTTTTTGCGACTAGAAATAATCGATTATAAAAAAATCGATTTTTTATTACTCAAGTCACATCCCTAGTATGGACATTGTTAGCAAGATCTGGAAGTCCATAGTTTGATTACAGCATCACTGATTTATGAGACGTGAAAAGTGGTGGTATAGTGGTTTCAGCGTTGGTAGCTAGATCTGGAAGTCCCTGATTTGATACAAAAGCGGCCACTTGAATAGTCTGGAATAAATTACTGCACAGCTGCATGATCTTAAAGCATTGCTGATTTACGGGATGTGAAAATACTTGAAAGTTGTAGTATCATGGTATGAGCGTTAGTAACAAGATATGGAAGTCCTTGGTTCGATACAACAGCGGTCACTTTAATAGTCCGGGATAAATTACTGTACAGCTTCGCGGCCTCACAGCGGCGCTGATTTATGAGATGTGAAAAGACTTGGTGGTGTTGGTATAGTGGTTTGAGCGTTGATAACAAGATCTGAAGGTCCCTGGTTCGATATAACAGCGGCCACTTGAAAAGTCCGGGATAAATTACTGTACAGCCTTACGGCCTTACAGCGTTGCTGATTTATGAGATGTGAAAAGGCTAAGTAGCTGTAACGAGTACCTACAATATACCTACATGGTATAATATTATGTGCGTTGGTAAGTATCATGGTCTGAAGGTCCCTGATTCGATACAACAGTGGTCACTTGAATAGTCCGGGATAAATTACTGTACAGCTTCATGACCTTACAGCGTTGCTAATTTATGAGATGTGTAAAGACTTAGTAGCTTCGATGAGTACCTACAAACTATCTGTAACATGTTCTCAATGTCTCTAGTTTGATAAACTGGTCACCACTTGAAAATTCGAGGATAAATTACTGTTCCTACAGTTTCACGGCCTTACAGCGTTACTGATTGATGAGATGTGAAAAGACTTGGTAGTGGTGGTATAATTATAGTATGAGCGTTGGTCACAAGAACTAGATGACCCTGGTTCGATATAACAGCGGCCACTTGAATAGTCCGGGATAAATTACTGTACAGCTTCGCGGTCTTACAGCGTTGCTGATTTATGAGATGTGAAAAGACTTAGTAACTTCGACGAGTACCTACTATTTACCTCCATGGAACTGCCTGCGTGGTCTAGTGGTCTCATTTTGGTCACTGAAACCAAAGTTGCCTGGTTTGATACAACAGTCACCACTTGAATAGTCCAGGATAAAATGCTGTACAGCCTTTACAGCCTTATAACATTGCAGATCTATGACATGTGAAAAGAATTGGTAGCTTCTGCCTACCAGTGCTCTAAACGTTGGTCTCAGGATCCGGAGGTATCGTGTAGAATCTGGGAGTACTGCTGATATTTGTGAATTTACATACAATTTTCAGTTTGAGAAACGCATGCTAGGTTGATTGCGTATAGCGATCGTCAAATTGATAATGTAGTGTGCGAATGTCAATAAAGCAACTTTACAATAATAACTTTTACAGACACTATATTTAGTAAATAGTTTTCACAGCATACTAGGTAGGTACTTACCTTGTGAATACTCCGATTAGAGACACAACTTGGATCACAAAAAGAACTTAAACGATGATTTGAAATAACTTTTCATTTCATTAACATAGCAACTCAGAAATATTTTCTTACAGTAAAATTAATGATGCGCAAGAGATAAAATAACAACTTTATAATGATTCATTTATTTTGAGTAGTTGAAAGATAGTAACGTCTCTTTTGTTGAGCTAAAAGTCAAGTACAAAACATTTTATACACAATACAAATGACCTTTCTCTATCTTTTGGTTTCAGTTATTTCTAGGCTGATAGTTCATTTCAAGTTTGATCTGGATTCCAAGAAAATTTTCGCAATGATTTTCTTTAGATCTATCAGTTGTAAATCTAAAATATTTTCTTACAAAGATGAAACGAAAGGTTTTGATTTAAAATACCTCTTGAATCACCAGTACATCATCTAGGTAGGTTAAGGTTTTAACAGACCAACTTATGCTGGATTTCCATACAAATACTAACAATAACCAATACAAAGCGATCCCTTAAATGGGTGGGTTGCAAGGGTATTTTGAGTATTTCATTACTTGGTAGTATTATACGCAGGCGATAACTTATTCGAATGTATTCAGCTTATGGATTTATGTGCGGTCCCGTTCGGAGTGAAATTAATGTACGTCTGTTCTATACCTTTAGGATATCTTCACTTGTGCCAAATGTTTTTGCGATATTTAAAACTTTTCATGGCATATTTGGCACGACTATGCGGTGGCGTGTGCTTCTAGAAACTTGTAAAACTCTTTTCTTCAGTAACATCGGAACTACAGAAAAACTGTGTGGCGTGTGTGAAAACTGCCTATTGTTTGCGTACGAAAGCCTGGGCTTACACTTTATGGCAAGTGTAGAGTAGCAATGGCGTTACTAGATGTGCATATAAATTTTGCAACTGAGACACAAAATTGGGACCGAAATTGTCGAATTTCACAGTGCAACTGCAGCTGTTCTGTTCAGTTTTAATAGTGTTTAAAGAAATACGTAAGAAGTCTCTTATTCTAAAATACAAATCCAATTTGTATTACAAAATATTACGATCAACTTGAAAATTTTACGATTTAATATTACCCGGATCATCTAACCCTTTTCGCTTTAATAATATAAGCTCCAATATCAGTAGTACTTTCATATTCCGAACGGGGAAAGGGACCGATGTTATAGACGTACCAACATAACCTATATTATATGAACTTGTTCGACATCGCGTACACCGCACTATCTCATATGAACCCGTATCTTCGCATGGACATTTCAAGGGCCACCGTGGAAAGCGAAAAGGGTAAATCCTACTTACCAAACACACACGACCGGCGCGACTTGACCTGCCACTTCCGTTGTCCCCTTTGGAAAATAAACGTGGTTTCTGGTTGACAATAGTCGACCAGAGGTCAGGTTACCTGGTTCAGATTTAGGTATTGGCGCTGAAGAAATGGGTCCGTTGTCGACTCGTCAAGTACGGTCGGCTTACCTTCGATGTAATTGTTTGGTCTTTGGGTGTAGGATGGCCAAGATTAATGTTATCAGGGATTAGCTTCTCGGGCGAAGTCTAATCTGTTATAATGGCACCTGATCCCTGCCAATTTGTCTCAGCTACACATTAAGCTATGTAGAAATGTATAAATATTGATAGACAAGTACTTGCTCCCAAAAATCGAGTGCGCGTCTGAAGGTAGTAGAGGTATAATTAAATTACTTACCTATAGGTATTACAAAATAAATTACTTACAAAGTGCATTTAAAATTACTGATATTTTGTTTGTGCGTCTGAGTAATGTTTCACTATATTGGGTTCCCAGAAATATGTGATTCTAGGCATCGATACGAACATCTTTTACTTTAGAGCCATCTGCAAAATCACGAAATAATGATAAACCTGTTCCATATCTAAACATAATCTACTCAGGTTAAATGTTTAGAACAGATGATTTCTTTTCGTGATTTCACAGATGTCCACTTAATAACAGATGTTGGTATAGAGACTTAGAATCCCCAGTTTGTATGTTTGTTTGTAATAAATGCCCGCTTGCCGGTAACACACTGTCTGTTTTCAGCGTTTCTAATCTGATGCTAGCTAGTTTTTCCTTCAACTGAAGTTTAAAAAAACGGCTGATTTCAGCAGATAAAATTAGATAATCGGCAACTTATTCATTGTCTTTTAATTGCCAGTGTCATTCGGTTTAGTATACCTCTTTCTCCTGAGTCGAATATTACCATATTTAGAGAACCATTTTGCTCGGCACATCAACGTCGGAGTAAAATCGCAATACGACGAGCAAGTATGAAGGTTAATTAGTAAGTATAATTAGTTATCTGAGACGCAGTAGAGAAATATCAGCAGTGAGTCAAATAGTGTACACGGTGTCCCATACGAAAAGAAAAAGTCAAATGTGTCTTATTAGGGCGGGCTGAGTTTTTGCCTTGTAGCTTAACTCGAGATACCTTTATTTTGATTGTCAGATAAGGATAAAATATATATTTTTGCACCAAAAAACATAAATAACTAATGTACCTATATCATCCAGGCAATAAGGAAACAGCAGAAAACTAAATTTTTGACATCTTTACATTGTTTCCAGTTTGGTTAGATCAATTTGTACGATTGTGTATCAATTTAACTCTAACAAGAAATTAATAATAGGGAAAAAACTAGGTATTAATAAATAATTTTAACAGAAGAAACAAAATGCATTTTTAGTAAGTATTTTCCCTATGTATGGTATAAAAGAATACCTAACCCTACCTGCTGTGTTTAATTTATACTATGCTTTAGAAGTCTCGCAATTAGGAGCAGATTTACAAGTTAAATGGGATATCAGCAGTCTGCCGATATACATTACACTAATTAAAGATAATTAAACCAGTGCGTAGAAAATACGATAATAATAATATTGTTTATTTTACCTATCTGAGGTTATCTGATACCGACGTGCGTCGGTGTTAATTTAAGCACAGTTATTTTTGAGTCTGATCTCTGCATGTGACATAAAATTTACGTTTTGTTTGTAAGTAACTCAAACCCATGTAAGTTCTTCCGAAAAAAAGTGTATTTGAATCAGTGCTATAATGAGTAAAATCTGAAAGTTTAATCCATTGGCAGTTTATAGCCATTTGTTACCAGTAGATAACGCTACGCCGTAGCAACCGTAGCACTTTTACTACGAACGCGTAGACGCCGTACCTACTTTTCTCCAAAGAGAAAGCAACGCTAACCTCTAAGGGTAAAAGTAAAACTGATACAATAAAAGGCTGCCCATCCCCACCCTACTCAAGCTATAAATCTTGGTATATATTTACAGCCGTCGATACTGGAATCAATCGGCGCCGTTAAGCGAGCGATACGGGAGATATATCGCTGCGTAATGTTGCTCGCGAGGATATTTTACTTACGCAGTTCATTCTTCGCCGGTGGTTTATTGGTTTCCTTGATAAAGTATGGCAGGTTTATTTGTGCTCGATTTTATTTAATTTTTGAAATATACGGTTCTGCAATAAACGTTACTATCGTAAGATTTTTTAGCAGTAACAGGCCGGCATTCACAGAAGTTTTGATATTTACAAAACCGGAAATTGGAGAGTAGCCATGTTATTGCAATAAAAGTTAGACATTGTTTAAGTCGCTTGACAACGTCAAATCGCATGGAAAATTAATTTAAACACTGTCTAAATGCGCGTCAAACTTTTTTGTATTTACACCAGATCTCTAATTCCCACTCATAATCTATTAATTATATTTGTGATAAATTGCGTTTCTATAATTTAATTACAACGGGCTATAACAAGGAATCTGTAGGTAAATGCCGGGAAAATTACTTCCTTTGTGACTTTACCTACCTGAACACAAACCATTTACCTGTAATAATAACAGGATACACGTGTCAATAATTATATTGTACACGTGTTAGCATTCTGAGACATCGTTGAAACAGCTTTACTGATATATTAATTATTAAAATAGATTGATTACTTAAGCAAGCTTCATCATTATGGTTTGAATTCCATGTGGACTGGTAGTAAAGTTGTAACTTTCTACAAATGTCGCTGGATTGTCGCTTGCAGACGAGCATTAAGAGATATAAAATTTGGCAAGCGTCAACCGGTGCATCGATAGCTCAGTGGCAGAGCGGTGAGGCGTTTACCCATGCGGCCCGTGTTCAATCCCCTTTCAATGCATGATATTTCTCATTTTAATTGCGAGCTTTACTGATGATATCTTAACATTAATTTTCATCTAACGTGTCGTGTCGTGTGAGACAGCGAGTGGACAAAATACCCGCTGAACTATTTACTACTAATAGACATCTGACATGGTTGTGTATTGACCACCGTGTAAGCTATCATCATAATATACAGCAACCGAAAGCGACAGCTTAACTTGCCCTTCGAAGCACAGAACTGTCTTTCTTTTCGGACAATCCGGTGGTTCAGCCTGCAATGTCCTAACCAGTCTAGAAATAAATTAACAAGGTATTAAATATCACATTTGTAAGTTACCCACCGAGAATCGAACCCGGTACCTTTTGCGTCGCAGGCAGTCGCCACATCGGCCGTCAAGATATCGTTGAAACAGCTTTACCGATGTTACATCACAAACCGGTAATTTGGCATCTGTTATCTTACCCCAGAACAGTAGGCCGTACCGAAATCACGCACCATAAATATCTCATGTACCACTAATCGAGAACCCCGGATTATCTTGCGACTAGAGATTGGAAACCGGGTTTACGAAAATGTTTGGTGAAACTAGAATAACGGGTTGTGTTTCGATTTTGGTTTTAAATCATTTGAAGTCGTTAAAACCGGTTTTGGATAAAACTACGTTGGAAAAAAATAAATTAATAAGTAAGTAGTTTTTCTTTATTTTTCATCAAAAGAGAAGAGTGCTCTGAAAAAATACACAATTCTACTCAAGTTCTTTTTTTGACACGCACTTTATCACGTAAATATGTAATGCTAACATGACTCTTTTTTTCCCCTAATAGGCGTAAATTTACTAAATAAAATAGTAAGGGAATTAGACAAGACTTCTAAAATTTGTATTAAAATTTGTGAACAACAGAATCACAACCACCAAACCAGAATTCAGATTCGATTGACATACAAAATCGGTTTTAAGCACCGATCTTACAAGCCCTAGTTGGGATTATCTTGCGCCAGCCAAAATCCTCACAGAAGCCTCTATTTAATGGCCGCCTGATGCAGACCCATGGGACCTCAATAAACCATCGACTCTAAAGGCCTTTATAATTAAGAGACCCTGTAATTGAAGGACGCTTTTTGATGTTTCTATAGCGATCCCGCACAAAGATAGTTCTTTATTTTGATCTGATTAATTTTGTAATGAGATTCGGGGGTTGTAAGAAGCTTTCAACTTTTAGGTTTCCTGTAATACGATTCAAGTCAATTTCATTGCAAATTGTGATTTTGATCAATTGGTTACACTTTTTCCCCGAATTTGGTTTTTATTTGTAAAAGTAATTTGTATGTATTTAAATTTTTAAATTATATGGGTATTTATTAAGTGTATTTAAATTAAAGTGTAGAGTTTCTAACACGGTTCATTTGCAGATAATAAGTACATCAACGGGTGTTGGAGGGCCGGCTCTATTTTGATGTTTTATTGCTATATTTTCACATAAGTAGATGATGTATTTGCAGTAGTACCTTTCAAAAATGTAAGAAAAATTTGCAAAATTCTTTCCTGCACAAAAACCTTAGGAGATTGATATGTTACATAGAACTTGTCTTTGGCGTGGCCCTGAGGCAAGGGCGCTGCCACTACTAAGTGATTACAGCATAAGAAATGGTACAAAACCTTTTCTCATGTAGGTTTATTTAAATTCCGAAATCTCATAAGTCCCTAACAAAGCCAATACTCGCTTCACAGCCATTCAAAAGACGCCAGCAACAGCGAAGAAATAACGAAAACGAACGTCGAGCCATAAAAATAAAGAAAAACAAATCGGTTGCCAGTTACACAGGATCGGGAACCCATTTGAGTTTACAGTTACAGTACACTGGTATGAAAGCGTATCGTCCAATCCGCGGCGGCGGCGACACTAAACTGCAGAATTGGCCAATAAAACGAGAGACAAAGAAGTGACGTCACCGTCGCCCGCGTCGCCCGACCGCCAGTTTAGATTAGGGGAGATTTTAAAATGCATAACAGAAATCTTATATAACACAATTTGATTTTGTATTATAATTAAATTATTAACTAGCAATTTGTAATTAATAATATACCTACATCAAGAGCGTATGCCCTCTTTCTTTAATTCAGACCATGCAAGCCGATATATGTAGAATGCGGACTTATTTCTGAAATTAGCCTACTCATACATCCGTAACGAGGAGATCCGTAGACGAACCAAGGTAACCGACATAGCTAAGAGAGTCAGTAAGCTGAAGTGGCAATGGGCAGGCCACATTGCTCGAAGGACTGATAATCGGTGGATCAGGAGAGTTCTAGAGTGGAGACCACGTACTGGCAAGCGCAGCGTAGGGCCCCCCGCAAAATAGACAGACGATCTGGTCAAGTCCGCGAGGAAATGCTGGATGCAGGCCGCTTCTAATCGGACAAGGTGGAAATATTTAGGGGAGGCCTATGTTCAACAGTGGCCCTCCTATGGCTGATATGATGATGATGATGATACATCCGTAGATAGTCTTGAATTGTAGCAAAAGTATTATTAATGATGGTTTAAGGTTTGATGATACATCCGTAGATAGTCTTGAATTGTAGCAATAGTATTATTAATGATGGTTTAAGGTTTGATGATACATCCGTAGATAGTCTTGAATTGTAGCAATAGTATTATTAATGATGGTTTAAGGTTTGATGATACATCCGTAGATAGTCTTGAATTGTAGCAATAGTATTATTAATGATGGTTTAAGGTTTGATGATACATCCGTAGATAGTCTTGAATTGTAGCAAAAGTATTATTAATGATGGTTTAAGGTTTGATGATACATCCGTAGATAGTCTTGAATTGTAGCAATAGTATTATTAATGATGGTTTAAGGTTTGATGATACATCCGTAGATAGTCTTGAATTGTAGCAATAGTATTATTAATGATGGTTTAAGGTTTGATGATACATCCGTAGATAGTCTTGAATTGTAGCAATAGTATTATTAATGATGGTTTAAGGTTTGATGATACATCCGTAGATAGTCTTGAATTGTAGCAATAGTATTATTAATGATGGTTTAAGGTTTTCTGTGCTTTTTATTACAAAGTAGTTGTATTTCAGTAAAACACGAATTATCTTTAAAATTACAATACGAATTTAATCAGAATGATGTGGAATCAGTATTTTTGACTAGAAAAGGAAACAAAACCACAGATTTTTTGATATGCACTTAAATTCTACCCTTAGAATAATAACAATGTTTTACAATTTGAGCTCTACACTGAATATGACTTCGAGATGAGTTTTATGACAAATGCAATGGAAAGAGTGCAGTTTTATATTGCACTACAGCGTAACAGCGTGCATTTCGATGTGTGCTTTGAAACAAAATAGAGTTAGATTATGAGATTGAGTTCACTCGTATTCAGTCAGTCTTTTACTATTGAAAATCTCAATATTCAAACCATCCTCGCCCAAGAAACACTGACTTTACGCATGATTTTTGGCGTTTTATCGATTTTACAACGATATTTTTGTTTTTTATTGCTAGCTGAAGAAGTATTTTTGTTTTTTATTGCTAGAATCAAGCTAGAATCGTATTTCGGAAAACAAAAAAATATCTTGTCAATCGGTGCAGGAACAGCTGAGTTTCAAGCGAAAAGCTAAAGTTCGATCGGGAAGTTTTCAAGCTTGTATGGGCCGTCGATAACTGACTTTTCAGTGGAAAAAACTTCATTTATCGTAGTCTACATTTATTTTAAGCAAAAAACAACCAGGCACTTATTAATACAAACATTAGATAAAGGTAGATCTCATGGTTATTTGATTTTCAGCGATCTTTGCTGATAAATTACGCACTACGTGTACCTACATTCATTAGTAAAAGGTTCGGGTTGAAACGTTGTGCAAACTAACCATTCTGTTCTATTTGCTTTACTGCTAACAGGATTTTCTCTATGTACACATGTGAGTTTAATACCAGTTTACAAAAACACGCTGTTTCTTACACCAATGATGGTTAAAGAGGTCGAAGTAAAGTGGTCTTATAAATAGTTTGCATTGTTCTTGTATGAAGGAGGTAGATATCTGCTTACGTGCTTACTTACTCGAATTAAACTTCCAAGACCCAGTTTCTAGACGGGAAGGTTGAAACTATTGATCTTTGATGCTTTACATAATGTCTTACAGAACTCTATCAAAATACTATCATTTGGATTTCAATGCATTGAAGGAATGAGCTACATAACTGTAGGTAAACCAGTATAGAATAATTCATTACATGGGTAGCTTTAGTCGGCTGCTTCTGATTTTGTTTGAGCGAGATAAAGTCCAAAAATTCAACTACTAAACTCTATTAGCCCAGTATTAATTTTATTCAGAGATTCATTTAACCGAAACAAAAACTTCAAAAGTATTACGTAAATCCACTTTTCTAGTACTAAGTTACTCCAATTGGAATTAAATTTATCCAAAAGAAGAACTTTCACCAAAAAAACTTTAACAAAGTAGGCTACACTGTGCATGTTCAGTCGCTTTACACACACAACGTCAGTTTCCACATTATTTTTGCGCTGCGTAACGCATGCGTTGGGACAATACGAATTTCGACCTTATTGTCATACAAATATGGTTACGCTAAATTGCCTGACAAATGCTTTCGTCAACTCGTATTTTGTGAAAATCGTATTTTTTAAACGCAACAGATAGCGCTGAGCAAAAATAACGCACAGACAGACGTTATGTGTGAAAAGCGCCAAATAGTGAGTGGAGCAATATATTTTTTGGCTAGAGATTCAATTGGTCGAATCTGCAACTGGTTCACGAATATCTACAGCTCTCAAAGCCTTTGTTTCAAATGTTGTCGAAACATTGCTCGTTTTCAAAGGTACATTTAGTGTACCACCGATAGTGGAACGATGAAGAGTATTTGTTTATTGGGAGGTAAAATTTTCACAAACTTATTACAATGGGGCAATAAATAAAATAATATCTAAATAAAATAATATAAAATCTATGAGATCAAAATGAATTGTAATAGATTTAACAAAAAAAAACTCATAGTAATATCTTGTGGAATGAGATGTTGAACGACCCAATAAACCCCAGGTGCCATTGTTGTAACAAAACTCTGATAAAAATTTTGGTATCCTTGGTCATAGTTCAAAAATTAAATTTTTTAGTGGTTCATCATCTTGGATTTTTTGGTTTTTGTTTTTGTTACTATGGTATTTCATAGTTTAAAGATGGGGGGCGAAGTTTTTATGAACTTTATTTAATAAAATACTTAAACAATACGTAGAAAAACGCCTCTGGCATCACAAAAGCTTAAAAAAAGTCATTGCACGTAGCTAGATACCATACGTAGATAGATAAAGTATGATGCTAAAACTTTTATTATCTAAAGCAATGAAATTTATGTATTTGAAAAACAAACCTTAGAAGTGCTTTTTTCACATTTATTATTTATTTCGCTGAAAGAGTGAGTGATTTCGTTTTCCAATTAAAGTATGAATCCCACTCATTTTTTTAAGGTTACGTACCCAAAGGTCACATCTTAATAGAACAGACATTTTCATCGGTTTGTCACCAGATTGTATTGATTGTTGGTTGTGCGTGATAGATTAGATAGTTAACAATTTTACAGTTAAAGTATTTCCCTCTTGATGATGTTTAATAGTGATTTGATGATGATGCATATCTGATGTCTATGGGCTCACACAAAAAAATATTTTTTTGTTCTTTTTTTTATAAATATTTGTACACATCTCCTCGTGCGCGAGTCTGACTAGCACTTGCCGGTTTTTATTGAAACACACAAGTATCTGTCGTATCACAGTAGTGAGTACTTGTACATGGATAGATAGAAAGGCTTGTTGGATAAGTGAAATATTGTGTCATGCGGCAAGCGACGGATGGCGCGGTACAGTCCGCCAGTAGGAGTTTGTACACAAATTAAAGAATTCTGAAATAAAACGACAAGAAGCTTCGAAGATGCCATGTGATGCCGGCTTAGAGTACCATCATAATGATTTCTGACTGTGGCAATACTTTAATTTACTGACGTAAAATGGGACAAAGGACCAATTATTTTGGGAAGGCGCTGCAGCGTTCCTTGTGAATAAAACACCTAGCACTGCGCTCGCTAATCCACGAAAGTATTTCTCTATATTTCCATATGGCAATAGTCCCTGAAAAAGTGAGACCCATGTCCAGCAGTGGACTTTTGTAGCTGTAAAGGTGAAGGTGAAGGATTATTTAACACGGGATCTAAAACTAGCTATATTTTTAAGTATTTTCAACGTACTTTTTACGAGAAAACTATATCAAAGCGTTTATCCTTAACAAGCAAAATAATAATATTTCAATATTATAATTAAAACATCGTTATTCGCTTCCTCTTCTCATCGTTTTCTGCTTGAAAGGTAAATCAACTTCTATAGAAGGCATTCTGAACAGGGCCAGTCTACCATACCCCCGAATAGGTGCGCGTAGTCCTCCGGGCAATCAAATTTTACACAGCCGAATCATAATACGGTGTACTAAACTAAGCTAGTCTACCGTAGCTCCAAATAGTTGCGAGTACGCCTCCGAGCCAAATAAGTAAGTATTTCCAGGCAATCCAATATTACACTGCCAATTATAATACGTTGTACTAAACTAAGCCAGTCCACCGTAGCTCCAAATAGGTGCGAGTACTCCCCCGAGCCAAAATACCTCCGGGCACTTCAATATTACACAGCTGAATTATAATACCTCTCCCACGAATAGATAACCGAATGTAATAACTAATAATAGTATATTATGCGCACTAATATTATCTCCACTAGCTTTTGTTTGTAGCTGCGATTGTGGGAAATAATGAACTGTTTTTGCTATAATGAAGCTAAAATAATGTTCGTGTGAAACTGTGTGTATTGGTATTTCAAAGCTGAAACTATAAGACATTATAACGGGTTTTAACTCACGGTAGGGGTATATCGAGCACCCAATATTAATATATTATTAATTAAAACCCGTTATAATGTCTTATAGTTTTAGTGATAATAACCACGGAACCTTAAAATCAAGTATTTCAAAGCTGGTATGAAATTATAGTATACCTATCGAAGCAACGGCGGAGTTTGAACTAATGTAAGTCACTGTTTAGTAATATTATTAAACCGTCGGTCCTAGTTGCGCCGTGTGATGCCAGCTTAGAATGGCATTACCCCGATTCTACCCGTGGGTGTCGTAAAAAGCGACTAAGAGATATCCAGGGACTAGGCTGCAGTGTTTCGTGTAAATGCAATATCTTGCACTGCGCTCGCCAATCCGCCTGCCAAGCGTGGTGAGTATGGCAATACCCCCCAATAAGGGGAAGCCCATGTCCAGCAATGAGTGTTGTGGCTGTTATGGTTATGGTTAGTTGCTATCTACAATAAAAAACCTTTCGAATGCTTGAAATGCCGGTGGATCTGTTTCTAGAACATTATAACTTGGGCCTTTTCAAGTCATCATGTCATGTCATCATGCATTTTCATGCATCGTCACTTATTAACAGGTGAGATAGCAGACAAATGCGGGACTATCTTATTAAAAAATAAAACTTATGTAAAAACAGATATCAGCGAATGAAACCGCTATATTTGCGGCAAGATAAAAATAATTAAAATAACTCGTTTGAGGGTTCACACTACACAATGTGGCAAACGACCCAATCCGATCTGATTTCTGGTTTGTGGTTAATTATCAATAGATTAAAAATATATCAGTTTGTTAGGGAGGGAATTACAATTTTGTTTTCATATATTGACCTATGTTTCTTGGGGAAAGTTGTTCAGTTTCACAAGTAGAACACACCCTGAAAATATCTGCACTGAAAATAAATAGGACCTTGTCTAAGTAACATCGCAATGTCACATAATGTGTATCACAGTCGTGTTTCGTGTGCTTGATTTATCGTAGGCACTAAACTTGCTAAATGCAATACGTTATATTACGTGATATTACGTTAGGTACCTACTTTGTCACGTAGCTTATACACAAACCTGTAGGCGTGATGGCTACGCCGTAGAAGTTGCTTTGCTACGCCTCGTAGCTTTTTTACAATTCTTGAAAATCCGTGAATGAAGAACTAATTCAATATTTGTTGCATCGAATTCTTAAGTTTGAAATAAGTACTTTGAATTTGGAAAACTTGCAAAGCTTTTCGGCCTGCCGTGGATAATTTTGCAAGTTTTAAAAAAAACTTGGCATCCAATACAGGGAATACTAGAATGGTTATAAGGTACTGTAGCTTTTATTTTGATGTGTCTTTGAAAACCCTTCAAAATCAAAGTCTCCGGATCTAAAGCGCAGACTACGCAGGTATTTTCATTCTATACTGGCGACTTCAATATTGAACACAACTAATAACAAGACCCATTAAAGTCAGTATAGCTACCTACCTACCCCATAAAGGCATGACTGGAATAACTTTGTAGAGGTGTTTATCAGCAAACTTGTACTAGAGGTAATGAACAATGGTACTCGTGGAACGATCTTGTCGACTGATTTGATCAGTTTCGATTATTAAATCACGAATCACTTCTTCTTCTTCGAGTGGGAAACCAAGTGGTCTAACGACCCGATCAGTGTTAATAGTATAAGAATTGTAGCATTATTGATAGGAAATCATACAAGCTCGAACCGTTTAGGTTTGGCAGAGTCGAGCGTTTAGGTACGTAAAAGTACTATTAATTGTTTTATAGTATTTATTAAAAAACTATCTATAAAATAGGTATCAGCTACAGAGCTATTCCTATAGGTTGTTTAAAAAATATAATTATAACCAATTTCCGTGAAGTATTTTTTTTCGTTAAGTCAATTATATTATACGTACTGTATGTAGCTCAAAAGCATTTAAATCGTACTAACACAGAGTGTTGCTTCGCTTGTGCTTCTCAGCTAACCGGTCTTAAACAGCAGTAAGTAATAGCTACGTGAATAATTAGAGCTTTAACCACGCGGCCATTAGACAAAGGAAGTCAGGCTGTATGTGGCGACCGGGTGAGGTGGTCAGGGAGCGAAAATACAAACTATAGTGTATGAAATAGTAGGTTTTTACATAGCGTACAGGCGTTCATAACCTGATACGTTACAGAGCTATGGTACGCACTTTTCCACTACCTACTGACACTGTCTTATTATACAAAGTGCTCCTTGTGTTAAATCACAGTAAGTAATAGACAAAGGAAGTCAGGCTGTATGTGGCGACCGGTGAGGTGGTCAGGGAGCGAAAATACAAAGTATAGTGTGAGGTAACTGTGCTGTAGTAGGTTTTTGATAGAATGCAGACGTCAAACCAGACAGCGCCACTGACCAGTCATAATTTTTTTTCCGCTTTTGACACTGCCGTATTTATACCCCCTGCTCCGCTTCTGGCACTGTTTTGCTAAATAGCAGTAAGTAATAGCTACGTGAATAATTAGAGCTTTAACCACGCGGCCATTAGACAAAGGAAGTCAGGCTGTGTGTGGCGACCGGCGAAGTGGTCAGGGAGCGAAAATACAAACTATAGTGTGAGGGTATCTGTGCTGAAGTAAGTCTTAGATGGCGTGTATGCATCCAACCATACCCAACTTCGACACTAAGCAGAGGAATCATTTACTTTACACAGTGCTTCTCAGATAACCGGTCTTAAATAGCAGTAAGTAATAGCTACGTGAATAATTAGAGCTTTAACCACGCAGCCATTAGACAAAGGAAGTCAGGCTGTATGTGGCGACCGGCGAAGTGGTCAGGGAGCGATAATACAAAGTATAATGAGAGGGTGTCTGTACTGTTGTAGGTTTTGGATGGCGTGTAGGTGCCCATACCCGACTTTGACACACAGCAGAGGGCTGCTTTACTTTACACAGTAATTTTCAGCTAACCGGTCCATAGCCTGCTACGATACAGAGCCATGTTACCTACTTCTCTGCTACTGGCACTGCCTTGCTACACACATTGTTTCTTGTCTTAAAAAGCAGTAAGTAATAGCTACACGAATAATTAGAGCTTTAACCACGCAGCCATTAGACAAAGGAAGTCAGGCTGTGTGTGGCGACTGGCGAAGTGGTCAGGAAAATACAAACTATAGAGTGAGGGTATCTGTGCTATGGCAGGTTTTGGGTGGCACATAAGCGTCTATACCCGACTGCGGTACAGAGTAGGTGGAGGGTTACTTCACTTTACATAGTGCTTTCAAGCTAACCGGTCTTAAATAGCAGTAAGTAATAGCTACGTGAATAATTAGAGCTTTGACCACGCGGCCATTAGACAAAGGAAGTCAGGCTGTATGTGGCGACCGGGCGAGGTGGTCAGGGAGCGAAGATACAAACTATAGTGTATGAAATAGTAGGATTTAGATAGCGTACAGGCGTCCATAACCTAATACGTTACAGAGCAATAGTACGCACTTTTCAGGTACTGGCACTGTCTTTCTATACACAATGCTCCTTGTGTTAAATAGCAGTAAGTAAATGGCTACATGAATAATTAGAGATTTAACCACGCAGCCATTAGACAAAGGAAGTCAGACTGTATAAGACGAACGGGCGAGAAAATACAAAGTGTATATGTATAGTGTTGGTATCTGTGTTATAAAAGGTTCTGGATGGCACATAAACGTCTACGAAATTATACCGGTGCTGGGTGCTTCATTTTACATTTCTATTTAAGAGCATTGCTTTTGTGCCTTACTAACAAACCAATTTCATCGCTTAAAAAGGGTCTACTTACAAAACCATACGGTTATAGCAACAACAATGACATTATATGTAAACGTGATTTTCATTTGTCAGTCTGTGATAAAGTCGACTTTATGTAGATGATGTTTGTTCTACTTACCTAAGTACTCAACTAAAGCAGGCTTTGAAGTAACGCAACCGGGAACCGGACGAGTACCCGACTAACTCGGCAAGTTACTGCCGTGATTAAAATGCATGATGTTGTGCCGTTGTTGTGAACTAAGTACCAACCCCGGCCTCCGAATGTCGCCACCTCATTACAATTTAGAACAACTCCCAACAAAAAAATCATTCCATATTTCAGCGGAAAGTTAGGAAAACAATGAGAGAAAAGTTAGAAAACACTCAACCGAAAAATTTGCTCCGCGAAACCGACGTAAAGGTAAATGTTTCTGAAATAATAAACATCGGCCACGATTGGTTGGCGACGGACGGACTAACGAGCAGCCTACAAAGCCACCTGCAATTAAACGAGACAAAATAAACAAAAACAGAGATGGAGCGAGCGGGGCGAGCGAGGCGAGCGGGGCTAGCGGCACGAGCGGGGCGGTTAGGGCAGTCGACTCATTAAATTGTCACGCTCCGTAATCTCGATTCTGAAGCGAAATTGATCGTCAATGCCACCTCTTGAACAAGAGAGCTCTTTGTTATCGCAAATTGTTCCCGCGTCTTTTCTCCGTTCATAATTGCTTTATTTTCCCTTTATCCCGAAAAAACGGTACTTAATACACTTGTAATTATATTAAAAATTTAGGCCTTTGTCGTATGGCCTGAGTTATAAGTTCAAAGACCTCATCTTAGAGTAAAACGTCTTCTTTCCTACTGCTACGATTGTGCAAATAAATATTCTTTATTTATTCGGCTTTCAAATTCACGGCTCATTGCTTGCTAATAAAAAAAGGCAAGATATTTACCTATTTATAAATTTCTTACAATATCCGCGAGCTACTTATCTTTGCGCCTTACCAGCGAAATGGCGTTAAGAAGCGTTTTCGCTGCGTCAAATTAGGGATGATGGATGTAGGCGAGGTCCGGTTTCGCTCGCGGCTACCAAAATACACGTACTTTTTTACCAAATGCTAGCTTATTGCTATACACCGTCGTTTGGGGTTTACGATGTTCGCTCGCGGGGCAGATAACAGACTTTTTGCAGACTCTCTTCGTTTATTTTTCGTATTTTCGGTTAGAGATTTTATTTGGCTTCTATAATTCATCTATTCTCATACTTTTCCGATAACACTATAGGTTGCGAAGATATTGACAAGTTCTTTCAACGCTACTAGATAATTATTTGATTTATACGTTGCTAATAAAATATTTGAGGGATTTTTCTTCTGTGCGTCGATGGCAGGCTGGCTGACTATATAGTTGTAAATAGGCGGTTGAAAAATCACTGACACGAGGGTTCTTCGGATCGTTGTACGATTCAGTGTCCCATTCGAAGAAAGAAAGAAGTTACATCTTATTGGCTGTCGTTTGTAATGAGCTTTGAATTTTCCTCCTCGTTTTGCAGCGTTACCACAAATAGTTGCGGCATGGGCGATCTTTACTTCAACAAAACAGTCTCCTGGTACCGTATGTGTAGAGCATGTGTAGAAGTGTGCCCCCATCGGTCCATTAGCATTGGTTGTACCCATTCATTGTGTTTGGCTTCAAGTTTCTGTAGTGCGGTCAACTGGGCAGTGGGTCCGGTGCGACTAGGGATGTAACGATATGTTGAAATTCAAAACATATCGATATATCAAGGCAAAAAAATATCGATATCGAAAAATCTCGATATATCAAAATCAAATGTTTGTAATGTGTTTAAAAAAGTTTATTCAGTCCTTAAAAGACTATGTTACGGGCAACCTTTACATTACTGGCAAAACTGATAGTGTTGCGTTAAAAAAATGCAACAAAGTGTAACGCTGGCTAGATGTGAAGTCACAGAGTAATTTGGCAAAAATCGTTCCATGAAATTAATTCAAATGCTATAATTAAATTTTAAGATAATTTGATAATGTATCGGTATATCATAACCCTAGCTTGATATATCGATACAGCCGGGACTCCATAGTTAGATATATCGACGCTCCCTACGTACATTATGCTAACTGAAAAATAGCTACTTTACAGGAGAGCCGAAAAACCGTAGAAGAGTCACAACTTTTTTTGTAATTTACCTACGAACTTGAAATTCATACAGTGTGAACTTCAAACAATATTTTTATGAATGTCATCTTAATATTTAAATAATTTTGCTTATTTTTGGATTTTATTGTAGATAGAATATTTGAAAGGTCAAGTCAATGTTCCAACATACGCGTATACTATTCGAACTGCCACATAGAATAGTATTCTTCGAAATATTATCCGATTATATTGGACCTACTATTCGATGTGCCATATAGACTCATATACCTCGGGCTCAACTCTGCCATTTATTTCACATGAAAATTTAACACTAGTTATAATAATCGGTAATTTGACATTATTCTTTAAGTTTTAATCCTTAAATATATATATTTATGTAGTAAATACGCAGAAATCTAATTTTTTTGTAAATAGAATTATATACGTTGTTGCAAAAAAAGAATCGATTTATGAATACTATTCTATTTTGTATCAATTTGGTACTGACTAAACATTGTCTACTATAGGACAGGTTATTTTTTATTAAACGGCTTTATTTGGGTTCACATTGGTGTGATAGTAAAACCTGAGTTAATTTTACGACTGCGTCGTTCCCAAAGACTGATTGAATTAGTTATTTATTTATTAAACATAATGTACAGCTGTACTATGGTGAACTTAACGCTATCTCCCAGTCTAGGTAGATTGGGTTGGCCTCTTTTAGGTCTTGGAGTTGGGACAATTGGGGCAACGCAGCAGGTGGTCCATGGTTTGGACGGCGCCACAACCACACCTAACATTGGCTGAAAATCCCCACTTTACTCTGTTTGCGTGGCAGCTTGAGACGATTGAGTAACTTCCAGACTGCCCACGGAAGGTCGCCACCAGGTGGGAGATATTCAGCTGGTGGGAGTTGGGACGCGTCAGGAGGGTACCTTATTATCCATTGTTCCAACCTTATTACAGGTGCCCCATTTGTGCCGGAATAAGGGTCACTCATAAAGCTTTTTCGTCTCTTAAGTCGCAGTGGTGGCGGAACGTGGTTATGCAACGGATGTCTGGGGTCCTCCGTTGGTTTTACCCTCTCGACACAGCAGGCAGCATATCGGCGGACGTTAGGTGGGGCTATCCCAGCTAGCGAGTACAGGTGGGAGAGTGAAGTCAGCTTGAGTGCGCCCGTCACTATCCGACAGGATTCGTTCAGGGCAACATCTACCTGGCTCGAATGTTAGGAGCGAGCCCAAACCGGACTTGCGTACTCAGGAGCCGAAAAAGACAAAGCCAGACTGCTGGTGCGAAGTACATGTGCAGAGGCGCCCCGTTTGGTGGTGGTGAGTCTTTTTAGAAGGCAATTACGGGCACTTACTTTAGACTTCAACTTATTGCCGTTTTCTTTAAAAGTTAGTATCCGGTCCAAAGTGGTGCCTAGATATTTAGGCGCGTTGTTATGTTGAATTGCTACACGATACCACTTACTATCAAACTCTTTGTTTGATTCTCGATTACAGAGGTGAACCACGCATGATTCAGTTTTTGAGGGGGTTTATGTTTTCGCTGGCATGTCAAAGCGAGATCACCCACCCGCGTTGATAAACCGGTTAGTTGCAGGATGGTGTGGGGTTGGTTATTGGTGTTGTTAAACAGTGTAGGTGCGAGAACACTACCCTGTGGAAGAAATATTTTGTGCTCGCCGTCAAGCTCACTTGGGACCGGCGGTTACTCAGCATTTTGCTTAGGATAGCAACAAAAAGTTGGCCGTTTATGTACGTCGTCAATTTTCCGAGCAGACGCTTAATATTGACGGTGTCGTAAGCTGCACTTAGGTCGACGGATACCACCCCCGCGACCAGGTTTACCGTTAAGAAGCAGCTGGTGGGCAACCTGGTTCGCAGTAACGGGGCCAGGTTGTGTTGCCGTGTTAGGGTCACTAGTCAACTTTCGAAGTATGTCCCAAGCCTTTTTACTATTGTAGGACATGACCCACTGATTCGACTAGATTAACCCACTGCTCTTGGTGACCTTCAGAGATTTCAGCCATAAGTTCCTCGCCGGCAAGTATAGTATCTGCTGAAAACGTTTTTTTTTTAATTGTTTCCTTTTATGTTTTCGTCTTATTATAGTGGGCAAATAATTACTTAGCCTTATACCGGCAACATTGTAAACTCATTAATATTACAGAAAAAAAGATGGCACACTGTGGCGGGTGCCAATTTACAAATATATAATATTTTGGAACCAAGTCTTGACTTTGCTCTTAAGCAGTTAAGGGTTAACAGATTGCACTACTGAGCTAAGGCCTTCCCTGTGGTTTACCATGTTCTATAGCCATAGTGTGATCTGAGCAGTTTGCATTAATTGAAAATGAAATAAGAATTCATCATTCTTTATTCAATTTTTCATTTCTCCGTTCCAAATTCTTCAGTACGATGTATGGTTTACAATGTATTCAATTAAATCTCATTTTATCAGCAAACGCGATGTAGGTCTACTATTCCATCTACCAGTTAGAATAGCTTCGTGACTTCATGCAACAAAAATAAACTGTTCGATCTACCAGATAGAATACTATGTGTTCCTATTATTCTATAAATTTATGGCGTACACTATTCTATGTACCAGATCGAATAGTGTACATTGATTACTAATTCAGACGTTAAAACGAATACTATTCAATCTGGTAGATGGAATTGTGTACGTTGTTTTAGAACAAAACTTGGAACTTAAAGGAAATTCCAGATTAATGAAGCTAAAAGAACGTTAATATATCTTGATTAGGTATTAACCATCATTGTGTCGTGCCCCAGCAAAAAATGTTCGTACTGCCAGATGTCGTAGTATTCGTGCGAGTTAAAAAAGTTGCAAACAAGGTACACTATGATAAGCGGCAGTTTGAATACTTTTAGAAGTCTTGGTGCACTTAGAATGCAGATAGAATAGTTTGTGGCTGAATTAAAATCTAAACTACACTGAATTTAGAAAAAATTTAAATGCCAGTAGATGCGTTTTAATTTGTACATTCTAATGCACTTACCAGTGCAGTTAGCATTTTCTTTCACTTTGACTAGTATACGTAGGGAGCGTCGATATTTGCATTCCTAGGTGCGACCGTGCGGTGTAGACCAGCCTTAACAGCGGCGGCGGCTGCAGTGCGGTGTGAATCGGCCTTAATTGTGTTTGATTGCCATTAGAAACTGTTTCAGGGCGCTTGTTAATTGTTACAAACTAGTTAATGTTATCGACATTCCCACATCGGTATCTAATGTTAGCAATTGACTAACGTACATTTGATTGTTGAGTCAAAATAGGTCAGTAACTAAACGTAATTAATTAACTCGGTGATATGATAATGATCAACTTGAAATTTTTATTTTTAAAATTGTTCGCTAAAAGAGGGTAAAATCTACTTTAACTCTTAAATGGATGGGTTATGTTAAAAAAGTTTTAAAATCTGCACCCATTGCTACACCCATTGCAGATCTGACATGAGTATAGTGTAGCAATGGGAGGCCTGCTACTTGCAGTAGGCGGTTGAAAACACTTTGACATCAGGGTTCATCGGGTCGTTCGATGACTTGGTGTCCTACTCAAAGAGGAAGAAGTCTAATAAAATTTAATAAATGATAAAATGGTTTGATTAAAAGACACCACTCATCATTTGAGGAAAAACCAACCTACGGCTACTTCCACACTATCTAGCGACAACACCCTAAAGTTTACCCACAATATTACTACATAAACTGTTCGTTGATTAGTTAAATTTGTACAGCCAGAACTGTGAGGGTGGGCAGTTGAAACTTTGCATTAAGAAGATTATTTCAGAGGAAGTTGCGACCTCGACGCCAAGTGATATCTACTAGAGATACTATTAGTAGCACCTCTATTTACCTTTACCTTTACAGCTATAACAGTCCACTGCTGGACATGGGCCTCTCCATATCGGGGCATATTGTCATACTCACCATGCTTGGCAGGCGGATTTGCAAGAGCGGTTCAAGATGTTGCGCGATTTACAAGGAACGCTGCTGCCCTTTCCCTGGATGATTAGTCGCTTAGTCGCTTTTTACGATACCCACGAGTAGAATTAGGGTGATGCTATTCTATACCGGCTACGTGAAAAATGGTTTTGCTTAAAAATCATCAAAATATTTGCTAGGGCCTAAGGCAGTGCCGCCCCGGCAAATAAAAGGCCTACCAGCGTCATTAGTACACCTACAATATGTGCTTCCTTGTCGCACGTGCCAGTACCACGCGCATACTTCAGAGTGATCATGAATTCGCGCACGAAGTTTACACTGGTTGGTTATTCACACACACACACACACACACACATACACACACACACACACACACACACATACACACACACACATACACACACACACACACACACAAACATCATCAAAAAATTATTGTATTTTTGTTTTATATTTTATTTAAGTTTAATAATATAAATTAGTACTTACTAATCTAGCCACCATTAATTTAAGAACACGGTAGAATCAACTTGCCTTTGCAATACAGGTTGTCCTAGTGCAGAGGCTGGTGCTCCTTTTGTATCTTTATTTTGTACACAATAAATCATTTTTCATTTTTTTTTTCATTCTTAGTCTTAAATGGGCAACTGGAAGCACTACTCACAGTACTATTCGTGTAGCTACACCAACTTGAATTAGTTCACTTAATAGTTCCCCTCAAGTAAAGCACCGTGTACACTGTCAACAGAAATTGAAACAACACGTCGCATATGAAAACTGCGATGTGTAACTTAGTTTTGCTTTGAGCGTGATTGCCAGTGATTCAATATTGAGTTGAAAAGTTATGTGCGTTCCCAGTAACCTACAGTATGTCTTTATCATAGTTAATAACAGAATTTTAGTGTGTGACTGCAAATTACAGAAAAATTTTAGATATGATGAAATTACCTGGAATATTGACTCGAATAGCGTTCAAATTTACGGAGAAATACTTAAATGTTTACCTACCTTACCTGTTATATAAATAAAAAGGGAGCTAAAATAACATTGCACACACCTTCAAGCTCTTTTACTAAAAATAATAGAGCAAAACCTTTTAAAAAGAAGATAACTTTAGTAACAAGTAATAAAGATTTATCAACTTAAACGATAGAGTGTGCATTCGCAAACGAAAACGAAAAGAAATCCCGAAAAGCAAGACAAATCCGTAGTATAAATAAAATCAGTATAAAATTACGAGGCTGTAAAAGATAAAAAATAAGGTGGGCCCAATGCTTCGGGACTGTAAATTACATTAGCGAGGCGAGCACCAACAGCCAACGCTGTTTATTTGGGGCTAAGGTTTGGACCGAGTTATATTCATTGGTATTCTCATAAAATGTTTGAAGAATGTTTTTAAAACGGGTTTTCAGGTTGCTAAGTGAAATTTTCCTGCGTGATGTAGGCCTGGAGCTAAACATCCTAGCTCTGCCTGTGGGTGTCACAAAAGTTGGTTGTGTGACACAGGCTTACTGTAACGTACTGTTTTTTCACCCAAAGGTTGCCTGGTAGAGATTGCTACCATAGCAATAAGGCCATCTTGTTGTACTTTTTGCTTTCACTGGACATATTATCCTGTTTTTGTGCAATAATGAACTTTATTATTATTTTGATTATTATTGATTGAAGCACTGTAGCACAGATTGTTCGTATCATACGAAATAGGCAAGCTGATTCTGATTAAAACGATCATCTTTTCACGTAATTGCTGTCATAATTAATTTTCCAAACTTAAACAAACAATTTAAAACTTTCTGGCCTTTCAAAGGAGTTACTTTGGACTTGAATCATTATTGTAGTATTAAGTTCATTGACTTATTAAAGAACTACCTAGTAATTTTGTAACATTCCATGGCAATACCAAAGTCATTTAGTATCGTAGGTAGCTAAGTACACTCTTTAATCATGTGTTGAAATCGGAGAAAAGCTTGAACACTGTAAGAGTATATTGATGGATATAGTTCAATTAATCCAACACCATTTAAGGGGCTTCTAACAAGCGTCTTTTGTGTTACGACTACACGCGTACGCTTGTAGGTGCTCTCTTCCACCTCCCCATGGTACGTAAAATGATAGGCTGTGGACATGGATTGCGCGATTTGCGAAGTTGCATTGCAAGTTTATGTACGTCCTTTGAAAATATATCTGATTCCTTGTTTGTAGCACGGACGGTGGTTATTAATTGGTAACTATGGCGAGGATGTGCATAGATACTTCAGGAAAAATTTAGTTCGCGAGCGAACTATAGGTATCTACTTCTATGAAATTGACCATGGAGCTAGTCAGGCAATTAAGTCTTTTCCATAAAAGCAGTAATTAACTTAACGAAAATTAAATGAGAACGGTTGAGTATCAACTGCTTTCCAACACACAAATGAACGAAGCAGACGACCAAAGTGTAAACTTTGTTTTGTCTGTCACCATTTCTTTTTGGACAACTTTTGCTTGAAATACTTCGAGCCCGAGCTTCGAGCTTTATTTGAGCAGCACGCAAAACGCTGCTCAAATCCATGTTCAAGCCCTAACAAGGAAACGCGATATTACGTCGTAAATTAATTCCTGAAGGCAGCGTAATGAGCTGCACACTCCGCTATTTACACATATTTCTACAAAACATCCACCCCGAATATAAGGGAGCCTTTAATCTCATTTTACAGCGGCCCTTCCTCATTTAAGATAAGCCTCGAGTAAAAATTCCAAATCTTCTTTCTCCCAGCAATATGCCCTGAATATTACGCAACCGGTTTTCTAATCTCAAGATTCATTAAGATCTCGTTAGGATGTCGACCGGATATTCAATTACAAACTTTTGTAATGGCTCTGCAAAACATTCTTAATCACAGTCATTTATTACAGCTTATTAAAACCAGCTGACTGGAACATAATAAAAACAAATGAATTGTAATCTACCAGCTTTCGCTTGTTTAGCGTTGTAAAAAAAGGGGAATGATCAAATTCATAAATCGGGCCCGTTTTGCAATTGATACTGGTTAATGACTCGCAAAATGAAATCTCGGTGCGAAAATCGCATTAAAATCCAGAGCAGCGTCAACAAAAAGGGTTTTGAGCCTCCAATTATTACCCATTCGCTATCTGTCTTACACGGGACGCGCAAAAAAGGGGTGGACAAAAACGGTCCTGACGATAACACGCACTAGCACCATGCCTTTTGTAGGGTTGTAAGAGGCCATTTTGTGCGGAACAGTAATCTGAGCAATATGGTGATCACGTTTTGACATTTCATGTTTGTGAAAAGCAAACTGCATTATGTTTGGAGACACATGGTAGCAGAGTTTACTTTGTATATAAGTATGAAGATGGATAATAACAGATGGGAAGTTAACATTGTGTTTGATCAAAAGTGATAAACCCGTCTGTTCAAATACTTTGAGGCACATTGAATTCATATTAAAATGTATGAAAACTATATGTTCCAAAGTGAAATCCTTGATTGGAGTAACTTACCAGAATTCCTTCACACTAGCTCTTTTCATAGGGTTTTGTACAATGGCTGAAACGGTAATCGACGTTTTATAAGAAACGACCGTGGCTCGCGGTACCGGGACCTTTTTAACCTTTGTCCTCCTATCATTAGGGCCACTCAAACCTCTTTTATCGCACAATATACATTAGTACCTCCACAATAAAAGTCGTAACTGGTAATTTCGCACATTTTATGAGTAAAAGTGTCGTTACCAGCTATGGCTGCTGATATGAATGTATTTGGGTAGGTACTACAGTTTCAACAATTTTATTTTAGAATAGGTATGAACTTTCAGAACATTAAGAGGACAGCAAAAAGCAAACAGGAAAAGACGTTACATTACGAGACAATAAATTGTTTTACTAATTCAATTTCAACAGTTAAATTATTTCCAGAGGAGCAAACAAACAATGTTCAAAGGAGCAAACAGTAATGAATATTATTTCTATTTGTCAATCACTAAACGAGAATTTAGATGTATAGATATTGTTTTATTTTTTTTAGTCAAAGAAATAGTAAAAGAGACAATTTCTACCAAAGATCCATTTCCAAATGTATTTACCTAAGATCTTTGAGGTCACTGGTGATGTTGCTCCAAAATTCCATCTGAAAGCGGAAAATTCGCCAAGAGAAGGCTCCGACGCTTCCATAATGGCTGGCTTTAAAAGGAAAAGAAAATAATAAATTATTGACATCAGTCTTTTCTATCGTGTCTGAGCATTATTTATTTTATCTGGAAAGAGCAGCGCGCCACATAATGCTTTATGCATCGGTCAATGATACGGAAACAAAATGTTAAATGTATGAATGAATCGTGATGGTTTCTGTTGATGCTCAGATTTTATCGTGCTCTCTCTTTGCGCACTATTCGATTTCCACTTTCATTGTTCCATTTGTCTTTGTTCGCTTTTCTTTTTTGTCAATTACGTATTCAGAATGCGAGACAAATTAGAATAAAACAAGACTAGAGGCACCGCACCAGACGCATGTAAACTAGCAACACAATAAGCTTAAATCTGAAACTGAAACACTGTGGGCGAGTTGCGAACTGTACTTAAAACTGTTCAGTTAAACTAATTGTACAAACAGGGCGGTATTCGTGCGGCCCTAACGATCGCTGCAGGTGGGAGCCGCGCCGAGCCGAGAACCACTGACTCAAAATATATGGGGAAGACTTCGCTTAGGTGATGCAATGGTCTTTGTACCTATAGTTTAATATTAATCACCCTATTCATATTTATCATGTTTTTTAAGAGGCCTAGACAACAGTTGACTCTAACGGTTATCTTGCATTACATTAACCAACTTGCTCAAATGGGGAAAACATTCTTGCGAGAAAAATATCCGATTGTCAGTATTATGAGCCCAAATCGGAATAGAAATACTATTTATTTTGATACTGTAGGTAGATAAATAAGAATTAACTTTCAATGCAAAATTGTTAAACTCAGTCTACCGTTAAACATAGAGTAATACTTAAAAATTAACATTTCCACTTTATTACAGCAGAACCTTTGTGTTTCTGCATCACTGAAAGTAAAGACACACGAGCCACACCAGTGTGACTGTGTACAGACGCAACAAAGGAGGCATCGCATGAGATAACAAGGGGGAGAAGTGGCGGCCCCATTACCGAGCCTTGAGGCACTCCACTCTTTAATGAACACTAGGACACCGGTATAAGTGTACAGCACTTGCGAACTTTAAGCTAGTATTAACGTGTTCGAGTGTCTCTTTTATGAACGACTGCAGTTTGTATTTTATTTCGTTCCACAGCAAAAACATTTTGCTCACTTAATAGAACGCTTTGAACGAGACATTCCAAAGCGCTCACACATTAAAGTGATGCGAAAAAGAAAACTTCTTGAAGCGAAAAGCAATAGAACCGGCGACACAGAAGAAGAATTTAAAAGTTCGGTAGCAGTAAAGTTTTTTTATAGCTCTTTGAGTGTAATAAATGCAAGATATTTACTCTGGGAAGTTAATATATTCAGCTGTACGGATGAAAGTAAAAAAGGTATTAGTGTGGTGCCAAGTGACGATTTGGGATCAGAGAGCAAGCGGCGACGAGCGGACTGGCGCTGTCGAGATCATGGAATAGAGAAAACTGGTGGAAGAGCAATTTGTAGACACGAAGAAAATTTCAATTGCTCGTTCACATACTATGAAAAATGTATATTTCTACTGTTTTACAACTATATTACCCCTAGGACTACCTTTCTTGTGACGTGACAAATTCTATACAATTTATTTACGGTATTTTTCGAATTTATGATGATTATTGATGAACATCTATTACGAGTGCTCTTTACGAGTATAAGTGCAGAAAACTAACGCCGCTTAGAAAAACAAACTGCCCTAAGTTATCAACCATAGATCGATATCCCTACCTATCTTTACGCAAACATGCAAGTGTGTTTTCTGTTAAAGCAATAATGGTTCTCATAGGAAAAGTTTACGCATTTAAACCTGAATTCAAGCATTTTCTTTATTCCATGGTCAAAACGATGGCCGAGGGCCGCGGGGAGAGGCGATAATCGGGCCTTGGCAGCATTCCGGGGGCATCGGAACTCGTGTCGGCGATATTAAGTTTAGTGGCTGTGAAACGAACGCGCCGATGAGGAATTCCTCATTCGAATTCCGAACTCATTTCATTTGGCCAGCGGATTGAAATAACAAAGCGAAATGAAAAGAAAACTAAAATGTAGTGCGGAATTAAATTTGTTCGCAGCGAGTTTATTTTCTTGACCTAAATGGCTGCTTGAACAGCGGAATATAAGCTTTTCAAATTAAATTATCATTTAAATAATCCTTTGTGAAAGCTTAGTCTCTCTTAATTAACATTTTGCTTATTTTGAAAAACAATCTATATATATAGCCAGGTACCGTATAGTATTCTATGTTGTTTATTCAAGACTAAAATTTTTATAAGATGCAGTAATGCACTAGTATCGACTTGATTGATTTTGTGCTGAGCATCTCTGAAAAACAAATTTTATGAATCTGTAACATTGTTGTCTCGGAAAGTTGTAGCAGAATTTGCCTCGCTTAAACTTTCTGTACGTTTATTGAAAAATGAATGTAAAATCTAAGCAAAATATTTTTGTATCCTTCATATTTCAACAGCGAGTAAATATTCGTATCTACAGTGCGACTGACCAATCAATCCATCAAATAACTTGTAAATAACCCTTTCGATGCAGAACCGTTTATGAAACCACTACATTCAATTAGCACCCATAACTCACACAGATTAGAGCTAAATCACACTCACGATTCGATTTAATCAGTTCGCTCTTGAAACTAATGGGCCCCCACTTAATGTACAAATAGGATGGTGTAATCTGGATTGAGATTAGGCCGGGAGTGAAGGGTCATCGGTGGTACTGAGTCCCACCCACGGATTTCGCACCCGCTCTTCGATTAACCTTAGGTAGTTAGGTATACTATTTTTGATCGACAGGTCTGCCTTAGATTCTATTTGAAATTCTTTGAAGAATAGGTACATACAGGATAGTAGATACGATACCACTCAACCCTATTTAGGGTTTTCACGATTGTCACTTTGTTACATACCCAGAGTTGCTAATGTCAAAAATCCCAAAGTACCTATACGAATATGTCAAAACAGCAGGTACCAGGTACAACATTATAATATGATTTTTAGGCCAATTTTCAGTCCCATAAATATGACGTTCGTGACAAGAAAAGTCACTGTATTTGTGGATATTCAATTTTTTAATACGAAACTACTCTAAAAAATATCATACCAGTAGTTTGTATGGGTGCAGTTTTTGTACCTAACATAATAAGAGCGTTTCTTCTAGCAAAGAAATTTCTAAGACTTTAAAATAAGCCTCCGATTAAAATAATATTGAAGAAAATAAACACTATAATAATTTAAACTGCCCCATAAATAAAATGTTGTTTTTCTTAATCTCTAGCAAAAGATAAAAGCAGTCGTATAGTTTCAATTCTCGTGGAGTTACATCGCCTCAATACATTTAGCTTAAGCCAAAGATATCTTACCGTATCAGGAACGTTGAGACATTAGTGGAATAATCCCGAACTGCTTACTTCATTGTACAGTCGGCACTAGAAGCTCATGACCAGACACAAGCTTGCACAAGCGTAGGTTTTTGTCATTTCAATAAACTACAAGGCTTTTGTATCAAATTTACTTTATAGCAATCATTTTATTTTGTTTTTTGAACAGTCTTTGCTGAATTGTTCAATAATATTGGCATGCATCTTAAATTCTAGCGATTACAAATAAAATTGCAGTGCTAAGGTGGTCAACATACGTGACGTGCCATGTTTTGTTAATTGATAGATAATTATGGAATTTAGCAAAAGACAGCTGCACAATGTCGCGATGTGGTATTTGCTTCTACACCAGATTTCATAAATTTTCTTTCTACATAATATTAAAAAAATGTGCGTAACTTATGGCTAAATATAAAAATTTTAACTTGTTTGGCTTGTCATGAGTTTTGTTCACCGACTGTACAAGCAGTACTCTGGGTACATCCACGTCCACGGCAAACGATGGCATTGCAACTGACTTAACTTCATTGCCCCGGATAATGAGAACAGCACAGTGGCCGTTTGCCAATGCACCGAATTTCCATAGTCTTGGTGAATCCGCAGCGATATCTTCTAAGACTTTACTGCCCGAATTTGCTTTTTAATTTGCGGAGTGATTCTATTGATATTGCACGGTCGCTTCCGAAAATTGTGAAGCTCTTCAAGTTATGTTTCTTGCTGGAAGTTTCTTGTCTTGTTAACTGATAAGTTTGTTCGAAAACAAACTCTTTTCTTTTGTCAATCCTGATGAATCCAAGACTTTTTAATTATGTCCGTAATGAACCTTTACAGGACAACAACCTGCCCGTTGTCCGCTGAAGGAGTCGTTTGCCAATTAGTGGAAGCAGTTTGAAAGTAATAAAAACTCGGTCGGTACCGGAACAAACTGTCTTCCCGAAGAAGTATAGTTTTGCTCTTGTTCTTCCCGGCGCTCTGGGACCCAGTTTGTTTGAGTTGGACTCGCCCTCAGGCCCTCTTTTAATGTTACGAATATTACTTACTTTATTATCCACCAGCATAAATTTTTAAACCGTCATTCATCCCAGAGGCCCTTTACCTACACTTTTTGCGAATTCGAGAGACATTTTACCGAGAAAAATAAAATGTTTTATTCAATATCTTGCAAACTCTTCAAATTATTTCTGTTGCGTAATCCGCTGCCGCCGTAATCCCCCAAATCAAATGAAGAAAATTTTATGTCGAGTGAATGTTATTACAGAAAAACATCCTTTAAATTCATGGTAACGTCACAACATGGCGAAGCACTCTCATTTCCATCTGGCACAATGCTGACACCCAGGGCCGAGCGAGCCCCGGGGGACATGTTTGACAAATAGAGGTCTCGTGCAGCGAATTTGGCTCGAAAAAAATTGTCGCAGAACGCGTCTCTCGATCTACCACGAAACCTATACCTAGCACCATTACTGCCTGACCTTCCGTGCCTTCCGCGTGCGAAGGAAACTAACACCTCCGCAGAGATTTCGGTTTAAATCGACGGGTCTTAAAACGCTGGTGGTGATACGGCGACTGCAATAAAGTAAATTGCGAGCATTTGCTATACGAGTTCGGAGCAACGACGATCTTTATAGCCTCGATAATGTTATGGGCAGGTAATGTTCTGTTTCGAATGTACAAATGGTCGGTTTATTGTTTTACGATACCATAATTTTTTCAGCATTTACTTAGAAAATGTAAAAATGTTTATGGAATAATAATGTAGGAGACATAAAAAATAACATTTTCATAACGTCTTCTTTGTTATAGTCTCGTCGTCATGAATAATTTAGATCGCGAATCGGTGTTCGATCAAGTAAATTGTCGATATAATTTAATCGTTTTTGGACTCTTAAAAAAGTACATTTCTTTATTTTGTTATTAGAAAATGTCTTTACCATTTTCTTATTTATTTAGGCTTCTTCTGAAAACTTTCTTTATTAATTATAGATGATGAAGAATAATAAAATTTTTGTAAGTTGTTCGTTGGTCTTAGTCGTGTAAAATATAATTCGTTGTTTTTACACAAAAACAACAAATGGCAAATCTACTACTATTATGTAGGTAGCGGTTTAAATGCTCTAATACGATAGTTTGTCGGATGGTCCATTCAGCGTTTCACAGAATAAGAAGACACTGAATACTAGGTGACAAGTTTCATAACCTCAATATCTGATCCGATGATAGATTGGCTTGGCTCGGCGACGCTCCAGCAAATTGGTTACATGATCCGAGTGGTCAGTACAATCGGAGGCGCCGTGACGCCATTACCGTTGCCTAGCAACCGGTGACGTCATTAGCTGCCCGGATCCGGATGCCAGCTTGTGGTAGAGTGGCTTGTGCCAATGTAGTTATTGGTAACAGTATACCACCTAGAACTGGGCGAGTCTCACCGATGTTTATATACGATAGTGGTTTAAAAAAGCTGATGCTGATGATCATAGTCCAATAAAACATGGTCTTACATTCCCAGAGAAACACTTGCCTACGTCACCAGTATTGACACTTTACTTCAATAAAATCTGTTATGGGGTAAATTCAATCTCAGAACAATTAGTTAAAATATTTCTTTATAATTTTATAATTTAGATTTACGTGTGTATTAACTTGAACTTTACAACAACACTTAAATTGTATTTATTAGTATCTTATATGATTTCCAAAAAACATCATAAGAGTGGGTAATTCTGGTAACCCACAAGCATGATGACGTAGGCAAGTGTTAGTCACGTGGTTCACGAGTCTCGGAATGGAATACCAGGCAGAGTATCTTATTATACCATGATGATGATACTAGCAACCGCTAACGACACTAGCTGGCCGGATCCGGATGCCAGCTTGTGGTAGAGTGCCCCGTGCCAATGTAGTTATTGGTAACAGTATACTATGTAAAAGTGGGTGAGGTTTGTCTTCAGTGGCATGCAATTGGAGAGACATAAGTATGGCAAACAACTAACAAAAGCTGTTGATGATGAGCTGATGAAATATTGTGTTGGTGATGAGTAGCAAGCGCTCGCGTCATTAACTGACCTACAGCCGGGTTGCATCTGAGACGAGTGTCTTGTGAGCGACGCAGTGGAATTAGTGGAACTCCACTACGTCTTATTCACTAGAAGAATTATTGGATTTTTTAAAACTGGGTGGGACTGACTGTGGATTGCAAAGTGGGGTGCAGTGGGAGCAGTTGAGATTGGTTGTGGCCTATGTACTGCAGTGAATGAAGTCATGTTCAGACAGTAGAGTGTGGTTGTATAAATAGATTCGCAAAGAGAGATGAAGTTGACCATGTCATGATAAACCCAGTTTTACAAATATCTTTTTACACTATATTTCGTTCGAACTACAGGTAAACCCTAATCAAAAGCGTTTGAACTGTGCACAGCTGAGTTATATTTTATTATTCTTTTACGTACACTGTGGCTATGTGATCTCGCTTTTGATCACATTATGCCGCCACTACTATGGTCAGCCTGCATACAGCCAGACCAAAGCTTTTGGTGACACAGATTTTTGGCGAACAAAATTGTGGTATTGGGAACCCACTGGATTCTAGTTGGAAAAAGCTAGGCTCTAATAATTAAATTATCTACTACCAGTCCATTAAACTGACAGAGTTCAAAATATAGTCGACGTAAAAGTGTAGAAAATAAATATAACGCCGTCGGCAGCAAATAACACTACTTTAAATTTTAAATGTATCGTGCCTGATTCAGCATAATATTTCTGGTTATTTTATGGGTGGTATTACAATAAAATCAAGAAAATCAGCAATGTACTTCAAATCGAGCACAATGCTATAAGCAAATCAAAAGAGCTCGACTTTATTGAGGCGAGTGTTTTTAGTTATTGTAAATTTACTGATCTACCTACTGATGATCATTATAATTATAATAATGACCTTTATCGTGAGTTACCTAATACAATTTTGTATCCCAAACTAATTTAATCAGGATACTTTACTACAAAGAGAACCCCCGAATATTAGCTTCAATGACCACGCTTTTGATCACATTATTGCTTTAAAGTTTAATGTCCTTTAATCACTCATCGTCATTAGTTAAATAAGGTACATAATATCCTGTAGGGTATCCTTATTTTCGAAATAGGTCAGGAACTATAGAAAGGTCTACAGATATAGCTTAGCTACAAAAATAGCATTACATAAGTATAAAAGCCTAGAAGTAGCTTTAACAATATTTCCGAGCTCTACGGTAGGACGTTTCAATTTATTTGACACAAACATGTTCTTTTTGCTAAAAGTAATGTTTCAGTTTTAATAGCACTTATTTTAAAAAGAAAAGATAAACGTCTGGATTGATGACCACCATAAAAATCTCAACTTGCGTTGGAATTAATAGGCGTGTCTCTTTTGTTTCAGATCGTAAACTGACTATGCGGCGTCGCGGAAAAATGTAACGGACTCTTTGAATTTGGAATATATCTTGAAGATGTTTTGAATTTGGAAGATGTCCGGAATGCTGGTGAAGTCCCAGGTCAAGTGGAAGACACGTATGATGAGCTCGAGAGAATGAGGCTGGCGCTGGTTACCATGACGACCAAGATGCTGCTGTCCCTGATGCTGCACTGCGTCTGCGTCGCCACGACGGCCTCGATCAACAGTGGAGGTAAGTGTTTAGTCATGTTCAGCTCATGCTAGTAAAGACATATACATGTACCAACTCAAACAACGACTTTTTCTAAGAATATAAATAATATTTTCTGTATTTTTGGATGTAGACAGATGTTGCTACGCGACGTCATGCGACTTACCTACTCTAAACCGAATCAGCTTCATACATTCTTGATCGTCTAAAGCGTTACGGAGTAGGCGTCTACGCCGCTGGTGTAGCCGTTTTTTTCATCAATAATAGCATGCTAGGAAAATGTTTAATGTTTTTAGGGTTTCGTAGTCTACTAGAAACCCTTATAGTTTCGTCATGTCTGTCTGTCTGTCTGTCTGTCTGTCTGTCTGTCTGTCTGTATGCCGCGCCCTCATATCTTCGTCAGTTTTAGAGCTATCGACATGAAATTTGGTAAGAAGATAGATCGTGTTGACCCAAATAAAGAAATGTTAAGAAAAAATATTTTAAATGTTTTTTGGACCCCCTCCCATACAAGTGAAAGGGAGGCAAAAAATTTTTTTTTCTTCTGTAATATTGAGTAGGGTATCGTTGAATAGGTCTTTTAAAACTAAGGTGAGGTTTCTTTGAAACAAAGTCACTTAAATGTTTCTGTCACGAGATATTTGCTTTTAAAAAGGGCGTTTTTGACCCATAATTTGTTCCAGCTGTAACTTCTAAAGTATAGACGCTAAAAATTTGAATTAAATATGGAATATAGCTTACAATTTGAAGTTACAAAGAAAACTATAACGGATATTGTACCCTTAAAGGTTTCAGAAAAAATTGAGTTTTTCTATTTGCGGTTGGTCATCATACTGCTGCTAACAAACCAGCAACAAATTAAGTTTGTAATGCTGAAAAACCTGATATTTAAACGTTGACTACAAAACCCTATTTGTGGGCGTGTCTGACACGCTCTTGGCCGGTTTTTTATTCTTTAATTTGTTTTGGTAACTCCTATGAAATCCACGAAAAAATAACTTCCTCGGTGAGTTGTTGACATGAAGATACGCGGCTAAAACAGTGTTAAAATGACATTTCCCTGATCTACAGTGATTCACATCAACCATAAATGGTTGTCGTTCGTATTTGTGTCGGCGGCGTCAGTATTTCGTTTGATGTCGCCTATCCAGAGCAAAGCTAATTGCAGAATGCTGAAAGAGGCTTAGGTGGTACAGCGCCTAATGGACGAAACGTCCCGTAGGGGAGCGTCGCAAGTTACATGATGTCACTCGACCCCGTAGTTACTTATTGGGTATCGGAGATTTTGTGCAGGGAAGAGAAAAATATTGTGGACCTTACTTGCTATTTTTGTGTCCCTAAAATCGACATTTAAAAGCTTTAAAAAACTAAAAGACAGAATGGCTCTAGCAACAAAGCAAAAAAGAGATGATATCATCGATAGTAAAATCTGATACCTATTCTGCTTTTGATAATTTTTATTTTGTGGTTTTGAATCGTTTAACTCTGAATCTATCTGTTGCATTAAAAGTGTTTTAATAGCTTTCATTGCACAGCATTGTTCTTTGCCCAACATTTACCAAACTTTAAATTACATTTTTGGTTACATGAGAACCTACTCAATACACATTAACGAAATAGTTTATGCGTAAATTTTGACCACTCGTCCAGCGTGATCAAAAGAGACTAATTGGGATTCTGGTTCGCAATTACCAAACTTTGTGCTAAATTACGAACTATAGCCAAACTATTTTACAGTGATACTTTAGTTGAGTACGTGACCGATACTGTTAAGCGAGTCCCACACTTCAAATCCGCTGTTACGCTATTTTAGCGCTGTGCTAACCCATGCGTCTTTCAGATGCGTACATATCTGTAGGATGCATACTAAAAACTGTTAATATAACAAAACGCATAAGCTTGCATTGGAACATCGTAGCGCAGAAACTGCGTTGCGTTGCTTTGTAGCTTAGTTAAGTTTTAACGCTGAACCAGTGAAAGAGAACGAAAGACAAAAAGTAAATTTGCAAAATAAGTTGGCAACGGTTTCGTCTCATTTCAGTTCATCTCTTCAGGTATGGAAATGACATTACGTACCTACTTAAGACACTAATGAGACCAATGCCTCGCACCAATAGTCCGTATGGACGCAGTTTCAAATTGCGTTGCATTTTGAGTAGGTGTGTATCAGTCAGATGTTTTATGCACCTTACAGACGCATGCGTTAGCGCAACGCTAAAATAGCTCATCAATGGACGTAAAGTGTAAGACTTGCCTTATTTAAGTACATAGCCGACAGTATTAACTATTTTAATAGAAACACAAGTCAGCTTTCAGTCGAATTTAATTACTTAGACCACTGGCAAAGACAGGGTTAACTGGATTTAAGATGGGATTGGGAATAAAGTCCTTCGGTCACCAATTCACCCCTGACCTTAAATAGACCCCGACATCCGAAATGACCTTTTCATAGCAATTAATCTTGTAAATTAATAGATAAAAGATTCGAGGACCATGAATGGAGTGAAATGGTCTTTTGAGTAGCTTTGAAATGTATTTGTCTTACTGAGTCGTGACAAGCCAAAAAATATACAATGGACTGCTTATTGCTTGCGCTATTTCAGAGTAAAACAAATGAATGCCCTAATTTGATTGTACTTAAAAATATTTAGGTACGTAGGTAGGTAGGTATTTAAGTAAGTAGCTTTTTACTGCTATTTAGAAGTTATTCAAAGTGTACCTACCCTCTATTTATGAATTGCTAAAAAAAACCTTCTTGTGAAGTGAAATAAGCATTAGTATTTCTTTTTATTAACCTGCTTGTCTACTTCGGTGTAATTTTGTTTCTCGTAAGCATTTTGAATCCGAAATTGTCGTTCTCGATCGTTGATGTGTGTATGACTACTTAGATGACGATCATCTAGTAGTTGTGGTTTAAAAGCCCTGACTCCAGGGTCTGTCAGGTCATTCGTCAACTCTTCTTCTTCTTCTTCAAGTGGGACACTTAGTCGTCCAACGACCGAGAGTTTTTCATCGATGGACCTCACTACGATGGATATACATAACATGAGGAGGAATGTCCCCTAACAAAGGTCCCCATATTGCAATTCCTCGCATATTACACTACACCACGCTGGCCCCGAGTTTAGCATGAAACTAGCAAGCTCGGTCGACACAATTCAGCTCCACAAAAGCAAATTGTCGTCGCATTTCATACAATAAAATAGGCTCTTCTGATTCGTTCGTGTGTGAAACGTATGTCTCTGTACCCAGGGCAAGAAGAGATTTCAGAGAGAAGCTTACGTATAACCAGAATGAGGTAATAAAAAGTCATCAAATTGAAAAAAGTTCCTTACAGCCCAGTTTTGTGTATATTTATAATATAACCTATATATACTTATTTATGTATTATATTTATTTCTATGTAAGTAGGAACTGTTGTTTATTGTGCACCAGTCCCGCATTACTGCTACTTCTCTTTTACTGTACCCTAAGGTGGCCTGGAAGAAGTCGCTACCTAAGCGATAAGGCCGCCTTGTGTACACTTATTTTAAATTTTGTATTAATGTTTTGTATGTCCTTGTGTTTAATAAAGTATTATTGAATTGAATTGAAGATAGCTCCATCTTGTCGATGGAGTAATTTTAATTCTTGTCGACCTATTCTTTCAATGTTTTTATTTGAGTAAAGAATGCGCATCTTAGCCTGGCGCAAGATAATACACAACTAATCGCCTAATAACTCACCACATTTAAATAGTGTAGTTATCTTTAATTTAACATTACGTTTAGAGCGTGTTCCCATCACTATCTTAATATTTTACCATGTCATATTTTTTAGTTGATTGTGTCTTTCAGCGCACTTTGAGTCTGTTAGCGCAGACATTTCCATAGCTATATGCTCGTTATTTGTAGGTTTTCATCTGTATTTTTTCCTTACACTGAGGTTATGTCACGAACAGCTAACGAGATGTATGTAGGTAGTCTGGTAACCAGTGACCCTCTTTTTTAATATTGCCTGTAAACCAAACATGATCCGTATCTGGGCTTTTGAAAACGTGAAAAGGCCTTAAACAAATATTTGAGGTATCCGTTGGTATAACACAGCTGATCGTCTATAATGCTTCCCACACACACGCTTGAAATAACCACGGAGCGTGAATTAGTTTTTTTTAGGGAATACGCTTTGTTTGTGTGTGTGCGCTTATTGATGTGTTTAGGAAGAGAGTGAAAAAAATCTTTCATTTTGACATACATTATAAAACGAAAAGTTAAACTCTGAAATTAGCAAGTCTGAATTTTCTGATTAACCAGATAACTTTATCAATTTTCAATTCTAAGATATTTTTTGAGAAAGTTTATAAAAATCTTAGTCAGTGGGTGAAATTGATTATGAAAAGGTTTTTGAATTTCAATTGACTTTGCGGTGTTTTTGAAAGTAGTAAAAATTGTTTGGATAAAAGTCTGGAAACTTATAAAAGTTTAGCAAGTACCATTTAAACCGTATTAATTTCAACTATCTTCAACCTTGACATAGTACAATAAATACCCAAGTACGAAACAATATTGGTATATCTGTCGCAGTACGATGGCAGAATCAGGTTTTTGGCCAAAAACCTAGGTTTTTGGCCAAAAGCCGGCATATGGCAGAATCGTAGATTTCGTTCGGCCATCATCCTAAGCTGATCCAGGTTTTTGGCCAAAAATCTAGGATTTTGGCCAAAAAACTAGGATTTTGGCCGAAATCCTAGATTTGTTTAGTATTGTGACCTTTTTTGCATTTTGGGGGAACTTCTTCTTCTTCGAGTGGTACACCAAGTCACCCAACGACCCGATGAACCCTGGTGTTAGAGTTTTAAACCGCCAACTGCAAGGAGCAGGCCTCTGACAAGGTTGTGTAACGACTGCCGTCTAAGTGATCATAAAGAGCAATCGGGACCGACGGCTTAACGTGCCCGTGTAGTTCGGGCATACACCTCGAAAGGCAGAAGGTAGCATTGGACGTTCTGGAGGGTGGAAGGTAGCGTCAGACGCTCTGGAGGGCGTGGGTAGCGTCGGACACTCTGGAGGATGTAATATGACGGGCGTTGGATTTTCTGGGGGTCCGACGCTACCTCCGAGTCTCCAGGGCCTCCAACGCTACCACCAATCCTCTAGAGCCTTCAGTGGTACGTCCTGCTCTTATGATGTCTGGTGCTCCCCCCTGCTTCAAGGAATCCGAGGCAACCCTGCTATTCAGACTGTCTGATGTTACCCCCCGTCCTTCAGGGTGTCCATTTACGGTGTCCAAGTCTACCCTCAATAGATCAGAGGGAGGTGCATTAAGTACCTCTCCATTTCTCGTTCCCCCGAACCACACGGTCGGTCCCGATTGCTCTCTACGATCACTTAGACGGCGGTCGTTACACAACCATGTTACAGGCCTGCTACTTGCAGTAGGTGGTTGAAAACTCTGATACCAGGGTCCATCGGCTCGTTGGGTGACTTGGTGTACCACTCGAAGACGAAGAAGTTCCTCCGAAATGCAAAAAAAGCCATAATACTAAACAAATCTAGGATTTTGGCCAAAATCCTAGTTTTTTGGTCAAAATCCTAGGTTTTTGTCCAAAAACCTGGATCAGCTTAGGACGATGGCCGAAGGAAGTCTACAATTCTGCCATATGCCGGCTTTTGGCCAAAAACCTAGGTTTTTGGCCAAAAACCTAATTCTGCCATCGTACTGCGACATATCTACAGTTATTGTGTGTACGTGCAAAAAACATTGACAAATATACGACACCAAAAGCCTGCCGTGTGATGAAATTCTACTGGTAGGTGTCGTAAAAAGGGACTACCTTTACAGCCACAACAGTCCACTACTGGACATGGGCCTCCCCCGTATCGACTACTCGTTAATTATCACGAGAATGGGCAGCATCTTTCCTTGTGAATAAAAGATCTTGTACTGCGCTCGCCAATCCATCTGCCGAGAGGAAAAGAGGGAAGGCCCATGTCCAGCAGTGGCCTGTTGTGGCTGTAGAGGTAAGGAAAGATACCAAAAAACAGGAAAATATTTAAACTAACTTTCATTAAATTATCATTGGTAGTCTTGGGAACATGTTCTGCAAATAAGTTGTTTATTTCTTATTGACAATGAAGCTGATATTGTCCTGAAATACGTTAATAAAAAAGTCGTTTGAAAACATTTTCAGAGCTATAATACTGGATTAAGTTTTCAATCACCCGAAAGAGATGCTTCCTTTCAGGCACATAGTGAAGCTTACTGTAGACTCACTTTTCTATTTCACAAAGGTATCAGTTATATTTACCGAGCGGTTTTATTTCACACAGCCGCAATCCTCGGAATGGCTGAAATATTCCCTGAAAGCCTCGCAAATGTTACATAAGTTATAATATCTCGGAAGCGAAACAAAAAACGGGAGCGTTTCGTATGTAGATATGTGTAAAAACACCATCCAATGCTGCTCTAGTGGGCCATGAAAAAAACCGCTCGGGTGCCGAGCGGGATACGATAAAAAACGCGTGAGGGAGCGAATGTGCAAATATTTTTTAAGTAGACGGTTCTTGAGCGTTTATTTACATACGGAGCTACTTACCTGGTGATTATTTGCGTATGTTATTTACATCATACATGATATATTACATAACGTGTTCGCTGATAGAAATTCTTGCTGAAATAGGAATTGTAATTTTTTGCTTGTATCGCACAGAATTTCTTGGATAATATCCTGGAAAGCTGTTCAAAGAATGCTATAATTGCATAACTTAGAACTAGCGCAAAAAGGTTGCACAAACTTGTTGCTTGTTAATTTGAGTACTTTAGCAGCAATAATATTACCTACAATATAGCGGATTTTCTTGTTAGGAATTCCACAATATTCTTAGAAATCGTTGCAATGAAAAAAATTTTTCATTGGCTTTGATTGAACCATCTATCATCCACCGATCGAACTAATAACGGAAGAAGGTTTAAAAGTATTATTTAGTGCTCAATACGTCAGGTGACTTGAAGTGGGGGGGAGTTCTGTGTCCTGGCTAAACCCGGATTAGTATTCCAGACTCGTAGTCTCGCGGATATTAGGTCTCGAGTCTCCAGGCCGCGGACTTATGCGCCACCCCTTCAATGCATAACAACGATTGTACAAACAAACCGTGGGCCTTATAAAACCTGAACTATTTGAAATACGGTGCCGTTTTAGGCCTCATATCATACAGGGAAGGGCTGAGGTGTTTAATTTTATATTCCCACCACATTCTGAATTACGTTGTATAGGTAAAGACTGACCTTTAAATATGCAGCTAAATATTTTCTAAACATTTTATAGTAAACCGTAATTAACCAGTATTATATTTATGTATGTACATATATATATATTATACATTTAAATAGATATATCTATACTGTTATTTATTTTAGCTAGGTTAATATATATTTATATAAATATATATATTATATTAGACATAATCCGTATATGTGTATTGTCTTATATATTATTTATAGATATACCTATAGGTATTGTGCACGTCTCATCCGCCTTTCGCCAAATGCCATTTCTCTCCGTTAGGTCTGCTGTAAGAAATTTCTTTTTTAGAGATAAGCAGTGCCTGTTGTGTCCATTTTCTTTATGTTTTGTCCTGTAATGTTTCTTGTGTACAATAAATGGTTAAATAAATAAACCGTGTCCTATACTTCTACGCTCTATGTTGTAGAACTCTGTTTTTTTATGAATCACATATACCTAACATATTCATTGTAAATCAAATATAGCATTAATTAAATGAAATTCAAATGTAATTTCCTGTCTTGATCCATTCTTTTCTTCTTTACTTATTAATTAGGTACATGACAGATATAAATTAAGTTAAAAGAAATACGAGTAGGTAAGTGTTGCTATTGCTAATTTCTAACTCTAATTAAAGAAGAAAACGTGTGAAATTATAAGGCGGCGCAAAAAGACAGCATTTATTGAATGAAAGCTTACACAAGCGAGAAGATCAAATAAATGAGAGGGAAAATGTCATTTTACTTGAAAAACGAGCGAACCCATCTGGATAATACATAACGCTTATAAGCTTCAATATAACGGTTCACTCGCCGCCGCCCACATTGTGTTATGAAATATTGTCCAAATGTTTATACAAATTATAGCTACTGTCCCACAGAATAGGGGCATGGCTGTAGAAACCATGTTAAAACATGACACTTGTCCCTAGTTTCATTCATAGCCCGCTTAAATACTCAAAGTATTAATGAGACATGAAAATCATAATAAACTCGTATCAAAAATCGAGTCAACTGGGAGTCAAAGAAATTCTGTTATTTTTGGTCATTCATGGCCTAAATAGAAATAAATTATTAGAAATTTTAGTCTAAGACATGTAAAATGTATTACGCATAAAATACGAAATGTATAGTCCTCGCGTCATGGCATTCGTAAGCTAGAACATGTGGCTCCCATCAGATCGCAGGTGCATAGTAAAATAAGACTACTTCTATAGCTACGTCCTTATTCTGAGGTCTGTAATATTTATATATAGCAGGAGATATTTCGCAACATGTCAATATCAATCAGAGGAATGTGATGCGTCCTCGTGTCCCAGATCTTACACGAGTGAACGATTGAATGAGTGAATGACTCAACCACAGTAGATTATTAAAGGTTATGGAGTAATGGAACTTCGAAGAAATATGCTTCGAAAATCAAGCAGGTGGACGACATGGCTTTTCATCATATGCTGCTTCTACTTATATGATGGTATGTCATTTAAAACTACGGAAAAGAAATTGGTTTGGTTCTACAAGGATCACTTAGCCCTGTTTAGAATTTTCGCGATTGTCACTTGTTGCTACGGTTAAAAATCTCAAAGCATACGAATATCGAAACAGTAAAACCGACAAAAGTTATATGATACTGCAAAATTTTAACCAAGAAATATGACATTCTTGGTAACCATCTTCTTAAATACCTTGAGTTCCTCAGTTAATTCTAGGCAGCGCCATTATCGTCCCTCATACTGTATGATATCTGAAAAGGCGTCCCGCAGCGCGACCGTTAGTTTTTCGTTTGCAGACACCTATCAACGCTTTACGAAATGCTAGTTAAATTACTGATGTATGTTATTCAAAGTACTGTGACTGTGTCTGAACACTGTCGATACCAGTCGGTCGCCATTCGGCACCAATCGCCCGGAACTGATGCGATCAAAATGCGCGCACTGATTTCGGTGAAAAGCGTACGCTCAGATTTCGCTGAAGGCGCGTTTACGAAATATTTCGTTACATCTGTGTTGTAAATGGCTTGTCTTTACAGCCGTTTACGCTCTGCCTACCCCATATGTATAAATTTACGTATCTGTCTTTTGTGGTTTCAAATACAATAAGTAAAATTCATTTTAAGAAGTAACCAGCCCGTCAAACTGATTAACTTTCGTAACCATAGGTCGTCAAAACAAAAAAGAAAGTCAGCTAATGTTTTTTGAAGTGCTAAGACAAGCGTTACGCAGCGTCAAAATAGCGCCGTTACGTCTGATTGTGCCTTACAACAATTTTACTACACAACGTCAAATACAGAACTTAGCCAAGACAGTGAAACCTGTTTTACCACGAAACACTCTCAACAGTTACTGTAACTGACAGACTGTATGCAAGCAAACTCAAATAACTTTGCATATTAATATTACACTCTGAAAACAGACGACGTTTGCAATTGCTTTAGAACCTAGTGTGTTCAACCTACTTCAGCAGCAGAAGTGTCGAGCCATACCAAACGTTAAGCTTGGGACGCTGGGGTATGCATTTGACATGATGACTTACGTTACCTACGTTATACTAACCTACAGAATACGACTGGATACAGTAGGCTTTGTAAAATTACTAGCGGCCCGTTAGCGGTTTCATCCGCTGCAACTGGGTTTCCCGCGAGAAATGGCTTTTCTCAGCTTGGGTTAACATATGAACCTTCTTCTTGAATCACACATCTATTACAAAAATCCGCGTCTAAATTTTGTTGCGTGGTTTAGGCGGAGTTAATGAAGAACGGAGAGTTCTACTACTGATGTGGAATCACAGGGTCAGCAATATCTGTGCTACTCGAAGTGATGCGACTATGAAGATGCATTTTCATTTTCGTTATATTGCGGGCTGCGTATCACGATGTCAGTAGCAAGCCTAGAGCCAACCCGAAATGAAAATGCACGTTTAAGCCATGTCATGTCGCGTTGCATTGCAACAACTGCATATAACTTGGAGTTGCGGTGTTTCAGACTTACTTCTTGTCTCCTACTATTGCGACGCTTTCTCTAGACATGCAGAAGTATGCTTTCTCTAAATTCCCTGTACCTGTGTAATTGGAATCCTCGCGACCCACATACAGGACTAATGGCTCTCACTTAGTTCTAGGCAAAATAAAGCCGTCTTGAGACGGTCGAGATTAATGGCGAACAATAAAGGTGTTCGCAAATAAGTCTTAGTCTTAGTTAGGCATATATTAAGTAGCAACCATGTACTGAAAGAAAGAAACCTAAATTCTTACATGTGAGACTTCAGTAAACTAGATATTTTATAAACATAAATAAAGCCTAATATATTAAGTGACCATTGAATGAAAGGGCGTAAAATGACGTAAAATTGTTTGATAACATGTATGAGAAGATTATATTTTTTTTAAAACACCTATATCAAAAACGAAAGCTAAACTTAGCTAATAAACCGATCATCATCATCATCTCTCTGCCTCTATCCCAAATCAATCGGGTTCTTCGCAATATTATATTTTAGAACACAAAATCATGTAGCAAAAGGATTTGGCTATGTTTTATGACCGGCCTCCTTTCTGACGTCAACTCACTCTTTGGGAATGCTATTGTAGGTATCACCGCCACCATGCGGTTGACCATAGTTAACAGATATTTAGCCGATGTCAAAACTCTACGTCGCCTTTCACGAAAGGAGTGGACTAGGGGTAGCAAGCAGTATTCCTAGCTGCTACCACACGGCTGATAAATCGATATTCCAAGACAACTGATTACACTGAAAACATATATTCCCTTTCATCATTCTCATCATCAGTTCACGTTCATCTGTTGTGTGCTAACATAACGTAATATTTTTAACTTCACTTCTAAATAAATGCCTTTCCATATATTCAAGTGGGGATATTCGTAATGGATAAACAAACGAAGGTCTATTTACGATGTTGTTGGTATAAGGATAAAACGTGAGAAAAACAGGAAAATACCTGATATACGAAAGGGTTTACCTTGTCTTATTCACACTATCCCGAACAAAGTGGGTGAAAGAGATTCGTACACACAAAATATTATAGTGACCGGAAAGGTTCGGGTCTCAAGATTAGCTTTCTGCTGGGATTCTTCAAATTATTTACAAAATACAACATCCTGGATTCATTTTGTGTACTACACCAGAAGTAAAAAGTCAGCCAGCTAGCCGATCGGGAACTTTGTATGAGAGTTCGAATTATTTTATCTTGATTTTGTTCAATTTTATGCAAGGTTTTATGGCTTGATCTTGTTTACAGTGTTTTTGGTACACCATCCTTTACACCGGGTATGTATTCTGAGCGCTTTAAATTCTACCTCATTTCGACATGTAGGTCTCGAATAAAGCAACTCGTGTTAGGTATACAATTTTTGGAAAACTTGCAAGATTTTCCACCGATTTTTATTGCCGACGCCACTACCAACTGAGCTACCGCAGTTCTAGTCAAATTTTGCAAGTTTTCCACATAGCAACTAATATTATCTAATCCCGAAAATGGAGACCAGCGTTTCTTGTGAATGCAAATACCTTGCATAGCGCACGCAATTAGTGAGTCTGGCTAATACTTTCAATAGGGAAAGACCCAAATTTTGCACAGACTTGGTTTCTAGCTGTAGCTAAAGCTACCTAGAATAAAAGCATTTTTATAATATTTCATATTGCTCACTTAATATGAAAGTAATAAAAAGGGTTGTGATGTATTCGAAAAAGAAGAATCATAAATTACCTAGGACATTTCTTGTGATAAAATAGAAACAGGTGTTACATGACTTACATACATGTAGATACATAAATCATGCATGTCTACAGTATACGCATCAACTGGCTGGGTAGATCTTGGCGTGTGAGGTGTAGTTAGATTCGTCTCAGCAAAGCAAGTTATACTGGCTTTATTTGAATTAAATTCAAAAATAATTTTATTATTTAATACATCTCCTTGTACTGGACTCCATTAGTTTATTTCATGATTGTAACCTGCAATCATTTTAACCAGAAATATAACTACCTAAGTAGAACTAGGTGGTGGTGTTGGAGTATAGGTATGTATGGGCACTTACTTAGGAAATCAGAGTGCAGAGCGGGCACTCCCAGGAAGCCGGGTGCTATCCCGAGATTAACCTTCTCAAACCTTGCTCACCTCAAACAACCTCCAAGCAAAGTAGCGATCTGGTAAAGGTATTTCTACAAGCTTTAAAAGACGACTATTATTTGTAGTCAGTAAAAATTAGGCTATGAATTTTTTGGTGATTAGAAAAAGAAATGCTTCGTAAAATTACATACCGTTATAAAAGACTTTATCTACACTTCATACATAATGTTCCTATTACAAATTCGAAAGCAAATGTATAAGCAACTGCTTTACAGCCATTCAGTCTTTAAAAAAAAATGTCGATATCATAAAGTAAAATGTCGATGTCATAAAGTACTTTTTTCTGACTTTATGATATCGACATTTTAGCAGTAAGATAATAAAAAAAAACAAATGTCACGACACAATCAAAGAATGGGACGACACTTGAAATTATGAGGACTTATTTATTATTAAATCTTTGCTTCAAATCATTTTTCGAATTAAAATTCACCGATAAATGCTATTTAATTTTAAAAGTTGTTCAGTTTTTATGAGCCTCCATTTTAACGTTTAGTTAAAAAGTTACTTATGTACAAAAGTCGTTCAGTTGGTGGTTCAGTAGATAGGCTTGCAATCGCCATAGTGCAGTGCGGAGGTTTGAATTATTTTTCATAGTTTTTCTTGTAGAGTGTAGATAAAATAGTGTATGCAACTGCATATAATTAGGCTATAGAATGCTCGTGTCAAACTATTAGCACATGAACTATTATCCGCGGCGGGACGACACTTGAAATTATGAGGACTTATTTATTATTAAATCTTTGCTTCAAATCATTTTTCGAATTGAAATTCACCGATAAATGCTATTTAATTTTAAAAGTTGTTCAGTTTTTATGAGCCTCCATTTTAACGTTTAGTTAAAAAGTTACTTATGTACAAAAGTCGTTCAGTTGGTGGTTCAGTAGATAGGCTTGCAATCGCCATAGTGCAGTGCGGAGGTTTGAATTATTTTTCATAGTTTTTCTTGTAGAGTGTAGATAAAATAGTGTATGCAACTGCAAATAATTAGGCTTTAGAATGCTCGTGTCAAACTATTATCACAGATAAACAGACACTCTCATCCTAAAGCCTCTCTTTATTAGGCAGTTGCATAAACTACTATTGTATGTACATAACAAAACACCAGCAAAACTCCTAACTCAACAAAATTTTGACTAACCGCCATAACTCTTCCGAAGTCATTAACCGACCGAATGGAGGAGGTAGTCGATAAAAAGCAACCCAATCAATTTATGGTGGTATTTCCAGGTCATTAGTCGGGCTATCGCAAGGGTGTTACCGCAGCGAGGGCGTTACACCAACACCAGTTAATGTGGCTTCGATCGCCACCTGTTTGTTTGGGACTGCCAACTCATGTTTTCAATCTCACCTATTGGGAGGGGAGATAACCTAAAGCGCCCTTTAAACCGGCCGCCACTTTGTAAGGTAGTTTTCCACTACTGAATAAAGAAGGACAAGCAAAGTGGAAGTCAGAAACATCCCTTTTAAAAGGCCAGGCAATGTATAAAGCTGCAACGAAACCACGCGACATGACACTGCAATCCAGGTTTCGCAGAATGTTACTTTCTGTCGTAACTCTCTCTTATAACTTCAACCGATAAACAGTTAGACATAGTTTAAGTCGCTCGATAACGCCAAAGCGTATGGTAATATTAACACTCCCCAAGAAATTCCCATACTACATAATATTGGCAACAGTCGCTGATTTTTGCCTATAGGTGTCGTTGTGTGAGATATTTTATCAAAACTTTTGAAAGACGACACATAACATTTGGCTGCTATAGCAAACACATTATGTAGAAGCTTCTTTAGATAGCATACACCAGTTTACCGTCCTAAATAGTCTACCTGCCTTATTTCACCGTATCTACATGATCTTTAGTTCCCAACTTGGCCTGCATATGTGAGCCATCCAAGCTTATCTAGTGGAATACCACCTTAACTATCCCACGCCCTGACGGCTCTTAAAGTTTTATTAGTGTTTGAGAGAGCGTGCGGTCGCAAGTTTGCTCTCGAGATTTCAGGATTCAATATTGTACGCGTTTGCTTTCTATTACTTTTGTTTGTCAAGGTCCTTGGCTATGGTGCCATCTTTATTTTGACCTTCAATTTTATAGTTGGAAGAGTATAAACTTCTGTTAAGTATAAACTTAACCTTTTCGGTATGCTAACAAGGTCATTTTCAACTAAAATCTCAAAACCGTTTCGAGATTTACACTTTATCTACAATATCTATGTATTAGATTGGTGATTATTTTAAGTTTAATTAAGAAATTTTAATAAAATATTTTGCCTTCGATGACCTCTATTTGACCTTCTGAAATAGAACCTTAAGGTTTATATTGAATAAACCTTTCGCCTTAGTTGAGAAAAAAAAACAACGAGTTTGTATTATGGTAATTTGACATTGTCTTTCTTGCATTATCCGTCAATCGTTTGTTGTTGTTTTGTGTTTATATAAAATTTTATATTTTAAAGAAAATACGCATTTTACAACGACTTTTACGGGAAAAATTTGTGAACAGTGTCTAGTGCGACGTCCTGTCGCTCAAAAAGTAATAGATTTGGCGTTGTAGCTGTGTTAAATATTGAAAACACTGACATTTACGTGGTCGGCCACAAATATGAGTTTTAAGGCAAAATTCGCTATTTTTCAAACCTCGTAAGTACAAAAAATAGTGTATTTTATCGCAGTTTAGCTATTAAATAATGCATTTTATAGAAAAATATTAGTATTCAGCTATATTAATAGTATAATTTCAAACAAAGTCGGTACCAATTGTGGTGCCGAAGTAAACAATAGTGCTGCTCATTACTTATCGATATTTGTTTAAGATCCTATGTGTAGCTTAGATCAAACCATTTTTTTTTGCTTTGATTCGTGACGTAATCAATATTTCAAACTAAAAATAAAATCTAACTATGTGTGTTCTATTTGTTTAAGATGGGAGGTAAGCGCTGTTCTATACCTTTGTGCGAGAATAATTCAAGTGATTATCCGTACACATTATTGGTACCCATTTTGGAATGGCTGTTGGAAAAATGGTGTGCACAAATAAACACGGAGTATATCTAGTATTTTTTGCAGTACTGCTGTGAATAACATATGGAACAGTGCAAAGTTGCTTTTTTTGCTAAGGCCGTGTTTGTCTGCTTGAATTACTTCATATGTGATGAATCAAGAATAAATGCTAAAAGTATTTCTTGTATATTATTATTGGATAACGTTCCCTTTCAAAGCATATCACTTTTATAAATATGTATAGAACCATAACATATAACAGCTACAAAAGGCCACTGCTGGCCATGGGCCCACAGCAAGTATTGGCCTTTACATATTGGTGGTATTATTTCCCATAATCAACTAGTCTGGCAGGCGGATCGGTAAGCGCAGTGCAAAGTGTTGTTTATTCATAAGAAACGATGCTGTCGTGTGGTGCCAGCTTACCCCATATCTTTCCCGTGGGTGTCGTAAGCAGCTACTTTTGAGTGTTGGTGTGTATTGCAATTTTTTGGTGGAAAATTGACAAACTGTCTATGTCTGTCTAACTATGGCCATACTTAGTATTCTGAATGACTCTCAAAAATGTTGTCAGACGTAGTGTATTTTAATTTGATAACTATTAGAGTAGAAGCCTCTGACACAGGCAGTCGGCAAACCTACTCACTTAGTAGCTTTTAGAGTCTTAATGCCTTGCCAATATTTTGAAAATATCGTAATGTTAAACACGAGTCGTAGGTAATAACAAGCTCTTAAAATAAGCTTAATAAAATTTTACTGAATATTTACTTACGCCAGCGCTAAATATCGATATCGATAAGCTGTTACGGGTTGTGAGGTTACATCTCTACTTATCTGTACACTTGACAATTGTTTGACGCTTTGATTATCCATAGATTGCCATTATTATTATTTTGAAAGGCCAGGTGTAGACAAAGATATTGTGAATATGCAGCCTAGTGATTGAGTAAAACCTCAAAACTTTAAAAAAATATTTAAAATAGAAATAAATAATATCTTTTCAAAATATCGAAAATAGTTTCTTAGAATGATCTATAATATCAAAATAAGGCATAAAAAAATTGACCTGGCGAACCGAAATTCGGTTCGCCAGGTCAATTTTTTTATAAATATGTGCTTAGTTTGAGCAAATTATAATGTCTTACCATTTAAAAGAAATACACTTCTGCTACATACATGCCTTCTGTAAAAGTCGTGTAGGTACACTTACTTATTTCACTTCGTTATGCAAATACCAAAAATAATTTAATAAAAAACACACACCACACTCAGTCTCTACTACCAAATGTAAATATTTACCAGAATTTCAACGAAAATGTATAAAAAAGTCATTTAGAAAAGGATAATACGTATTTTTGTGACTCTTTTTAGACTCTTTTACGAGATCCTGCCGAGCGGTTAAATTTGATTTCAAATTATGCAAATATTAACTTACAATTTGTGTACTCGGGATTTTGGAAAAAAAAAGACTTACTTTTTCCATGTTTTCGCAAATCTTTGACTGGTTTTTAAATTGTGGGTATTTTCCTAAAAACATTTATTTTACTACATAGAATAAACTTCTAGTCCGTTCTTTCAAATTTCATCAGAAAGTTCCGTAAGCTGTACAGAAATGGCTTATAAAATTAAATATAGTGGTTAACTTGATGGGTCCATAAAAATAACGTTTACCACTGCAATAACTAAGTAAGTAGGTATACATAACAAACACACCTACGTTTTAGTTAGCAATGATTAAGAGGTTGGTTATCCACGGACATTAACCCTAACCAAAGGTTTTAATAGCCACCTGAACTACAGAAACTTTGAGATACTTAAGTCGTAATTTTTGGGATATGTAACCCTCTTTACAATGATCACGAAAACTACTGAGCCAATTTTAATGAAATTTATCATGGCTTCTAAATAAAACAAGAACTAAAGAAAAAAAATATCGGTGCTTCAGTTTTTGATGTACGTATGGGATTACTAGCATGCCTTTTTAGGGTTTCGTAGACTACTAGAAACCCTTATAGTTTCGTCATGTCTGTCTGTCTGTCTGTCTGTCTGTCTGTCTGTCTGTCTGTCTGTCTGTCTGTATGCCGCGCCCTCATATCTTCGTCAGTTTTCGAGCTATTGACATGAAATTTGGTGAGAAGATAGATCGTGTTGACCCAAATAAAGAAATGTTAAGAAAAAAATATTTTAAATGTTTTTTGGACCCCCTCCCATACAAGTGAAAGGGGGGCAAAAAATTTTTTTTTCTTCTGCAATATTGAGTAGGGTATCGTTGAACAGGTCTTTTAAAACTAAGGTGAGGTTTCTTTGAAACAAAGTCACTAAAATGTTTCTGTCACGAGATATTTGCTTTTAAAAAGGGCGTTTTTGACCCATAATTTGTTCCAGCTGTAACTTCTAAAGTATAAACGCTAAAAAGTTGAAATAAATATGGAATATAGCTTACAATCTGAAGTTACAATGAAAACTATAACGAATGTTGTACCTTTAAAGGTTTCAGAAAAAAATGAGTTTTTCTATTTGCGGTTGGTCATCATACTGCTGCTAACAAACCAGCAACAAATTAAGTTTGTAATGCTGAAAAACCTGATATTTAAACGTTGACTACGAAACCCTATTTGTGGGCGTGTCTGACACGCTCTTGGCCGGTTTTTTTGTTTATACTCTTTGCACACCTTACTCAATAGCCCTAAGACAAAAAAAAATTAACATACATACAGATCCAACTAAGACCTCTTTTTTATAGTCGGTCTAAAACCAAGGTCAAAACATAACAGCCACTTAAACTACACCTAACTTCGAGAAAAGTACCAACGACGGAACCTCACGTAAATTGTGCCCAAGTGTTTAAGTTTTGGGCCTTTTTGGTACTTTATTTGAGCCATAATTTAGATATTAACTTCGTGGGACCCCCGTCTCCCCTAAATGAGCCTAATATTGAGGAGATAGGTATTAAGCTGTCAATTTATCGTCGTGGCCTTGATTTTGTTATGATTATGAGTTTCACCTTGAAGCTGTGTATGTATATTATTAAGTTTCCAAGTTGTTTTGATGTTTGGAGGCATGTAAACAAAGTTATTAAAGTTCCGATGCTCGTCATGTAGATTTCCTACCCACTACGAAACAGATTCAATAAGTATAGTTAGGTAGGTTAGTTGATAAGTCAATGTTTATTCGTATCATTCTTTAGATAGGTAACATTATATTCCATACGAATTTAATTTTGATAAAGCAATCTTTTTTTAATAATTATCTACCTAAGTCACGTTATTTGTTAAATCATGTTGAGAGTATCAATAGTAATTTTTCTTCATACTTTTGTGTGATATAATTTTAAAACAGATAATAATAATCGATTTAATGGATGTTGTAGTTGATTTTTTAATCTCTGTTTTCATTCATAATAGGTATCATAGCTCTTAGGTGTAAATTTTTCATAAACGCTACACGCTTTAAGTTTTCATAGCTAAACTGTCTATTTACACACGCGCGGTATTTGCGTCAACTCCCCGCGCAATATTTGAGAGTTTGCTCCCATGGTGTACTCAAGCACATAAGTGTACACCATCCATCTAAAGTTATTACATTTTGCTTAGGTTGCTTGTCATAAACAAGCCCCATGTTTAGTTTCGTATCAAAAACGGTTTCGTATCTTTTTGAGCGGACGGTGCTGGCAACACTTTTCGGTCCGCCCCGTCTGTCATCTTTACGCTAGCGTTGTTGAAGCGAATTTTAGTTTTAAGTGGTGTAAAATTAAGGTGTTTTGGCGGTTTTCTCGTGTGCTATTTGCCACAAGCCATGGCTTCCCTGTGCGGTGGGGAAGTGAACCAAGTGAATTTTGGTTTCGGCTTTTTGATTGAGGCCAACGTGGTCGCCGGTAACATAACCTCACTTTGAGTCGTCGCTCGCGTCGTGGCTGCCGATAGCTACGTATTTTAATTATAAATGATTGGAGGCCAACGGGGCCGATTTCTCATTCGGAGAGAAATCTTTTAGTTATTTTGTGTTAAAAAACATTATGTGATGTCGAACTGTGAACTATAGTGCAGATTGGAGGAAAGGAGTTCGAGAACGAGCGGATGTTCCAGTGCCGTGAGTTTAGGTTATTCCCTATTCCTGTGCTCCTCACAATATCCTGAATACCTGATTCCTGTCATACTTAAACTCACAAAGAAACGGCGTCATCGTTCGCTCGGTAAGCAATTCGTTGCTGGGCCCTGTTTAAGTAGATTTTGGAAACAAGAATTTCTCGGCCGGAAACTTTCCGGAACAAAATTCTCTCATTAAATTTATTTTATTTAGCTATAGTAAAGAGCACTACGAATCGTAGTCAAATGTTGTTCGAGGCTGATCGACCATTTAGTTTTAGATTTTAAGATAACTTTAATTTGCTTCCACTGCGCTAAGATCAGCTTCGGAATCAAACATTTTTTGGTAGCAGAGCGTGGTTGCTTTATTGCAACATAGTTAGCCGTAATTTAGTATTAAGCGTGTTTTTTATATTACCCACATATTTTATTAATTTTGGAAAATATTGTTTCGGTTTTTTTTTTTGTGACTGTATTGTTTGCCTAGTGAACGGTACCTTATCGGTAGGGTCTAGGCCAGTCAACTAACATTTGTTTTGTGGTATTTGTTTATTGGTTTTCGTTTTTATTAAGTCGAGTGTGTAAAAGTTGGTACCATGGCTCCTCGATCGCCAGGTATAAGGCTGCTATAAAGACAGAATTAAGGTGGTTTACTACCACAGCGGCAATGATCGGCCGCGAGGACCGAGAGGACGCGCTCTTGAAAAGTGCACTACAGGCAGATGAACGGGTTCGGGTTGTGTCGGAACACCTCACAGAGTGCCTCATGCTCCTTGAGGAAGCTCCTAACCCTGAAGATAAGGAGCTGGTTGAGGGCGATGTAAGCCAGTGCTTGGAGCTGGCACAGGACATTGCGCAGGCAGCTGCGGACATATCTAGGCGACGTGACGGAAAGGAAAAGCCATTCCGTGGTAAAGTGGGACAAGGATTACAGGTGCCTCTTCCGCCTGTTACGGTTCCAGTCTTTGCAGGCGATTACGCCGACTGGCCGGCGTTTGAGGACCTGTATAGCAGTGTGGTCCACACACGGACGGACATAACGCCGGCGTACAAGATGGCTCAGCTGATGTCCAGGCTACATGGAGAGCCTCATGAATTGCTGACGCATTTGGCTGTCTCGGATAGCAATTATGAGGTGGCGTGGAAGATCCTTACCGACCGGTATCGAAACAAGCGCCTGATTGTAGACAGGCTGTTAGACCAGTGGCTGTCAATACCAACCATAACGCGAGGTACGGACCTCCGCGAGAAAATCTTCCACCCAGTCAGTGTCGCGGTCAGCGCACTAGAGCGACAGGGTTTGCCAGTGGCGGGCTACGGTTATATCTTGGTCCACACAGTGCTTCGCCGCCTGCCGAGCGAAATGGTCGCTCGATTCGAGCAGCTACATGGGGCAAGTCCTCGGACCACCTCCCGACCTACGAGGATCTGAAGTCGTTCCTCGAGGCCGAAAGCAGGCGAGTGGACGTCCAGGCTGGTGAAGCCCTCGCAAGGAGACCTCTGCCCCTCGCCACCCGGAACGGCCGGGTGCACCGGCGCGAGGAGGCAACAGTGGGCAACCCAGGCGGTACAACACCGCATTGGAATCAGGGTGTGCCTACTGCAGGGAGACAGGCCACGGGGTGGCAGCGTGTCAGGAGTTTGCTGCGCAGCGGGTTCAGAGGAGACGGGGTGTGGCACAGCAGAGGCGTTGGTGTTTTCGGTGCCTGGGGCCGCATCAGGTGCGAGTGCCCTTCAAGCACCAACTGTAGGTACTGCCAGGGTGCACACCATCCGCTGCTCTGCATGAATCGCTCCGGAGGCGCCGGGGCAGCGCTGGATCGGATCAGCGAAGGAGCCTGCCCACCAAGGGAGGAGCAACGCTCCCCACCCTCCAAGGAGGAGCCCACCTCCGCATCGGTCACAGGGACAGGCAGGGGACGTCAACAGACGGAGCCCACTTACCCAAGGACGTGGGGACGATCCCCACCACGGCAGCAGGTGCCGGATTGGGGAAGAGCGGCACAGGAACGTGGCCAGGACACCCATCCCAGGTACGGGATTCAACGGGCGGGTGTCAGGGAGCACTAGGCAGCCACCAGGGTACATGCAGTATTCTGCGGGCTTGAGCCACCTGGTTGGGTCTCAAGACCCACGCATGCCCCCGCCTATGCCTGAGTACCCGCGGCTACAGGCGCAACCTCGGTACGGACGTTTGCCGTCGGGGTACTATAGAACTCCAGCCATGGCCTTTATGGGCAGACCTCCCTACCAGCAGGAGTGGGACCCATACACAGGTTTGGGTAGTGAGGATACCCCGCGGGACGCGGCCTCACCGCGTTTAGATTCCCGCTAGGTAATCGCCGCCTACTCATCAGCTTCGGCTCCCCGTCCAATCACGGTACTTTTGCCAACGGCTAAGATTTGGGTATGGGGATACGGTGGCCGGACCATTCAAGTAAGAGCCCTACTGGATACAGGGGCTCAGGGATGTATTGTATCGAGTAAGCTGGTGAGTAGGCTAGGCCTAAATGTACGGCCAAGTGAGGATGAAGCTGTAGGCATCGGGGCCTAAATGTGCCTGACATTCGGGGTCAGACGAACTTTGAGTTCGCATTAGGTAGCACATGTACAGGGTCAGCTATCAAGTCTCAGCCGTGGTGCTGGATGAAGTGGTTGGGAAACTCCCTCAGGTTAGGTTACCACCAACGGTACGAGGGTTAACCACAGGGTTGGAGTTAGCTGATCCTGATTTTGATACTCCTGGTACGGTGGACGTACTTCTCGGGTCAGACGTCCTCGGGAGATTATGGTGCGGTAGGAAGAAGGTACTCCAGGAAACTGGTTTGGTGGCCGTAGATACCACAGGGGGGTATGTTGTTTTCGGCCCAGTTTGGAGACCTCAGGACCTACCAGAAGGGATCCGGTCCTCTATGGTAGTGTGCTGTCAGAGGTGCTGCAGAGGTTTTGGGAGTCTGAAGAGCCGCCCACGGCGGACAGACGGAAGCCAGAGGATGACGAGTGCGAGTTGTTCTATCAATACAACACTGCGAGATGCCCGTCAGGCAGATTCGTGACCAGGCTACCTTTTCTCCCAAACCGCCCCACTTTAGGTAGTTCGCGACAGCTCGCGGAACGGAGACTACTCGGAATGGAGCGGAAGATGAGGCGAGACCCAGCACTTCGGCAGAAGTATATAGAATTCATGCGGGAATATATTCAATTGGGCCACATGTCGGTGTCCAGCCTGGATTGGAGGTGTGTCGAGCATTATTACATTCCACACCTGGCTGTCTTGAAGTCACCTGAGGCGAAAATACGGGTGGTGTTTGACGGTTCTGCTCCTACCTCGAATGGTGTGTCTGTGAACCAATGTTTGCACGCGGGTCCTAAATTGAACCGGGACATTGTGGACATTCTCACAGACTTTCGGTTACACCAGGTAGCGTTCGTCGCAGACGTCAAAATGATGTTTCGCCAAACCATGATACATCCGGATGACCGTCGGTATCAGCTGATTTTGTGGCGTGAGAGCCCAGATGAGCCGATGATCACATACGAACTTAACACGGTGACTTATGGACTTAAGCCAAGTCCGTATTTGGCAGTCCGTACGCTGCGAGAGTTGGCCGCACAGGAAAGGGTAAGATATCCTCGAGCCGCAGCAGTACTGGATCGCGACGTCTACGTGGACGATATCTGCACGGGTGCTGATAGCGTGGAGCAGGCGCTAATTCTACGAGACGAGTTGATCGCGATCATGGGTTCAGGAGGTTACGAGTTGCGGAAATGGTTGTCCAGTTGCCCAGAGCTCCTGGCCGGTTTGCCAGGCGAGTTCCATCAGGACCCGCACCTCTTTGAGAACCCGGACAATCCAAATACGTTGGGCATCCTCGGGGTGCAATATAGGCCAACGCATGACGTATTCACGTACAAGATCGAGCCCGACCTTTTGGAGAAAACTTGGACTAAGCGGTCGGTACTGTCGACAATCGCTAGAACGTTCGATCCTAACGGATGGATCGCCCCGGTTACGTTCATGGCGAAGTGCTTTTACAAAGGTTGTGGCTAGCCAACTTAGGATGGGACGACCAACTCTCCGGAGAGTTGTTGAAGGATTGGCTCAAGTTTGTGACCACCTTACCAGGGATTGTGCACATCGCGATACCCCGCAAGTTAGTCCCATCGGTGGGATGTAAGGCTACCCTACATGGGTTTTGTGACGCCTCGGAGCGAGGGTACGCGGCAGCTGTATACCTTCGGACAGCAAGTTCAACGGGAACTGTGCACGTGCGTCTGGTTATGGCCAAAAGTAAGGTGGCACCAGTCAGAACTAGATGGACCATCCCCAAATTGGAATTGGCAGGGCAGCTCTTCTAGCGCGCTTGCTAAATCATGTAACCTGTAATCTGCGTGGTACCATCAACTTGGATGAAACGGTGTACGCGTGGACTGACAGTCGGATAGTTCTGTGCTGGTTGCAGACGTCGGTACATACACTTGAGGTTTTCGTGGCAAATCGGGTGTCACAGATTACGGGGTCGGAAACTCCGTTAGTGTGGAGGCACGTACCGGGAGAATGGAACCCAGCGGACTGCGCTTCGCGCGGGTGCAGGGCACCTGATTTGGTGAGTCACCCACTGTGGTGGGGACCTCAATGGCTGACTGAGTCGCCGCAGGAATGGCCATTCAACGAGTGCAGGGCGCCGCTTGGGCCACCTGATCGAGGTTTGCGAGTGAACGTGGGGCAACTCGTACCGAAGCCTAACCCAGCTTTCTTGCTGGAACGGTATAGCTCCTCGACAAACTTCTTGGGGTGACAGGTTGGATCAAGCGGTTCGTGAACAACTGCAGGAAGCCTCAAGCAGAACGGAACTTTACACCTGTCCTCTCGCCTGCGGAGCGGAATGCGGCTCTATGCTCATTGGTTAGAGTCGTCCAGGCGGAACATTTTGAAGAGGAGGTCAGGCTGCTCAGGGATGGACGTGGAAAGCTGAAGGGAGGAATTGTGCGCCTCAACCCATTCCTGGATGAGCAAGGTATGCTCAGGGTTGGAGGCAGACTTCGGAACGCTAGCCTGCCCTTTTCGGCTCGGCATCCACTGTTACTTCCAAAAGGGGACCCTTAGTTGAGCTCTTAGTCAGGGATCGTCATGAGAAAAACTCGCACGCGGGCTGTAATGCGCTATTGGCCATCCTACAGCGCGAGTTCTGGATCTTATCGGGACGACGAACGGTACGTAGCGTTGTGTTTAGGTGCTTGCCTTGTTACCGCTTGAAGGCAGCCACAATGCAGCCACAGATGGGAGATCTCCCACCGGACCGGGTGACGGAGGCCTGGACGTTTGCAGGTGTGGGAACGGATTTTGCAGGCCCTTTATGGTAAAGGCATCACGCCTACGGAACGCAAAGTCTATCAAGGCGTACTTGTGCGTGTTCGTGTGCCTAGCCACCAAGGCCGTCCACTTGGAGCTCGTGGCCGACCTATCTACGGAGGCCTTTTTGGCAGCGCTGGAGAGATTTACGTCGCGACGAGGGCGACCAGCGCTGATCAGGTCGGATTGTGGTACCAACTTTAAGGGTGCTGATCGGTGTATGAAAGAAATTGTAACGTTCTTACGGGAGAACGAAGAAGCCATCAGCACGGGCCTCTCCCGTCAGGGCATTACCTGGGTGTTCGATCCACCAGCGTGCCCTCACTGGGGTGGTATTTTTGAAGCGGTTGTAAAGTCCGCTAAGACGCATTTGTTGCGCGTCGTAGGGTTAACAATTTTGACTTTTGAGGAGCTGGCGACCGTGTTTTGTAAAATTGAGGCTGTACTCAATTCACGTCCTTTGTGTCCGCTCAGCTCAGACCCAAATGATTTAGAGGCCCTGACGCCAGGGCATTTCTTAATTGGCCGCCCACTTAACGCCTTGCCGGAATATCCCTATACGGAGGTGAATAGCAATCGTTTGTCGCGTTATCAGTTGCTGCAGCAAATGACTCAAAACTTTGGAAGCGTTGGTCGCTTGAGTACTTGCACATTCTGCAGCAACGCCTTAAGTGGACGGACAGGACTGAACCCCTGCATTGGGGATCTCGTTCTGGTTAAGGATGCCAACCTACCGCCACTGCGTTGGCGCCGGGGCGCATTCTCAACCTGTTTCCGGGTAGTGATGGCACTCCTCGAGTTGCAGAAGTTCAGGTGGGGATTCAGTCCTTAAGCGAGCAGTAGCTACATTATCACGCCTGCCATGCATAGAGCGGACCGATGTGTCGGTCCGGGGCGGGTGAATGTTTAGTTTCGTATCAAAAACGGTTTCGTATCTTTTTGAGCGGACGGTGCTGGCAACACTTTTCGTTCCGCCCCGTCTGTCATCTTTACGCTAGCGTTGTTGAAGCGAATTTTAGTTTTAAGTGGTGTAAAATTAAGGTGTTTTGGCGGTTTTCTCGTGTGCTATTTGCCACAAGCCATGGCTTCCTGTGCGGTGGGGAAGTGAACCAAGTGAATTTTGGTTTCGGCTTTTGATTGAGGCCAACGTGGTCGCCGGTAACATAACCTCACTTTGAGTCGTCGCTCGCGTCGTGGCTGCCGATAGCTACGTATTTTAATTATAAATGATTGGAGGCCAACGGGGCCGATTTCTCATTCGGAGAGAAATCTTTTAGTTATTTTGTGTTAAAAAACATTATGTGATGTCGAACTGTGAACTATAGTGCAGATTGGAGGAAAGGAGTTCGAGAACGAGCGGATGTTCCAGTGCCGTGAGTTTAGGTTATTCCCTATTCCTGTGCTCCTCACAATATCCTGAATACCTGATTCCTGTCATACTTAAACTCACAAAGAAACGGCGTCATCGTTCGCTCGGTAAGCAATTCGTTGCTGGGCCCTGTTTAAGTAGATTTTGGAAACAAGAATTTCTCGGCCGGAAACTTTCCGGAACAAAATTCTCTCATTAAATTTATTTTATTTAGCTATAGTAAAGAGCACTACGAATCGTAGTCAAATGTTGTTCCGAGGCTGATCGACCATTTAGTTTTAGATTTTAAGATAACTTTAATTTGCTTCCACTGCGCTAAGATCAGCTTCGGAATCAAACACTTAGACTTCAACTTATTTTGTCAAGTCTAGAATTTTGCTAAATGATTATTTCTTAAAAACACTAAAAATACTAACGAATTTTAAGAATAATAATTTCAGTCTTTAAAAAATGCAGTAACTACATATTCCTCGCACTTTTAAATTTTAACCTTCAGCCATCTATTTCATTTTACTTACCATCTAAGTACAAGTTGCGTATCTAAACAGCCTCCCTATTTATTTATACACTTGTGGTATTTGCGTGTAACTCCCCGCAGCAATATTTGAGAGTTTGCTGCCATGGTTTACTCAAGCACATGAGTGTACTCTGTACGTACACCATCCATCTAAAGTTATTACATACGCTCCACTCGATCGTTCAAAACAACGAAGATTTCGACTAGAAATAAGAATGAAATTATAATCAATTTTTTTTTATATCTATTTAATATAAACATAAACCTAATTATATTGTACAAACACCAAAGCCGCAGGATTCTGTAAATTAGTATGTATGGGTAAAAGTCAAATGAAATACGCAGCAAAAAAACTACTACACCCACATGGTTCTACTCATACATGTATATTTGTATGCCACTAGACCCAACAGAGGTTTAAATGGCTCTAGAGGGTATAGGTTATTTTTTGTATTTTGAGTGGGTAACTGTAAAGTAGGTAGTAGAGACTTTGTTCCCAGTACCTTTCCATAATTTGATTTCTGCAGCAGTAACATTTCGGCCAGACAAGCTACGAGGGCCCAAGTACGCTAAAATAGGCAGCTTTATGCCGTCACACGAACCACCGTCTGGGGAAGACGTCGACATTTTAGTTCAGCTGCACTACTGTACTGGCATCTGCGACATTTAGGCTGCAGATGTACCTATATTTTATAATACTCTTAGTCAGCATTTACGCTGAAGAGATGTAACGATGGCTAGAGGTCCAGTTGTTTCATTTCGGATCATCAGGTATGGAAGTGTACATACGACAACCTTTTAGGATAGATGTGGTTCGAATTCACAGTTCATTATGGATTATACCTATCCTTATTAAAGTTGAACTTTTGTGCTCTAACTGAAAAATTAAACATCTCAAAGTTACTTTACCCAAAAATATATTTACGCAAAAATAATATCAATATTGACCCAAATTTCTACCAAAAACAAAGAGAATGATCAATTTGAACACTGTATTTAAATAACTGGAGTTGGATTCAATCGGCTGTGACTTAATTCTAAATTCAAACAAATCTCTGCTCTTTGTGCAAACCCAGCCAGCACTTGAAGATTAAGACATCGATTGTTCAAACAAACTCTTGAGTAACTTTAAACAATGCAGTGAATTTGTAGGCAGGGACTCGAACATCAATTGTTGCTACAATACAAATACAAATGTGTATAGAAAGACAATACTGTTTGCGAAGATGCTCTGTTGAAGCTCGAGTTTAAGAATCAAATAATAGTTGCGTTTGTTTAGTCTGACTGTATCTATTAGTTTGTCTAGAGGTCATAATAATTGAAAGAAACATTACGAGCAACTTTTCATTGTGGCATCAATCATGATACGTATTTTGCAACGAATTATAGATGTTCGTATTTTGTTTGAGATTTAGTGAGATATCAAAGCAAAAGAAGAACTTCGTAAGCTTTTTGAAAGCTCAATTATAAAGCAAACGTTCTGGGAAAATAAATTACTTACAACCTGAAAACCAAAAATGCTGAATGGACTCATCTACAAGAACGATTTGTAGAAGGCATTTAATAAACAGTACTTAACCTACTTACCCAGTTATAAAATAAAATTAAACGCAAAAGGCAAAGATTGCAATATACCGTCAAAGAAAAAGTTTTCTATTTTGTCGCGAGCTCTTTCCGAACGAGAAATTCTTTTTTCATGAGTTTATATGCGTCGTACATGGTATAAATAACATAAGGAAAGGTAAAAATTTTAGCGAATATACGTGTATTAGTTATATTTCAAGGGAAGAGTCGCTTGGGGGACATAAAGCGACATTGTTTTGTTGTTAGGCGAAAATCTGAGGGGTGGGAAAGTCTCTCGAAATAGCTGCGAAAGTGGGTGGTAGGGTAGACAACAGATAATAAAAATAATATTACTAAAATAGTTGAAAAATATTCCTCCATATTCATTTCATAATGTATTTAACGGATCGTGCCGTCAAAATTACAGTTTGTTCTATTAGTATTTGTACAACGGGTACTCACTTTCAGCTTCTAGTTTTACTAATTTCAGAGACGAGCATGGTACTAACTGGTTCTCTATACATTTCACACCTATATCCCTTGTGGGGTAAGCAGAGCGTAAACTGCTGTACAAAACGTCATTTTACACCACGTCTGACCAAAGTTTAAGACTGGGTATCACCATAGCGACAGGTTGTTAGCCTGTCGTCTACAATTGCAATACATATGAATTCTCAATTCCCTCATTCGCTTCTTACGACACTAAATGGAATATGGGGTGATTCTATTCTAAGCCGGCATTACTTACACGGCAATAAAGCAAATCATGTTAATAATTTAAAGGATCAACGTCTAGGTTAGTAGGTACTTGGTTCTTCTTCATAACTGGATGAAAATCCTGTAATAATTTATGTGCTATACCTATAGCACTAGGAATGCGAAAAAACACAAAGTTTGCGTAGGCTTACGTAAATTGCGATCTATTTGAGTACGGATCCCCATAACTGTCTCTGAAGTGTACACTTCAGGTGCCTGAGGAGGCTATATTTGCGTATGTTAATATTATTTTATATATCTAAAACGTTAAAGGTGGTGATATTACCTATACAGACGCTTTGATGTCGTCATGAAGAATAATATGTAACTTAACCTCAACAGCCACAACGGTCCACTGCTGGACATTTGCCTCCTCTTATCGGGTGGTGTTGCTACAGTCACCACGCTTTGAAGAGCGCAGTGCCACATGTTTAATTCACAGGGAACGCTGCTTCATATTCCCTGGATAATTTCCCCTTAGTAGCATTTTACGACAAACACGGGTAAAATGGGGTGCCACTTACCTACTATTTTGATACGGTATCGCACGGCATTATAACTGTTTAAGAAGTGTAACTTAGATTAGATTAGATTATTTATTTTGTATTATCAAATTCATAGTTACAGTAATTGGATTACAAAAAATAAAAATGTCAAAGGATAATACAATCGTCAAACTAAATAAAAATTTAAATAAAATTAAAAATTAATTAATAACAATGTCAAACAGAATAAGTATAGAAAATGATCAAAAAGCCAAACAAAATTAGGATAATTGTCAACTTAAAATTAAATAACAATGTCAAGTCAATAAATAATAAGTACCTACATAAACAAAATAATCACAGAAGTTAACAAAATTTCTATAATAATGTCAACTTATCAAATAAATAACACATGTGAAACTATAAAATAATATAAAATAAATTAAATACAAAAGGTACATGTCAGTTTAGGTACTACATATTTGTAGTTGAATCAAATTTATATAATAAAAATTCATTAATAGAGTAAAATTCATTTTCCAGCAAAAGACATTTTAGTTGGCGATAAAATGCTTCGTCTTGCTCTTCATTCCTGAGACTCGCCGGTAACTTCTCATAATAAGTGGGACCTATTACACGCGGGTTTGCTGTGGCCATTTCTGTACGGCGACGTACGCAGGCCAGCCTACCTACGTTACGTGGTGACCGCCCTCCACAAAGCCGTCGATCGAATTGATCGATATTGCGGCGTACATATGAAATTAATTCAAATAGGTATAAGCTAGTCATCGTCATTATACCATTTTCTTTAAAATGGGTCCTACATGTTTGACGAGGTCCTAGTCTGGCCAATATACGGATTGCACGCTTTTGTAGTATGAAAACCCGGTTGGAATCTGTGCAATTCCCGAACAACAATAAACCATAGGTCATTAGTGATTGGAAGTGCGCAAAGTACGTTTGCCTAAGTACGGCGTGTGACACTACTGGTTGCAGTTTTCTGAGGGCATATGCTGCGCTACTCAGTTTATCACATAGTGTCTGAACATGGAGTTTCCAATTTAGGTTTGGGTCCAGTGTAAACCCAAGAAATTTGCAGCTGTTACAGAGAGGGACTGGACTAGTGATGCTAACTGGTCTCTCGATATGTTTTGCTGTGAATAGCATCAGGTTGGACTTGGAATCGTTAAGTATGAGCCCATTTGCAGAGAACCATTGTTTTAGTCGATGGTATATATGCTGTATTTTAATGTTGAGCTGCTCATAGCTGTTTGCGCAGATAACGACTGTTGTGTCGTCAGCAAATAAAACAACTAAACCGTCTTCGATGGAGTGTGGCAGATCGTTAACGAATGCTAAGAACAGGGTATTTCCGAGCGCTGAACCTTGCGGTATACCTATGGTGACGTCACCTGGCTCAGATCTGTACTTGCGGCCGTTCGTTGTCACCTCCACCCGCTGTTTGCGGTCATGAAGAAAGGATTTCAGCAACCCATAGGCATTGTCCTTGATTCCGTAACGGTGTAGCTTCTCGAGCAGTATGTCAGTTTTGATTACATCGAAAGCTTTCGTAAGGTCGCAAAAAATACCTGCCGTCTTATACCTATCATCGATACTGGTCAGTATTGAATCTATTACCTGGTGTGCGGCCATTGTTGTAGATTTGCCCTTCCTATACGCATACTGTCTGTCCGTAAGTAAGTCATTAGTCTCAAGATGTTCCATAATGCTCTTAGATAGAATGGACTCAATAATTTTTGAGATATTGGGGACTATAGTTATGGGCCTATGACTTTCCACTTGAGTTCTATCTCCTTTGCCTTTGTAGATAGGACACACCCTGGTTGTTTTTAAAACATCGGGGTAGATACCCTCGTGAAACATTTCATTAATTAAGAGGCTCATGTGTGTATGTCGTTATTATTTTGTATCATTCGTGAAAGCCCGTGATATTATCTGAAGAGACACTCTATCAAAATCAAGTAAATATATAAGTGCTGCTTATAAATAATAAGTACTAGAAATGTGAAAGACATACAAATAGGCTTACACAAATTGCTATCTATATGAGTACGAATCCCCACTGCCTCTGAAGTGTCTCTATGTGTGTATGTTGATATTATTTTATATAGTTACTACGTGAAAGCCGGTGATATTACCTATACAGACGCTTTGATGTTGCCGACTGGAATATGTAAACAAGCTTATTGCGATATGATTGGATTCAGGATAATTTTGTGCAATATTTTGGCCGAGAAATAGACGCAACGTCTATTTTTGCGTGCGTCAGATTAATGCTATTTTCCACCTTACCTATATTCATATGAATACGGTTTATGTCAACAAGGATTTTGACAAACGAATTTGTTAGCACTGCACACCGCACAACGCTGCGTCGCCGAGCTGCGTCGACGTATGCGTCTGTCAAAATGTTTGACATAATCTAATCAGTATTTGTAAGAGAATACGATTGAAAATATTTTCTGTTACACAGCGCAAAAATAACGCACAAACGATCGTTACGTGTGTTTTTTGTAATTTGTATGAAGTGTCGTGAATAATGAAATCTAAAAACTAATAATGTTTTGACGGGATAGGTATCTATTCGATGTGACTGTCAAAATTACTATTTTAGAATACCGCTGTCACTTTTAATAAAGTAGGCTTAAAAACGGAAATGAGAAGGGGAATTTTTAACTAAATTGTCTACGCTTTTACGAATTTAACGCGTTATGTGTCAAAATTAAGGGGCTTTCAAAAATATGCCAGCCATATAATTTCGAAGATACCATAGAGAATACCATAGATAATAGCCCAGTTTATAGAAGCTTCGCCAGTGCAGATGGTTTTTAATCCTGCCTCCGGTGAAAACTTTGCAAGTTTTCCTAAAAAGGCTCTACGATGCTCTTCTAAGCCTATTTTACTGAAAGTGACAGCGCTATTCTAAAATTGTTATTTTCGACATTATCATCATCGACATGGAATTCGGACCGTAAAAATGTACCAGTCAAAGCTGCGGGAGCTGGTAGCTACATTTAGTATTCTTTACCGTAAGTCATATAGATAATAATAGATACGATTTCAGTCGTAGATACTTTAGAGTTAACTCGATAAAACGGTGTAACACCCGTTACACTATGCTGATCTGTACATAATATACTTTCGATAGCACTAATATATACTTTTTATTTTTACCAGTCCTGGTACAAGTTTTAAATAGATATACAGTACTAAAGGTAATGTCACGTAACGAGTGTTACACGATTTCATGGAATTACCTCAAAGGCGTTTCTAGTAATACCTATTAAGCAAGTGTATTTCAAATCTTTACTAGTGATTTACCTTCTCGAAAATGCCAAAACTCCGAACTGTTTACATGTACATTAGTTAGACGGTAGGTAAGTCCAGTTCAGGGTTGTGACAATCAAATCGATTTTCATCAAATTGTTTTACAGGTTTTTTAGACTTTCTTCAAAAATATTTCCATAGCTTCTGCAATGTAGATTTAGTTACTTAATGTTTGAAGGTCGTATCGCGTTTGAAAAAACAAAAGATGGAAGTTCACATTCATAGTTTACTTTCGGTAGCACACTACCTGCCTTAACTCTAAACTTAAAACTTTAATCCTAAAAACGTTCATTAAGATCTAAACTTAAAACCTTAAACCTAACTAATCAAATGCCTTAACTTAACCTTGCGTGGTTAATAAGTTAACTCACAGAAATTGGCGGAATCGATTTCATAGTGAAAATATCCCATCCCTAGTCCACTCTCAATACGATTCGCTTAGTTTATTCGGAGCACAGCGTCCAAACATCTCCAAGCTTGGCTCTCTTGTTTGCGTGGTTGATAAGTTAACTCGCAGACTTCGGATAAACCGTCTCTACGCTCACGATTCGGTAAATATTTTGTTACACAACATCCAACATCCCTCCTCTTACTGACATAGCGTTTCCCTAGAGTTTGTCTTGGAATTTTCTGGGATTTCCGAAATTTATTTCGTCCAACATTTTACCTAGGATTTAGTAAAGAACTGTAACCATAAAATCAAAATACGAAGTGTAAGAAAGAGAAGAGAATTAGCTGAATTAGTCCACGAAACTAAAGCCCTTTTTTTGGACAACCCATAGAAATGTTTCGATTGGTTCAAGCATGTGTACAATATTTTTCCTGTATGTGCACTGGTATGGTTCTTGATAATGTGCACGTTTCTATTAATCGCTTGAATCATTAGCTTACCTATACGAGGTATTTTACTTTATTCCAGAAATAACATCTAAACACTGATGAAATTAACCGATTCCTGTGTCCGTTATGGCGTGACTTTCTCAAGCGTTTACCGTTACCACTCGAAAAGGTCGTTTTGACGTTTTGAAGTTCCAAATTAAATCAACTTGTAATTAAATCCAAATTCCGAGTTGGTTAATAAAGAGATGTTGAATAGATTTTACTCCTAACTTAAAGAAACCGGCACGTTTCGCTGTAATTCAAAGTTACCTTTATGGCTCATTTTTAGTTAATGGCAGCCGCACCGCACGGGTTTGCAGATATTTTGCTTTTTCGTGCAGTTTCATTCAACTTTTTCACCATGTTCCAAAATCGTCTGACTGCACCATCGATCACTTACCAACAGATGAGATTGCAGACAAATGCGGGGCCTATTTTTCAACTTTCAATAACTTTCATAAGCAAAAAAAAAGTTACAGTAATATCAAACCAACTTGCAGGAACCTAGTGTGTTAACGATATAGATAATTATGTACTTTACAAATGAATGGAAAAAGTTGTCATAGTGAAGGTCCGTTCAATTAACACTGCCTCCCTTAATGTTTTCTTAATGTGGTTTCTTATACGAGACCTTTCTTAGGCCCAGAGCCGGCAAAAATAAAAAACTTTTACTATTCCTCCGAGGCACCAGACTCGCATGTGGATTCTGCCTTTTTTTTTACAATATTCGTGTACAATACTTTTTTTACAGTATAACTAAACACGTAATGGAAGACTGTAAAACACTATACTTAAAGAGAAACTAAGAACTATAGTAGAATAAGAGCTTCTAATCGGATGGTTACAAATTGATACAACACTTTGTAGTAGGTATGTTTTTAAATAAAAAATGAGTTTTTTCATGCATACAAATAGAATACCCTTTGTGAGCAAGGTACAATTTAGCTTAGCATATTTTCAACGGACAAACAAATTTTTCAGGCCCCGCCGTTTTAAAACTACTAAATTATGAAAGCGCATAAATTGTACCAGACAAGTGTGTGTACCGTCATAATCATAATCCTCGGAGGGTGTGGTGCCTCGCACGTGTATATTTCAGCACTTCACACGTGATGGCGGATTTGGGAGCCAACCAGGATTTTAAATAAACAGTCAACTGCGTGACTATGATGCTTAGTAAAAAAAGAAATTTACGTTAGCTACAGATAGCACTTTCACTTGCTCATGGATGCTTACTTAGATGGCATCAAATTCGAACCCATTTTTATCCAGCAGGAGTCTCTGTACCTTCACATTACAATTTTAAGCGATCGTCTGATAACTTATCATTTTATGAATGTGCATAACTTTCTGAAATGCATGACTCTAAGATATTGTCAGACACGGCAATCACGACCCGTTGGAAACCATAATGAAAACATTTTTGTAGAACTTTAACTAGTTTGCATCTTTATAACTAGTCTTATTTACGACTTTATGCACTTATCTTTGGCAGACTCGGACCAATACTACTCAAGAGCATAAATAACATATAAAATATGTTGATTGTATGTAAACATGTACACTTTCAAAGGCAGCGTAGTCACAAGGTAGGCAACCGGCAACATTCATGAGAGGACGGCGCCCGTACGCAATTTAATAAAAAGCCCAGGCGAGCGTGTAGGTACCAGGCTACCACACAGGAGGAAAATAAAACAGTATGGCATTATTCACAACAAAGTGACAAAACTTTTCTTTTGCAGCATTGAGCCACTCTAAATACGCCAACACGAAAATTCCTGATACTGCTTCTTAAAAATCTAGGTACAAATACTTTTGATCCAATTTGTCCACCGTTACATCAGCCTATAGTAGTCCATTTTCTGGACTTAGAATTCTCCCAGGGTACGCCGCAAGGCACGATCTCTTGTCTTACCTATCCATTCACTATCAGTAGCCTTCCATATGTCATAGCTCCAACTGACAGGGTACCAAATACCAAACCAGAAATTTCCCTATTTTAGAAATTGTAGAAAAGCTGAGATGCCATTCGGTTTTTTCCTCCTGTGACACCACACGCGCTGTTTTTTACCTACGATGTAGAAATTACGTTGAAATTGTTGCCAGAGTTTAAAAACATGCGGATTTATGTTTTACTTCAGTTCACACTGCAGACTAAACGAGAACGAGTTACGCTTAAATTGCTGCCCTCGGGCTATTGCTAAAAAGTTTCACTAAAAGCTTTTTACTTTGTCTCTAAATTTAAATGTAAAAATGCCTCTCGTTCAGAAAACAATCTCCCAAAACTCCAGCTTATTTTCTGGTTTTTTGTTGATCTTTATTGTAACAAAAAGTATCGCATAAAACTACACTTGTCTCTCACTCACGACGATGGAAAATAACGTTTGATAGCGCCATAAACTTGTAGTTATTTTTTATCATTTCGCGCATGCTTAGCTCAGGTCATAAAGCGTGATTCAAGCAAGCGGCGGAAGACGACGCTCTCGCAAATACCACTTATGGGTGAATTTATTCTTAGTAGCTACGTCTCAGACCAAATAATAAGCGAGACATAGCTTGGGAAACTGACAATGTTTGGCCAACAATGTTACATTGGACTTCAAAAATGTATTGGGATTTTAATGCACTCACAGTGCCAAAAATGACTATACTGCTTTTTCTGGTCTTACGAGGATGCCAGTGTAGCTGGTTTGTGTGTTCAGTTTAGAAAATTGCATCGTGGACCATACGATCGCTCTTCTTATTAGACGTAAACATTTGCAATATTTGCCCCGGCCATAGGTAGATTGCACAGCTATTAACTAACTAACTCCGCTGACTCAGCGACCCAAAGATAATCTTGGCCCCTGAAACGAGCTCTCTACAAGCCCAGCTATTAGTAGCAATTAAATGTTTTTGTGGTAAAATAAGTTGTCAATCATGTAGCTTAAAGTGGCACTGTAATTACATAATAATTTGTATTACAGATTTTGCATATATCATTATTCGCACGTTCTTTCTTAATTTTTCCTTGGTCTAACCTCATGGGCGAATTTATTCTCTGTGGTGGCCATAAATCGGGGCCCGAATTGTAAGTAACTGCGGAACGCCCGCGAACTTCGCGGCTTTTGTCGTGATTTCCGAAAGGACTTCTTTCAAGAACATCGTTGATAGTTGCTGACCTTACAAATAGGCCTTATTTAATGTGGGTCACTGAGTCAACGGACGACCTGATGAAATCAACAGAGTTCTGAATTGTAAAATCCATGTAAAATTTTGGATTGACTGCAGCGTCCAGGCAGCGTCCGTAGCCGCAAGCAACGAAAATTCTAAAATATTACTTCAAATACAGGACATTGATTTGTGATTTTCAAACAAGTCAAGAAAAAAGGGAACAATTTCTTGTGTTTACCTAATTACATGCACTGCAAAGCACATTAAAGAAAGAAACAACGATTCAGAATTAGAATCAGTCCTCCAAATGAGATTGTGCTCCGTGAATTGTCTTTACGAAGCTAATTAAATTGTAGGTAGTTTACTGAAAAGACAAATTGAATACTTCGCGACGACACTCAGTTGAGACTGAATGAAGGGAGTTCCTTACATATACCTTAGACTTCGAACACGCTAAAAGCGGAGGCGGAAGCTATTTAAAAAAAGATCTACAATCACGAAGTTTACCATAACCATACCCCAACAGTCTACTGCTGGAGATGGGCTGCCCCCAATCGCATGGTATCTTTTGCCATTCTCACCACGCTTGGCAGGTGGATTGGCGAGCACAGTACAAGATGTTCTATTTACAAAAATTGCCGCTGCCCGTTTCCTCGATGATTATCCTTAGTCGCTTTTTACGGCACCTACGGGTAGTGGGGTGAGGCTATTCTTAACTAGTATCATATGGCATATCACGTGTTTTTGTTTCGTGTTTGTTTATGTAAATAAGTAAATCATGAAAGTCGAATCATATCATAGAGTCAAGTTATCATCTTTCATAGCCACAAAATCCAAGTCATTATTGATTATAGACACGCCTGTAGAAATACTCCAAATACGAATGTGTTCTACAAGCATGTTGGCAATAAACTATCTGTGGAAATCACTTGTTCATACATATATCACGCCTAGAACCCTTACGGGGTAGCCAAAGTGCATACGGCTGTATAAAACGTTCATTCATATTACGTCATCCACATAAGTTTAAGAGTCGTTTAGAAGACTGTGTTCTTACTACACCCACGGAATAGATATCGGGTGATGCTATTCTAAGAACATTCTAAGCCAGCACCACACGGCACATGTACTATTTTTACACTGACGGTAGTGCCGTATGGGTTTTTCATCGCCAAGCTGTCCTGCATTCGCTACCGCTTACACCGTAGTCTTAGTCTTATGCTACATACATTTAGGAGTTTCGTTCAGCGAGCAAGGATTAATTGTCAGCTTTATTACAACTAATTTAAGCTTAAATTTCTGGAAGGTATTTCGAAATACATTTACAAAGTTGAATTTGTCAGACATTTTGAATGACTGCTACGTTTCTTAGTGGTAATGTGGTGATGCCACAGTGATGCTAAGGTTTCATTTCATTAGCTAAGTTTGAATAGAATTAGAGTAACAATGAAATATGTTAGGTAGTTCTAAATATGTAGTACATATTCAAGCATCTATTACTCGGGAAATATTTTCAGATAAGGGTTCTCATATTGCATATTATGACGTCTCGGGTTTGATTCCCGGTGGGTCACTTCACAAAGGTGATATTTATCACTTTTTGATTTTGTTCCTAATCTGGTTAGAACATTGCAGGCTGAACCACCTGATTGTCCGAAAGCAAGATAGTTCCGGGCTTCTTCTTCTTATGCCGTCAGCCCCGGTTGCTGTCTATGATTACTTAGACTGTGGTCGTTACCCAACCACGCAAGAGGTCTGCTACTTGTAGTAGGAGGTAGAAAATGCTCTGACACCAGGGTCCATTAGGTCGTTGGACGATTCAGTGTCTCACTGGAAAAGAAGAAGGCTGCATATGCCCGTGAAAACGAATTTCATGTCTACATACATACGAAATTGCGAAAAACTTCAGCTGAAATTGACTGCTTCTGAGTTTACGCACATAAAGTCATTGTACACGTAAAGTGTACACAACTTACAAAAGCATTGCCCACCGGCAATCGTAAGATAAAATATCTGCACCTGCATACAGAAGCAACTAAAACGAGACACTACAAGGTATTTATCACGTTGTACAGCCCCAGGCTTTGTTTGTATTTGATAATTACACCCCGAGCTACACGGTTATTACCCGAATACAACGATCTCTACAGTTATTAAGCTTGTACTCATTATATGGGATGTAGATAACTGGAAAAAGTAATGTTACGAGAAAAAAAGCTACGTTCATGTAGAACTGACATTGACTTGACTTGACGTGGAAACTGCTGAGCCTTCTATTTAAACTTTTGTATTTTTTAAAATTAGATTAAAACCCATATTCTAAGATTGTTTAAATAATATGTCTCCAACGATGAGAGCTGTTACTGTGATATTCCATACTATTTAACAGCGTGGCAGAGCCCTCAATGAGTTTTAATTCTTTCTATATTCTATAACTAGCTGGTACCCGCGAACTTCGCTTCGCCAACTGCAAACTGACAGCATGTGAAATCTCTATTTCCAAACCACATCCTCAAATTATTAAATGCTCTGGTCGCAAGACAATGTCCATTATGATAATAAGCTGTTGCTATGACGTTGTATCGTTTTGGACCGTATGAGACACCGCACACCGCGCTACGCACGTGATTACGCGCACGCAAAAGCAGGCAGTGTGCGGCCTCTCATACAATCCCATACCTACATTACAACCGATCACATGCACGCATATGTGTGTGGCGCTCTTGAAGGGCAGAAAACACCGCCTGCGTACGCAGGACGTATGCGTGCTCGACATATTGTAATGTACGGAATTGTATAAGAGGCGGCACACTGCCTGCGTATGCGTGCACGTCATCACACGCATACCGCGGTGAGCAGTGCCGTGTCTCCTACGATCCCATTCATTACAACGTCATAGTTACGCACGTGATGACGTGCACGTCACGCATACGGAGGCGATGTGTTCTGGCCTTAAAGCCTCTGAATTAAGGAATCATTAGATCGTTCGTGGACCCATTCCATAGAAAGAAAGCATTTCTTCATCTATGTAATTGAAATAAGCTGAGTCCTCTTAATTTTGCATACCTAAAGATGCTCGATTCCTATCTATTTGCCAACAGAAGCAGCCTAGCAAACAACTTTTCTTCTACTTTTCTACTTCAGAAAACATACATTTCCGTACTGCAAAATTATAATTAAGCTGAGCTCCTGGTGGTCTACGTCAGTTAGCTACTCCTGATCACCATTGTTCATAGGACAGCAGAAGCGATCCATCGCGCCGAAAAATTTAAAGTCTTATTCGTATTCGTATATCTTCTATTTAAATTAGGCTCTTGGTGGGATTACGTCAACTACTCCTAAGCATAGCCGTTTATTTATATACCACAAAAGCAATCTATTACGCCAAAAACATTCTTTGGAACCCTAGCAGTAGGTTCGTGGTCTACGTCAAGTACTCCAGATGCTTGACGATGCCAGCAGAAGCGACCTATCATTCTATCCTATCAAGCTATAACAATTATCGACTCTCATAGTTCAGCTGAGCTCCTATTGGTAGACCATCAGGTAATCCAGACCCTCGAGTGCCAAAAACCAGTAGCCTATGTCCATTTACATTTATTTCACTTTTTGGGTGTCGAATGTCAGTATAGTAATACACTATTTTTATGAAACGGCTCTCAAACATTTGTCAGCCAGCCGTGCCGATAGCGACTGTATTAATATGGCCGTAACTTCTCTGCCTAACCCGCAAAGTACTTATAAGGCGCGGTACGTGTCTGTGTGTGAGCTATAACGATTTTGATGCCACTCGGGCAATAGATATTTGATCGTATTAAAAGTGTAACAGCGTATGTGAGAACGCCTGTCATAAATTGCATAGCAAAATTCACAACGGAACCCCGGATGATGCAATTCCCAGGTGCTGAGCGCCTGAACGTAAAATCATATTTTGATTTTCTGTTTCCCAAGGGAATTTTCCCGCGGTAAAAAGTAGCCTATGTCCTTTCTCAGGTTATTATCTATGTTTATGCCAATTTTCATCAACATCTGTTCAGTGGTTTAGGCGTGAAAGCGTAGCAGACAGACAGACAGACAGACAAAGTTACTTTCGAATTTATAATATTAGTGTGGATGATTTGAATTACTATTTGAGGGTCCAAGTATTTTTTCGTAATTTGACCCATGTTCCTTGGGGAAACTTGTTACTTATCACCAGCCTGTCTTGCATTTTTACTATCAGTCACTACAATAATTTCACCTTAAATGTAATATTGCTAAGCGCGTATTTAATTGTTTTTAGTGGCGGTTTAATAAATTATTAACTTTCACCGTGAATCTCTTATAAGAAGACGGGTAAAGCCGGAAGGCGGCTCGCTAGTCTCAAATAAACAAATAACTTCCTGAAGACTCCCAGTGGCAAAAGGCCGTAACCCAAACAGCGGAGATAATTTACGAAACGGGGAACGTATAAATTTCGCAAGAGAAGAATCCGTAGTAGCGCCCTTTGTCATACGCCGCCGAGTAAAAGCTTTCGCATTATTATTAATGTTAGTTCTGAGTTACCCAGTTTCACAGTCCGCGCTGTCGTTATGTATGATGCTATCTTGAGTTAAGTTGGGGGAAACACCGAGTTGCGCCACTTTTGGATGCTTATGTTTGAAATGAAATATACTTCCAATCCAATAGTACTAAAATAGTGCAGATATCTCATATTAAACAAGGATGCGACTTTTTAGTCTTTTGATTCAACGTAATAATGAAAAATATCTCCGTATGTAATCAATGACATGTTTTTAACTAAAAGCATACAAAATTATGAAAGAAAAATACATAAATCTCCGAATACAGACCACGAAACTGAACAACTTCTTCAATTATTATTTTTCTCCTGATATATTTTCTTAATACAAACGCTTTCAACGTATCCCTCTGCCAATTCGCAACTGAGCGACTCAATTTTTGGCACGGTAACTCTGCTGGACTATATCTATGCTCCATATTCTTTTACTGGTTGTAATAATGAATTTTAAAAAAGATATGGCCGTGGCAAAATGCTCTAATATTATCACCAAGTTTACGCCTTGGTATCTTCTAAATATGACAATAATTTCAGCAAAACAAATAATACGGGCATAGAATATTTTATTGGCAACAAAATAATGCCACTATCAACAAATTTGGTGGCGATTTCGAACGAGGAACCTGGTAAACCCAGAACGCAAATTTTCCGGTAGCGAACTACAACTGTCTCTTTTATGGCTGCGGGATGGGTGGGATGCATAAATGAGATAGAAATATTTTTATCAACTGACAGCTCACGAACTTTCAGCTCGGTATAGTAGCCTCTTAATATGTTCCGTTACATGGTCAGAATGCACCCTTTCAGTATTCGGGGAGCTGTCCTTTACACCTTGTATTTTACTAGTTATATTGAGAAGTACGCAAGAGTAGGCTGTATCAATATAGGTATTATTTTTAACAATTTTTTTTTTCTAGTTCTGGGTGTGACCATATCCAAAATTTCTTTAACTTATTTATATTCTGAACTGAACTTGATAAAACTCAATCATTTTATAAGCTAGTTTTTATAAATCAGCTGCCCCAGTCCACTAACTTGAAGATTTCTTATTAAATTAGTTTCGAAAGGTTTTATAGGTACTTTCTCCTCTTAAAGCCCTTAACGCGAACTGAATCTCAAATTTTCTGGATTAAAAGAAATTCAGCGTTCATTCAGATACGGCTAGATTAAAACTTGAAGTCCAGATTAAGAGCACTTCGCTTTCTATAAGTGTTTTTTACAAGACTTAAGTATTTTAAACCTTGAATGATAAAGTAATTAAATTATTTTTGTTTTTCTTCCGAATCCTTAATTATTTTAAGTTATAATTGTGTATTCTGGTGATTTAATGTAAATTTTAAAAGAAAAGTAATTCCTAAACTAAGAAAGATGTTGAAAGATTGTAAAGGCGTCAAATTTTAAAACACTTACTAAATTTTCATGTTGTGAACTACCATAGAGAAGAAAAATTATTCATGTTTCTGTAAACTAGAAAGATGTGAAAAAACTGGCCTGTGTAGAGTACCAACATCTTTCCTATTACTTTTTGTAAAAAAACGCATTTTGATGCAAATTCTAGTGACTAAAGTCACTGACTGAGTTAAATCACAGGACAAGTTAAATACCAAATTAAAAAAAAAAAACCCTGTTAGTTGTATCATTTTTGCAAAATTTGCAAATAGAAATGTTGGCGGTAGAAAATGTTGCAAGTTTTCCCAAAATCACCTTAGCTAGCCACAACAGCATATATAACTAAATCATGACCCTATTAGACCATCAGCTCGAAGTATTCAATTGCACTTGTGTGAACATTCACACATACACAATCACGTCTTTAGATATTGCAGGGTAGGCAGAGTGCTACATTTGTAAAAATACAATCGCTATCACCAGTGCCATAAACTTACAAATTAAACATAATTGAACAAAACGCTATTAAACAAATTGCTCAAACTTTAACTTATTGCCTTTGAGCCCGCTCCACATTACTTTTCCTAGAGGTAATACACTTTACGGTGCACGGGAACACGGGAAGACTCAAGACGTACGGCAAACAAAATAAGCAGCCTTTTTATAAGACGGGAACAAAGTAATCCCCCTGGCTGGATACAATTTGCCGGGAAAGCTGCTTATGGTGCCAGAAGCCAGGTGCGAGCGGAGCCGGGGATTTGCTGGTCACTGCTTCTTTACTAGACAAAAGTCTGTCTCGTGTTTGAGTTTGAGGTGAATTCCTGTGAATTTTATTGCATAGTTGAGGCTCAAGCTTCACTATTTGTGGTCTTCTTGAATGCTGAACGGAAATATCTACAGTGTGTTACAGATTCTTATTCAAATTTTACGTTTTTTAGGTGTAGTTTAGCTACAAAACCAATGTTTTAACCCTCTCTCATTTTTATTGATTCTGAATTACATTACATATTTATACTAGATCCATTCGCAGTAGGTAATGAGGTCACACGATATTAGTGATCAACCAGAATATTAATTACCTGGTTTCATTTCTAATCAGCTAATGCACCAGCACTAATCGGGATTTAGATTGGGTTTATTTACACTCAACCAACAAACAATTAGATATTACCGCTATCTATCAATTCTCAATTACATTATATCGTAACACGAATGGAATTAACGTGTTGAATCATAACGTATAATATTTGTTGAATACGCGTACATTACCGAAACACAATAAATTAATGTGATTGTTTTGTATATTGCAAATAGTAACGCGGTTCTTACACAAACCGCAAGATTTTTCCGTCTTTTTCCGGAGTTAGCTTTTTTGATAATGATATAAGATAAGCTAAGTTAAATGAAATCTATGAAAGACATGCACATCATGATGACACACTCACACGTCAGAGTTTATGAACTGCATAATTCTAAAACAGGTTTATTTGAAAAGTTTGATTTGTTATCTTACACGAATGAAGAAGAATGGCACAATTCGCCGCATCTAAGGCAAAAATCATGTTTCGTCTTTTTAGCCTCGTTGTTTTAGCCCTACATACCTACCTCAGTATGTATGCGATAGGAAAATGCGTATTCCATTCCATCCAACTTTTTTTTTCATAAATAACGGTTTATGACAAACTGTTTGACAGGTCAAGGGATGCGTCTTTCAAATCGTTTAACAAAAACCGTATTTGTATAGCGAAAAGGTGTGAAATCAGACTGTCCTAAGGCATGTAATATGCAGCGCTAAAATAGCAAAACAACGGAGGTTAAGTGAGATCCCCGCCTTAATGAAAGCTTTCACAGCCTGTCAATTTATGTGGTGGCTGTCAAAAACCGCAATATCACTCGGCGTGTGTACCATCCACCTATTATTCATATTCATGTATTTAGCATTTTGTTAGTGCCATTCGAAATATTCGGGCGGGTTTTCATTTCGCTCTATTACACATTCCATTTTGGAGTATTACATTAATATAATTATGCCATCGGCAGCGGCGCTCCGGGGGCATAAATAACCTAGTAATTTTATGTAGCGCTTCGCGAGGCTGCAATTTGCAGTGTTACAGCACTGAATACACAGGGTGTAGGCCTCCTACCGCAGGATTTTCCTTTCAAGACCTACTACTACTACTACTACTACTATAACAGCCACAATAAAGTCCACTGCTGAACATGGGCCTCCCCCTATTAGGGGGGTATTTGCCATACTCACCACGCTTGGAAGGCCGGTTGGTGAGCGCAATGCAAGATGTTGAAAGAGGGAAGAAATTCATCCAGGAATTGAAGATGAATTTATTCCTTAGTCGCCTCTTACGACACTCACGGGAAAGATATGGGGTGATGACATTCTAAGCCGGCATCACACGGAAAACCTATTTATGAATATCATGACCTATTTATGAATATTAAGCTTAAACTCATCCACACTAATATTATAAATTCGAAAGTAACTTTGTCTGTCTGTCTGTCTGTCTGCTACGCTTTCACGCCTAAACCACTGAACAGATGTTGATGAAAATTGGCATAAACATAGATAATAACCTGAGAAAGGACATAGGCTACTTTTTACCGCGGGAAAATTCCCTTGGGAAACAGAAAATCAAAATATGATTTTACGTTCAGGCGCTCAGCACCTGGGAATTGCATCATCCGGGGTTCCGTTGTGAATTTTGCTATGCAATTTATGACAGGCGTTCTCACATACGCTGTTACACTTTTAATACGATCAAATATCTATTGCCCGAGTGGCATCAAAATCGTTATAGCTCACACACAGACACGTACCGCGCCTTATAAGTACTTTGCGGGTTAGGCAGAGAAGTTACGGCCATATTAATACAGTCGCTATCGGCACGGCTGGCTGACAAATGTTTGAGAGCCGTTTCATAAAAATAGTGTATTACTATACTGACATTCGACACCCAAAAAGTGAAATAAATGTAAATGGACATAGGCTACTGGTTTTTGGCACTCGAGGGTCTGGATTACCTGATGGTCTACCAATAGGAGCTCAGCTGAACTATGAGAGTCGATAATTGTTATAGCTTGATAGGATAGAATGATAGGTCGCTTCTGCTGGCATCGTCAAGCATCTGGAGTACTTGACGTAGACCACGAACCTACTGCTAGGGTTCCAAAGAATGTTTTTGGCGTAATAGATTGCTTTTGTGGTATATAAATAAACGGCTATGCTTAGGAGTAGTTGACGTAATCCCACCAAGAGCCTAATTTAAATAGAAGATATACGAATACGAATAAGACTTTAAATTTTTCGGCGCGATGGATCGCTTCTGCTGTCCTATGAACAATGGTGATCAGGAGTAGCTAACTGACGTAGACCACCAGGAGCTCAGCTTAATTATAATTTTGCAGTACGGAAATGTATGTTTTCTGAAGTAGAAAAGTAGAAGAAAAGTTGTTTGCTAGGCTGCTTCTGTTGGCAAATAGATAGGAATCGAGCATCTTTAGGTATGCAAAATTAAGAGGACTCAGCTTATTTCAATTACATAGATGAAGAAATGCTTTCTTTCTATGGAATGGGTCCACGAACGATCTAATGATTCCTTAATTCAGAGGCTTTAAGGCCAGAACACATCGCCTCCGTATGCGTGACGTGCACGTCATCACGTGCGTAACTATGACGTTGTAATGAATGGGATCGTAGGAGACACGGCACTGCTCACCGCGGTATGCGTGTGATGACGTGCACGCATACGCAGGCAGTGTGCCGCCTCTTATACAATTCCGAACATTACAATATGTCGAGCACGCATACGTCCTGCGTACGCAGGCGGTGTTTTCTGCCCTTCAAGAGCGCCACACACATATGCGTGCATGTGATCGGTTGTAATGTAGGTATGGGATTGTATGAGAGGCCGCACACTGCCTGCTTTTGCGTGCGCGTAATCACGTGCGTAGCGCGGTGTGCGGTGTCTCATACGGTCCAAAACGATACAACGTCATAGCAACAGCTTATTATCATAATGGACATTGTCTTGCGACCAGAGCATTTAATAATTTGAGGATGTGGTTTGGAAATAGAGATTTCACATGCTGTCAGTTTGCAGTTGGCGAAGCGAAGTTCGCGGGTACCAGCTAGTGTGTTATATGTTGACCTATGTTCCTTGGGAAAAGTTATTCCTTTTCGCCAGCTTTTCCTACATTTTTGCTATTGGCTACTAATAAATTTTCACCCAATATAGATAGGTATAGACTCGAAATAGATACACCTTTGACACCGAGTTTAAGATTGTTAAATGTGCCTAGGTGTTCAAGCTTTTCTCGTCTTTATTGTTGGTAGTAAGTGATGTTAGTAATATGAGACCTATACCAACCTATACAGATTAATTTAGACGTTGAGACTTCCTACATTCTGTAACACTGAATTATATGAATTACAATCATGCACAGTTGCCGTTGCCTAGGTGAGTCGCTAAAGGTATATCCAACACGAGCCCATGATTTAATTTAGAAACTTTTTTCAATGTACTGCGTGCTTTGTTTGCCGCAAGCGGGCAAAATGAAGATCAGCACCCAGCATCAGGAATTTATATTGCCGCCGTCAGTTTTACAAATATCGTTTTGGTGTACACGCGCGTGCGGGTCAAACAAACAATATCAATGCAAAATTTCATTCCGGCCGCCATATTTTTGCAAAAATAAACAAGGTTTTTGCGTGTAGTCAGAGGGTTTATAAAATATTCCAATTTATTGGTTTTTTCAGTTGGTAGCATCTCTGTAATTAAAGTTTGATGGTTTTCCTGTTTCTTCTTGTACTATAGAAAAAAAAGTGTGATTCAAAAAGTAAAAATAACAATAGTGATTTATTTATCTCGGAAATCAAGCATCTTATTCAATAATCATTACGTGGCCCTGAATAATAACAAAAATCGTTACGATTCAAGCAAATTAAATCACTTCCACCAGGTTTCGCATCGAGCTTACACACACTATGCATCACACATTTTAAATATCCGTAACTCCAGTAATTTTTAAGAGAACAGGTTAGGTAACCACTTCCATTAGAGTCCAGCAAATGAATCGCAATATCTGTCCAAGTGATCATTTGGGGAGTTCATTCAGGTCCAGGGGATTTCGGGGGGAAGAGAGGGGGAAGGGGGGTCTCTCCAGTTTCTATTAGAACTAAAGCTATTCAGAGGTATATTCGAGACCACGTACGTTGGCCAGCTTTAAGCTTCAGTGTGTGTGAAGAGATTCAAGATAGTTTTCGCTTTTATGCGATGGATTATGTAATGAAAAACACTTACAAATATAAAGTTTTAAGGCTTTTCTTTATTAATATTATTATACAAAAAGTGTCTCGATTTACAAGAAAATTCATTGGCTGCCATAACTAGGTTTTCATATAAATATTTTCCTTCATACAATTTATATCAGTTTAAAATTTATGTTACGAACATAAAAAAGACAATACAAATTACTTATCTTAAATCATTTCCCGTCGTTTTAAAACGAAACCGCCAGCAAAAAAGGCTCAATTCCAGCAAACAGAGCGAACTATAAATAGTCATTAAAACGGTCAACAAAAACGTTTCGGCAATTTATTCTGAACATCCGGCAGATTTTTGAGCGTTGTTTCAATAACATACATTAAGGCGGACAGCCCCAATCCTGGCTCATGCATATTAATATCTACGGGATGATACATTATCGGCCAGGTCGTGTACAGGGCGCTCTGCTTTCGTATAAATGTATTCGGGTCGTGACGTAGACAAAATTTTTATTTGTTTGGGACTAATAGCAGTACGTCTAGTTATCCAAATGATCGTCGTTACACTGGGCCTACACTATGCAACGATTAAACCTTCGTGTGTGAGGCTTCTGATTTGGGACACCTAAATGTACGGTTAACACTGGTTGGACAACTGTCATCCATCCCATCACATACGAGGAGTAAAGAAATATTAGAAGTTTGATCGTTTTGTAGCAGTAAATATAACGATGAAATTAAAGTTAATCATTTTCTTTTAGAATTTTAGTAAGCACATAATATATAGTAAAAAGAAATTTATACGATTCTAGTACAGAGCTCTTCTGTGCAGTTAATAAAAAAACGACAACCTAAATTTTAAAGATAACCTCGATTCTACTTTCTTCTTACCTCGATGCTACGAATCTAACTTTATTTCGTAGCAGATTGCTACGACTCTACCTCTAGATCACTGGATATACTATTAGGTTTAAGGCTGAGGTTTAAGGTTTCCTTTTTATGAATCTTGACAACTTGTTGTCATTGTTTTTGACTTTTTTTATATTTTATTTAAAAGCTGAAATGAGGTATTTTGCCTAGTCAAAAAATAAAAAATATTGCTTAAAACAATTTAAATGCTAAGGCTATATAACGTGAAGAGTTTCCACAAACTCATGTGCATGGTCTGCCAGGAAGGTAACCTGTTAGCGACAAGCATACACTGACGTCACAAGGCTGACAATAGTACATTGTTTCTTCAGAGCGAGCGTGCATGGAGTGCGGCCCTGGTGCAAGCAGAATGTTATTACAAAATGTCTTCTTACAATGAGAGTAAGAAAATTGATTCTGTTTTGCGGGCATGTAAAAGCGACTAAGGCATAATCATCCAGGGAATGGACAGCAGCGTTCTGTTAATGCAACATCTTGCACTGCGCTCGCCAATCCACCTGCCAAGCATGGTGAGTATGGAAATAGCCCCTGATAGGGGGAGGCCCATTTCCAGCAGTGGACTGTTGTGGCTATAATGGAAATGCTTGGTCACGCTAGCTCAGAATAGCATCACCTAAAATTTTCCACAGAATGGGCAGCAGCTTTCCTAGTGTATCAAAACTGTTGACACTGCGCTCGCCAATCCACTTATTAAGCTTGTCTCCAAAAGGGTGAGGCTCATGTCCAGCAGTGGATTTTCGTAGCTGTTTAAGTAGGATAAGTTGGTTATGACAAACTTTTACAATAATAATATTATCTATTATTTTCAGGTATGTTCTTTATGATGTTTCTGCAACTGCGACAAAGATTGTGATTGTAGGTAAGAAAATGAAAATATTTCCATAAAAACTTCAATAGTAAAATATGTAACTTAATATTCTGCAGTGTCGAAAATATTATTCCAATCTGACATATTACATGAGAATATGAAAGTGAACTATCTTACTTTGTAACTTGCGATATGAAAGTTAGCGAAACTTGGCATAGCTTAGTGGGGGTAGTTGAAAAATATTCAATTATGAAGATGGCGGAGGAAGTTAGTGCCAGGTGTGTTACTTTCGTTTGACTTTGCATGCTGGGATTAACTTACTAGATATGTAGTCTCTATTGTAACAATACGAGTACTTACAAGCATTTTGTCTTTTACTGTTTTGGGGCAAAAAAATCAGAAAGAGCATAAAAGACAAATGTGCCTCTGTTGCCAAATATTATTGTTGCTATAGTAACAGTTCGTGACATACAATACAACCCACCAGTGCTTCAGTCCTTTGACCATCTCTTACGACAACCAACCATACGGCACTTATTAAAATCTCGCAGTTTAAATAAAAATAACGTTAACATTGTTGAAAACATGCAGTAATTAGGTCGGAAATTTTGTAAAAATGAAAATTGTTTATTCAAAGAAATCACTTATAATTGTATAGCTCAATGACCCAAAACAATTTAAAGTAGACAACAATTCAATTACATGTAATAACTGAAACATATTCGCAATCGTTTATCCACCATCTTTTAATCGTTGACTGTTTAATCCAAAAAATCATAATTATAAACAATAATTATTAATAATTTGGACTCGCAATAAACCGGAGATAACCGGCTTGTACTCGTAAATTGTTATTAACGAGGCGTCGGCGTCATTAATTTTGGTATTAAACAGGTTAAATATTGGACGCGATGGAATCAGATGCCCTCGGCCGAAGCCTGATGAACCATGGCTGATGAGGTCCGCGGGTCAGCTCACCTGACCTGTTAAAAATATCCACCAATGAACGATCATAACGACGATTAAGTATATGTCCATTAATGGGATATAGGATTTTAAAATTATAAACATTTCATCAAGACTTAAGAACTAATTAAGTTTTCTAAATGGAAGAAAAATACTGTGCTGATCATTAAAATACACACAAAAGTATTTTTTGCCTTTTTGACATACCCTTATTAAACGAGTATTTTTGGAATATTTTTGCATACATTTTGACATGGCTGGGAAATACTCGGCATTTTAGGCATTACTTCTATGTAGGGATATTTTTTACTAAACGGTGAAAATATAATTTTGAAGACAGTACGTTTCCAATATCGCATAAAATATTTCAAGCTGAACGATACTTATTGAAAATTGAAATCGTTTTTACTCTTGATCTAATTAAATTATTAACTGATATGAAATGTAAAATTTTATAATGCTTCGAAAGCAAAACTAAATTGCTTAAATATACCCCGTAAAGCAATTTCGAAGCCATAATTAGTGTAAAAGCAGCAAAACTAATTTAATATTACTGCTAGGTATTAAAATTATAAAGTTCACTGAAAGTAGATGAGTTTTTAATTGAGAAAAATAGTAGGCGGTATTAAATTGAAAAACGCTTCAAAGGTATATTTTCGTTCAAGTGTAGGACATTAATATAATTATACAGATTTCGGAATCGCGCCATAATATGTATAGCTTTTTCGAGATTTTAACAGAAAATGAGAGTATAGTCCATTCAAAATACATAATAGTGCCATGCGCTGGTCGCGTAGTATATAAGTATTGCAATCAGGCCTCCTACTAAGGCTGGTCATGTCATTTCATGACACTATGATTGCGAATAGACATTTACATCATTACATTACCGACAACAGCCGCAGTAGGCCAGACAGTGTTTTTAAATGGAGCAATTTTCACTGTTATATAAATTTGACGTTCGATCTTAACCGTTGTCTACTTTTACAATATTAATCTTTCAATGACAAGAAACTCTGTTGCACTATTAGCTGCAGCTGTTATTGCAGCACCATCTGACGGACAACGACAATTTCAAATGATAGAGCCATTTCACATTCACTTAAAACGTTGCAGCCATTCAATTAAACCAAACGTTGTTACTTTTTATTCAAAAGAATTCATAACAGTGGTATTTATTAATTGTTGCTTTGGAGCACGAAAATATGTTTTGAATTTTGACTGTTTCAAAATATCTAAATATTAAAAAACACAAATTTAACTCGTACCTGACACAAAATTAACAAAAAAGGCTTAAATTTCTCTCTCTTCTATTTTAATTTTCACAGCAATTTTTTGATTGCATAGCGCAGGTTTTTTGCATGAGAATTAGTCCTGTCTGTCGCTCAATTTGATGGCTAGATGACTTTGTGTAGGTTTATGAAATTGCAAAATGGTATAATAATTTATTTTTCATACAGCATTAATATTAATACATTAGTATAAAGTGAAGTCGGTTTTTGCGTTTTCCTGTCTGTCTGTTCTGCAATTCGCTAACTCCTCATAAACTACGCATTCAATATTGATGTATTTTTTTTATTTCAAGACAAAGGGTTATGAGTACAACACATGCCGGGAAAATTCCTTCTTCCACGGGAAAATGAGTTGCAATGGGTGAATAATCAAAAAGTTTTGGTTAACGGAAATAATTAACCGCATATAACTTATTATGTTTTGTGATAATTGTACCGTATTATGCATGGCAATTAAACTTGTTACATAATTATGTAACTATCACAACACAAGTTTGTGCAAATACAAAGCGGTTGAACCTAAGAGTACACAAAAGCACACTCTCGAGTGCGCCTTACCAGGTATGAACGGTCGGCACGGGTATGAACACCACCAATCTGTCCGCTAGTAGGAAAACAAATAGTGACAATACTATTATACATCTATATTCCTACCACATTTGACGTACTTACCTATAGAACTTTAGCTTACGCTTTGAAAAATGGCCCAGAGCTATACTCGCGCACTCTACAGCTTGCTTATGTAGTTATGTATGCTCTAAGGGTTAAACACAGAAACAGTTATAATTTATTGCCATTTCTCAGCATGTAACTGTTATGAGGTCATTCACCTGAGAGCTTGCACGTGGCTGTTATAATGGCTTCTTGGCGTAATTAATGTGTAACCTACAGTCAGTTGTGGCAGAAATAGAAATGTATTTTCTTAGGATTGCTAGCGTCAAGCACTGCCTTATATTGAACTGCTGTATGAATAAACTTTTTCAGAAGCAAAAATACACTAAAACTAATCTCAGTTATTGGAACATAAGCATACTTTAGTAGCGATAAATTAAGGATAAATTAGTTGAAAAATGATGTCCAACCTTTTGCTTTTTTCATGCATCAGTAACTTTTAACTGTGCTCTCTAAACACTTTTTGCACTTTCTTGTCATTGTCTATCTGCACAAAAATCTTCATACGAAATTGCCAAAACACATCTTCACAAAGAAACAATACGTACCCAACATAATAACTCAAACCCAAGGGCAAGAGTCTTCAACTCGTAATGAATAAGCACTCTGACATCCACAAAACGTGCTTCCCGCCTCGAACCCGGGACCGCGAAACAAAATACTCTTCACGCACACTCAACAACTGTCAGACCGGTAATGACGTGGGTACGCTGACATAACCTGAGGAGTGGACAGGGCTGCCTTCATTCAAATACAGAATTCATTGTTCTTGCTGAAACATATTCATTGCATGTAAGCTTTTATCGTCTATAAAATAATGACTCATCAGCCTATCTTGCCTGTCAACAGTCCACTGCGCCATAAATCACGATATATCGATTTTATACTTATAGTCATCGGTCAAGTAAGTAGGAGGGACTAATAAGTAGTCATAAAACTAATCCAGTTTTCACAAAAAATATAAGGTTACGACAATATGATAAAAATGGGATTTTGCTTTGTTAGCACTAGTAGGTAATCGTTTTGATTTATGCTAGATAACAAATTATGTATAATTGTATCGATCATGCATGAGCATAAAAATCATAAAAATCAAACTGTAATTAAATAATACACATTTGTTATAAAAATATAATTTAAGCATAAACTGTGAACCCTGACACTATTTTACACGAATCAAAGTTGTAAAATTAAACTCCCATGGTTGTTTTCCGCTTTTCGTTGTAAATGGGTTATCGTAGTGGGTTCACAATTTGCATGTAGATGGAAAATGTGTCAGTGGTGTCAACAATGAGTTGGGATCATGTTGACCTCATCTAACATTACTATAAGAGTTAGGAATTGGTAAAGATATAATAAAAAACAGGAAGTGGAAACGATATAATAAGGAACAGTTATGACCAAAAAATCAAGCTACTTTTTTGATATGTTTTATATACACGCTTTAATATAAATTCAATTTTAAAGGGCGTTGTTTCTAATAGCAAATATAAAAGATATTAAATTTAAAGTTGTCTATCATGGTTACAATGAGCAAATGAATCCAGCGTTTGCTTAACTGTTCTCTATGATCATATTTTGGTACCTAGATATTTTAACATTCTACTTTATTTATTACTCCTGTCAATTTGAGCTAAATGGGCGCTGGCCCTAAAAGTTAGCACTTATAAGAACCGTGGTGTAAACTCTGATACCAGAGTTCGGTCGTTCGAAGAAGTGAAGAAGTACTTATTTTTTTAAGGCGATTTTATGTGAACACGCATGTGTAATAAAAAATAATACATTCTAAAATTAATAATTTACTTTTAGCTCACATTCGAACGTTGACTCCGTTTTTCCTTATTCCTGAGTAAAACACGTGTTAATGTACTTTCCATCCTTTTCATACACTTGTCATGTGTGTTATCTCTCCCTTTCACTCTTGGGTTCAAATTACAAAGGTAGGAAATGGGGGTTTGTTTTCCGATCCATTATGTCATGTTGTCACTTGTCTTGTCATTCACATTTTCGCGGAAATATTTACGACGTCGTGAATCTAAAATTTCTTTTATGCATAAGCGCAATAACAATAATGGTACCATCACCATTAGTTATTTACAGTAGAATAGTATAAGTTTTTTAGACAGTTATTTCGAATAGTTGTTTGTGAAAATAAATGAATTTAATATAAATAATATAATACTCGATTAATCCCTAGCTTAGCTAGTATATAGAAAGTACCTAGTACTAGAATATAGTTTGAAACTTTTATCTATTAGAAAGAAAAGGCCGAAAAATACTTTCTCCTAATTATTATGTTGTTCATTCATTAAACAAGTTACTTGTAATGTTATAGTCACGTAGCAATATTTTATATAATTTTAATTCTATAGTTACTGAAAATCAATATCACGATAAAATTCCCATAACTGCCACAAAATTCTACGACAAACCAATTCCACATCACATCTGGATTGCATTAAGATTCAAAACCGGTTTGAGGCGGATCACGTCGCGATCAAACATGGCCGTCCGCGCCTAATTCCTCACGTCTGCTACAGACAGACGGGCCGTACATTCGGGCCTTATATTACCCAATTTAAAGGGGAATTTGCATATCTAAATATCAAGACCTTAGACTGAACTAGACACAAGGATTAAGAAAGACATCACTTGAATCAAAAGTGATTGTTTGAGACAAATGAAATTGAATTGATTGTGGTAGTTGGGCGTAGCTAAGAGCTACGGTTTTGCTACGCCGTATTAAATGTAGCAATTACAATTATGGACAAGTATGCTGAATCTAACTGTAAGTAGACGCCTACCTGTGTCACAATTTATAACTCCTTTTCCCGCAGGAATAATGCATTTCACCGGCATGGTTACAGCAAAACCTTTCCGCTTGAATAACCCTTTAAAAACTGCATCAAAATTCGTTACATGGTTTAGGGGGAGTTAGCGATTTCCCTGACAGAAACCGCAAAAAGCAACTTCATTTTATTTTGTGTATTGATGATGATTGACAACTGAACACAAAAACTTCCTATAGGGATGTTTTAGGGTAGCATAACTTTATATTTCTAACTAATGGGTGTCGTAAAGGCAAGCTAAATTTATTTATGGAGCTAAAAATAAATCTATATTTGAAGACGTAAAAGCCGCAATGGGTTCACGGCGATAACTCGTTGAGTTTGAAGACAAATCGGCTTTTAAATCGAAACGTTCAATCCCCTAATTGGATAATCTAGATTGAACCGATCGGCCACAGTAGAAAAAAGAAGGAGCAGATTGTAGCAAAAATATTCTTCAAATATTTCTGCTATTTAGATTCAAAATATAAAAATGTTTAGTAACTAGCAAAGCGTGACGACATTTCAACAAATCGGGCACAGTATCTTAATTGTTCATTTCTTCGTTTCTTTAAACGATACCATAAAAAAACTGTGCGGTTTTTAAAACTCGTTTAGTTTTTATGGTGCCGTTCCCAGTGTGAAAATAAAACCCTATTACTGAGACTTCGCTTTGTGTCTGTCACCAGGCTGTATCTCATAAACCGTAATATTTAGATAGTTGCAATTTTCACAGATGCCGTAATTTTGTTGCCGCTACAACAACAAATAAATTATTAGCCTCCTTACTCTTATCAAATATTTGCTAGTCCTAGTAAAAAGTAGCTGAGTCAAACTTTGAGGTGCTATAGATTTTTAAGTTGTTTTTTTTTTACTAAACTGGACTGTTGTGGCTGTTAAGGTTAAGGTTAATGTTTAGTTTCGCATCATGTACGCGCGAATGCGAGTTGAGTTTCGCGCCATCTTGCTTTTCGGTGTGCGGCCCCCGCGCACCACGCGGCCGGCCGGCGATATAACCTATTCACATTACTCACTCGCGCGGTTCCCGTGTGCCCGCGGCCGGCGTCGGGCCATTGTAAATGTAATTTTTGGTGTTCCTTTATTATTTCGTGTGTGCAATTTCCACCAGGGAAGAATTCCCTGTTCGATGTGGATCCTTTGTTATTCGCGTATTGTGCAGTAAACGTTTTAGTGCTGTCGCGAACTGAACAATAGTGGTTGTGAAAATCTTCGGTTGTTTGTTGGAGGGAAGGATTTCGAGATCGAGCTGGTATCCAGAGGCCGTGAGTTTAGGTTACTCTCTCTTCCTGTGTTCCTCAAATATCCTGATACCTGTTTCCTGTCATACCTAGACTCACAAACGGCGGCGACATACTTGCCAAACGGTAAGCAATTCGCTGTTAGTTTTTGTATAAGTACGTTATTTGTAGTGATTTAGCAACATTACGTGGAGGTCACCACCTTGATGACCTTTAGTACAACCGGAACTTGGTACATATACTTTAGATATGAGCTGCGATAGTGCGGTAAAATATTAGTCATCTTGTAGGAGATTAAGGGCCGTCGCAGACATCGGAAACAAAAATTTCTCAACAGGAAATTTTATTTTCCGGAACAGAAAATTTTCTCATTAAATTTATTTTATTTAGCTATAGTAAAGAGCACTACGAATCGTAGTCAAATGTTGTTCCGAGGCTGATCGACCATTTAGTTTTAGATTTTAAGATAACTTTAATTTGCTTCCACTGCGCTAAGATCAGCTTCGGAATCAAACAGTTAAGGTTTTATACTAAGCGGCGTTAAACTAATAAAAACATTTGAGGACTGTCGACTGAACTTAGCACTCATTTGCATATCAGCCCTTTTGTCGGCCGATCACTAAACATTAGTTACCATTATGTTTTTGGTGGGATTTTAATTTACACCATGAGCTTTCCTGCTGAGATAATATACTGCTTCATTGTTTTTACTATGACTCCTCCAGCCGTTTTGTTGATCAAGATCTTGTTGACCCGCTTTCGACTTTATTGTATTTACTATTCCATTTCACTATTTGATAAAGAACTGGGGATTTTATTTCACGAATTTGTTATCGAAAAATAAAATCTATTGTTAAACGTTACACGAGTAGGTATTGTCAAATACTTCAGTGTACTCACGAACCCTTGTAAAATTGTTTGTTTCTGGGATTTTTTTTCGTCTAAAGTGTTTTGTTTTTCTTTGTCGCCATAAATAAATTTTTACGTTGAGTTGTATTGAAGATATAAGGATTATTTTGTTTAGCTTGTGAATCACAGAATTTAATAATATTTTTCAAGTATTGTTTTTTCTATGTATCCTGTGATGGGAGCCGTTGTTTTGAAGATAGATTTGTAATGTTTGTGTGAACACAGAAACATTCTCTCACCCCAAACAAATGTAACGTCTCCATCCCGTCGTGCATATTGCAATTTAGTATTGCAAACTTAGGGAACAGGCTGGCAGCCTAACACTACGGTGATACACAGTCTTCTGAATGACTCTCACGCTTTTGTCAAACGTAGTGTAAATGGGCGATACAGCTGTTTACGCTCTAGCTACCCCGAAAGGGATATAGGCGTGATATTTGTATGTAAAGCGAGCGTAGCGGTGGATGACCTCCGGCCAGATGGACCAATGACTTAGAAAAGGCGACTGGATCGTAACAACGGAAGATAGTGCCTTATGGCGTTCCCTGGGAGAGGCCTACGTCCAGCTGTGAACTGTAATAGGCTCACTTAGATATGTAAGTAATACAAACTAATCGTCCAAATGAGACTCAAGTTTGCCGATCATCCGCATTACCGTCTCAAGGCGAAGTGACACTTGAAAGCCTCGACCACCTCTATTTGTTGGGAGAGCCTGACACCGGCTGAGCAGGGTCCCCGGTTCGACGCCGGTCGACCGCAAAACGCAAACATCTACCAGATTAATGGCCAGGGACGGGGCACAAAAGAGAATTTACAGAAGGACAGCTCGCACGTTCTTCCGATCATTTATACCTACACTCTGGGGTTGCTATTTTTGTTTTCTAAAATGTTGGTATAAGGTAACCTGGGTTAAACATACTTAGGTACATTTCTTACATCACACTCTTCTTCGAGTGGGACAGTAAGTCGTCTAACGACCCGATGAACCCAGGTGTCAGAGTTTTTCAACCGCCTAATGCAAGTAGCAGTTCTTTCATTATATCACAGTTACACTCTACAATAATATGTGCACTTGCGAGTCGTTTTATTTTGCCGTCCGCCCGCACGAATGCTGTTGACACTTAACTATAAGCCTGTTTAAGACGGTTTGGTTTCGCGCGCAAGCGACGCCATGTAGATTTCTGTGCGTGTGTCGTGAAGTGATGTTTCCTTGTAGCCGTCTCTCTGTATTGGGTGCGTGCCAATAGTTACTTTGGGGACGGGATCTCAAAATAAGTACGGTTCGCGGTCCCTATGTTTGTTTTGGAATAGTGATTCGGGGACTGGCAAATAAAATTATTATGTAAAGTGCGGAACGGAAGTTTTCTCGCTGTGTACAATAAATCTAAAGTTTAACTTTCTACACAAAACAACTATTCGATTTTTGTACCTATCGTCAGTTGACGAGTCATTGCAATAGTATCTGCTATAAATCTACCTAAAGTGTTTCAGTAGTTTTAATCACCACTAGCTGGTACCCGCAAACTTCGCCTCGCCAAGGGATGTTTACTTAGGGTCAGTTCCCACAGACGAGACGCGACGCGACGATGCAATGTCATTTTCAAGCGGCATCAAGATGCAACGCGCGGCGCCGCTCGATGCATCTTCATGTCGCTTCCGGCCGCTCGGTGCTGCTTGTCAGCTTGTCAATTCACTTTAGTAGTTCAAGAGCTTGATGTATGTGCAGGTTATGTGATATGATAGCTTTGTATGAGCTTCGATCGGAACGTAACGGAAGACTGTGTTTCTCTTAGAGCCCAAAATTCTTTTATTTTATTTTATTAGGTAGGTATATTTTAGTTAACAGCTACATTTACGATACAAAATATTATAGATAACTACTTTTAAAAGCCACAAGAAAAAAGAGAAAGCAGTGGCCAGGAAGTTACTGTATAAATCACAAGCTACCGACACTGAAACCAAAAAATGGGCGAGAATCCCTTTTGTAGGCAACATCTCTTACAAATGCGGTAGACTACTCCAGGATAAAATCCCAGCTTTCTACACCCCAACCAACCTAAAGAGAAGCCTAGCCCATAAAAGTAGTATCACCAACAACTTGAATAAAAGAAGTGGGGTGTTTGGTTCCGAAGCTGATCTTAGCGCAGTGGAAGCAAATTAAAGTTATCTTAAAATCTAAAACTAAATGGTCGATCAGCCTCGGAACAACATTTGACTACGATTCGTAGTGCTTTTTACTATAGCTAAATAAAATAAATTTAATGAGAAAATTTTCGTTCCGGAAAATTTCCGGCCGAGAAATTCTGGGATCCGTCTGCAACGGCCCTTAATTTCCTACAATATGACTAATATTCTACCGCACTATCGCAGCTCATGTCTAAAGTATATGTACCAAGTTCCGGTTGTACTAAAGGTCATCAGGGTGGTGACCTCCACGTAATGTTGCTAAATCACTGCAATTAACGTACTTATACAGAACCTAGCAGCGAATTGCTTACCGTGCAAATTATGACGCCGTTTCTTTGTGAGTCTAGGTATGACAGGAATCAGGTATCAGGATATTTGAGGAGCACAGGAATAGAGAATAACCTAAACTCACGGCACTGGAACATCCGCTTGATCTCGAAATCCTTTACTCCAATATTCACTATAGTTCACAGTTCGACATCAAATAATGTTTTTAACACACAAATAACAAGGATTTCTCCACTATTCACTATGGTTGCGACAGCAAAGAGTTCGCTGTACAAAACGCAAAAACTAAAAGATTTCTCCCCGCATGAGAAATCAGCCCCGTTGGCCCCCAATCAAGAAAACAATTAAAAATATGTGGCTATCGGCAGCCGCGACGCGAGCGACAAAAAGTGAGGTTATAGTGCCGGCGGCCGCGTGATTATCGAACGGACTGAACGAACAAAAAGGAAAAAAATGGCGTCGGCCGACGTCAACGTCACAGGTCGCGGTCTGTCAGGCGAAATGGCGCGAAACAACAAAACGTATGGTACGAAACTAAACAGGGGTCGAACTTTCCTGTAAGGACTGCAATAAAAAATATGTAGGTCAGACAGGTAGATCTTTTGAGACTAGAGTCAAAGAACACTTAAGATGTTGGAGACTTAAAAAAGACGACTCGACCTTTGCCCAACATCTTTTAGCCGAAAACCACAACTTTGACCCCTCATCAAATTTCAAAATTCTACAACTCTGCGAAAAAGGGCGTAAACTGAATAATTGGGAAGCTTTGGAAATTAATAAAATAACTTCGAAACACAGTGACATTCTACTCAATGACCAGATAGACCTCAATAAATCACCACTACTAATGTATTTTAATTAATAATCTTGTTTATGACATTTTTGAAATAATAAACTTACAATTCCTATTCATACTAATATTTTAAATTTAATTCTTATACAAATGACCTATGATAGATATATTTGACATTAACAATTAGTTATTAACTTACTTCCTTGACATTTAAATTATATTATTATTTTATTCTATTGACATTGGGTGTAATAATAATAATATTTAATTATAGGATATATCATATTTTTATTTTTAGTTAATTGACATACCTAGATTAGGTTAATTTATTTTATAAAAAATCTCCCCACTTTTGGGGAAAATTTCCAAGGGTAGGCAACCGGAAATTTTATTTTCTATCTACCGACACTAATGTATTTGTATAAATTGTTTACCTTTTTTAAATGGCGAAGAACAGTTTTTCGTATTTAAAATTCATAATAATAATGGAAACATATAATTGTAATAAGATAATTAAGTATAATATCGGTGAATGTGTGTTGCCCCTGATGATGCTCAGTGAGCGAAACCGGTAGGGTTATACCCAAAATAAAACTGTGAAACTAGTACAAGTGTTTTTATAAACAACAAAAAATGGCCAACATATGTAGTTTAGTCGTTTTTTGACCTGTGGTTTGCTTGTGAGTCAAATAAATTAAGTATTCTTTAAATTTCTGGGAATAAGCAACAGTTTTCTGTGTGTACAACACCTTGCACTACGCTCGCCAATATGCTTGTTTGCCAGAAAATAGCTCATGTCCAAACAGTGTACTGTTATGGCTGTTAAGTTTCTAAATTTAAAGTAAAAATGCTGTCAGATAGATAGATAGTGTAGCGTTATCTACATCTTTCTCTTCGTCTAGGACACCGAGACGTCCAACGACTATACATATGATCTCTGGTGCCAGAGTTAACGGCGATGGACTTTTATACGTCCATGTTAACGACCGCCGCGCCGTCTAAGTAACACAGCAACCGGGACCGACGAATTAGCGCATGTTAATTTATCAATTATCATATAATTCATAACATATGAGCCTTTGTACGTGGCGGGCGGAAGAATGACATATGTCCATGAATACATATATCTGAGCCAAATAGTCTCCTTCCAGGCACGAGAAGACAAACAAGTTACGAGATGCACCGAAAAAGCCTGGAGGAGCGGGGGGAACAAATGAAAGGCGAAATCGCAAAATCATGTGCATTCTCCCGATACTCACTTATGGGGCACAGACGTGGCCTTTGACAAAAGCTCAGAAGACCAGCTTTAATATCTCAGCAAGCAATGGGGCGCAGTATACTAGAAAACTCTGACTCGGAAACTGAAACTCGTAGATTAGGTCAGAAATACTACACTGCGTCCCAAAACGCAAATTGCCGATGTGGCACGTGCAGCCGCGAAGCTCGAATGGGATTGGGCTGGTCATGTCTACCATATGCCAAGCGAAACTATGGGCTAAAACCATCACTGAATGGAGCCCCAGTGCCGGTACCAGTGATGAAGGGGAGGAAGGCCTTTGTCCAGCAGTGGGATCCTGACGACTAAATAAGTTAAGTTTAAATGGTTGAAAGTAGCATTTGTAGAGCAAGGTAGGCGTAGGTTACAGACAGGGTGTAAAGGTGTAAGTTCGTCAGGTGTGGCTATAGTCATATGAAAGTCGAACGCGTCTGTCGCACTCCTTGAATGCAGCGCCGTACACTTTTATACTACGGATATAGCCGCACAACGTGGTGACCGAAATCTTTGCTGGCATGATTAGAGAATAAAACCGAAAAATCTTTCGTGTATGTTAATTTTGTCCTCACGTACAATTCCCGATCAGCTGTTAATGCGCTATTTAATTACTAAAAAAAATTAACTGTTAATAAAACAAAGAAAAGCAGCATTTAACAAAGAGCATTCGATAAAAGAACGCTCGTTGGAGTTTAATTCCTTTCTACACAAAATGGGAAAAAAATGTGGTAATTAATAAACCTTAAGGTAGGTACTAGTGAGTTTTTTTTAAATATTATTATTATTATTAAATTCTTTATTGTTCACCATTTAATCCACAGTTATACATACAATTGAAAAACAAAGGCGAGCTTATCTCTATAAGAGATTTCTTCCAGCCAATCTAGCGTGGATGAAAATCGAGGAGTATACGGGAGCATTAGAAAATAAAATATGAACAATTTCTAAATAAAATACATTAAGTTAAATGAATAAAACAGAAACATGTTGCAAGAATATATAGGTACCTACTAAATAAATTCGAATACACATATAAATAATAAAATAAACTAATACGATAAACGTTTAATAATAATAGTTAGTACATAAATAAAATTGTTATAACTGAGATAAAAAGTGCTCTTTCAATTTTGTTTTAAATGTAGCAACAGTGGTCTACATAAGGTACCTACTCCAGACCCTCGTGACCATGTGCCAGCAAAAGCGGCCCGTAATGCTGAATAACTTTTACTTTGAAGGTATTACCGTATCTCTGACAGTTTATACGGGATGCTGGTGGTCTACATCAGGTACTCCAGATCCTGGATGACCATGTGCCAGCAGAAGCGGCCCACCATGCTGAGTAACTTCTACCTTGAAGCTATTGCCGTATCTGGTATAGTTTAGACGGGATGCTGGTGGTCTACATCAGGTACCTCAGATCCTCGATGACCATATGCCAGCAGATGCGGCCCGTCATGGTAAACAACTTTTTCTATGAAGACATGACCGTATCTCTTATAGTTTTGATGGGATGCTGGTGGTCTTCATCAGGTACTCCAGATCCTCGAGGGCTGACAAAAAGTGGTCCATGTCCGTTTTTAATATGCTAGTAATATCAGTGCCAAAATTCGCGAAGATCGGTCAAGCGGTTTGGCTAATTTGGGTAATGTCCGCTTTGTTTCCCGCTTTTTCTGCTGTTAACCGTTTTCCCGTGATAAAAAGTAGCCTATGTTACTCATGAATGTTGTAGCTTTCTAATGGTGAAAGAATTTTGGAAATCGGCCCAGGAGTTTCGGAGTTTATCGATTACATACAAAGAAACAAACAAAAAAAAAACAAACAAAGGTTTCCTCTTTATTATATCAGTGTAGATAGTGTACCTTACCTAGACATACATACAAATAAACAAATCTTTCCTCTTTATTATATCCCACCCAAAACATAAATGTAAAAGGCTGCCAAGTTCGATAATATTGGAATGCGTCGCCTATAAAAGAAGTGAGATCTAAATAAGTACCAAGTTCCATACACAGACCTCAGTTAAAAATAGTTACAGGAATGCACACTTGATTTTCCGCAGTTTGGAAAGTAGATATTATTTCCAAACTGCGAAAAATCAAGTGTGCATTCCTGTAACTATTTTTAACTGAGGTCTGTGTATGGAACTTGGTACTTATTTAGATCTCACTTCTTTATAGGCGACGCATTCCAATTTATCGAACTTTACATTTATGTTTTGGGTGGGATTTCATTTATTTTTGTAAGGTTTATTTTTCTTATAATTAAGTTAGGTAAGGAAATATCTCATTTATACTTTACTTTGACTAAATACAAACCTTCGTAACGAATTTTAGGTCGGTACGACGATTGGAAGATATAGATAATTTTTTTGTTTTAGTTCCTTAGGGGTATGAATTTACACCTTCATTATTTTTAAGACCGACTCACACTTGGCCATTTTCAGATTTTTTCCTTTACCTTGACCTAAAGACCTACCTCCATGCCAAATTTCAAGTCAATACGACCATTGGAAGTGGTCTAGGTTTTTGATGAGTGAGTGAGTGAGTGAGTGAGTCAGTGAGTGTATAGTAAAAATTGCGATTTTCTGACGTCAATATCTCAAGACCTGCAATAGGTACATTAATGAAATTTTGTATTTTAGATAAGTAAGTAGATCTCGACAGATACTAGAATTTTCATATGCGTAGATAAAATAGATTTTGAGTTATAGGTGGGTCGAACTTGGCCCGAAATGGTTCGTGTAATATAACCCACGGCCGGTGTGTCGCATTTTTTACTCGAACTTGGCGGACACACTGCCGTGTGTCTAGATTAGTGTAGATCACAGAATGTAGAAGTCTAGATAATAATATAAGTGTAGATGTAGATAGTGTTGAAGCGTAGATATAAATGTAGATTTATTGTATGGGGCTACTAGGCCACCATAATATGCTATAATATTTCAAGACTTTCCCAACTTCAGGCTCGTAGACCATAAAGTGACAGGTATTTGATGGACAATGTCAGTCATCATCATGCGGCCTCTTGACATTGCAGCTCGTTGTATCCCGATGCCGCTTGACGCCTCGCGACGTCGCGCTACAACAAGATGCAGCGCGCGGCGTAGCGCTACGCCGCGCTACATCGAGCGACGCGACGCGGCATTTTTGCTCAATTGCCGAGCACAAGGCCGCTCTACGTCGCTCGTTGCAGCTTGTTGTAGCGCGACGCCGCGCAACGCCGCGCGAAGCAGCTTTCAGTCTTGGTAAATTGCAAAGTAAAGTGTTGCCGTTTTAGCTAATTATTACAGAATTGTGTGTAAAATCCTCTGTTCTTTCCTTTCTATATCGTATTTAATTTTTTTGGTTTATTTTGGTTAACATCTATATTTCAGGTCAAAATAAACACCAAGCGCGGCGGCTCTAGTCCGCCGTCAACGTGACAGCGTCGTTCATAGTATGACTGGTTTGTATGGGTTTATATGGGGATGCCAGAAAAAAGGGTGACACGCCGCGTCGCGCCCTCAATACTATGAACGACGCTGTCACGTTGACGGCGCACTACGAGGTCGCCGCGCTCGGTCTTTATTTTAACCTTACAGGTGAAAGCTGTCAATCTTAAGACTAGTTTACTCGGAAATAGTGTATGCTAGACTATCAGATTGTTTGAGAAAATAGTAGGTCTTGAAGTGATCTTTCAGATGACAGCTGTCGAAAATAAGATCCGTTTATCTCGAAAACCATAAATTTTAGACTATCAATTTCTTTAAGGAAATGGTAAGCCTTGACGAGTTTTATCAAACGACAGCTGTCAAACTAAAATCACATTTACCTCGGCAATCATTCATGCCAGTCTATTAGTTCGTTTGGAAAAGTTGTAGGCCTTGAAGAGACCTTTATTTTATGTGCCAGCTGTCAACCTAAAAACTAGTTTATCTCAGCAATCGTTCATGCTAGACTATCAGTTTGTTTGGGAAAGTTGTAGGCCTTGAAAAGACCTTTATTTTATGTGACAGCTGTCAAACTTAAAACTCGTTTATCTTGTCAATCGTTCATGCTAGACTATCAGTTTGTTTGGGAAAGTCGTTGGTTTTCATGAGACCTTTATTTTTAGTGACAGCTGTCAATCTTCAAACTCGTTTATCTCGTTAACTATGCATGCTACACTACTAGTTTCTTTAGAATAGTTGTAGGTCTGGACGAGATCTACATTTTAAGTGACAGCTGTCAAACTTCAAACTCGTTTATCTCGTTAACTGTGCATGCTACACTACTAGTTTTTTCAGAAAAGTTGTAGGTCTGGACGAGATCTACATTTTAAGTGACAGCTGTCAAACTTCAAACTCGTTTATCTCGTTAACTGTGCATGCTACACGACTAGTTTCTTTAGAAAAGTTGTTGAAGTTTGACAACTGTCACTTAAAATGTAGATCTCGTCCAGACTTACAACTTTTTTAAAGAAACCAGTCGTATAGCATGCACAGTTAACGAGATAAACGAGTTTGAAGTTTGACAGCTGTCACTTAAAATGTAGATCTCGTCCAGACCTACAACTTTTCTGAAAAAACTAGTAGTGTAGCATGCACAGTTAACGAGATAAACGAGTTTGAAGTTTGACAGCTGTCACTTAAAATGTAGATCTTGTCCAGACCTACAACTATTCTAAAGAAACTAGTAGTGTAGCATGCATAGTTAACGAGATAAACGAGTTTGAAGATTGACAGCTGTCACTAAAAATAAAGGTCTCATGAAAACCAACGACTTTCCCAAACAAACTGATAGTCTAGCATGAACGATTGACAAGATAAACGAGTTTTAAGTTTGACAGCTGTCACATAAAATAAAGGTCTTTTCAAGGCCTACAACTTTCCCAAACAAACTGATAGTTTAGCATGAACGATTGCTGAGATAAACTAGTTTTAGGTTGACAGCTGTCACATAAAATAAAGGTCTCTTCAAGGCCTACAACTTTCCCAAACGAACTGATAGACTGGCATGAATGATTGCCGAGATAAATGTGATTTTAGTTTGACAGCTGTCGTTTGATAAAACTCGTCAAAGCTTACCATTTCCTTAAAGAAATTGATAGTCTAAGATTTATGGTTTCCGAGATAAACGGATCTTATTTTCGACAGCTGTCATCTGAAAGATCACTTCAAGACCTACCATTTTCTCAAACAATCTGATAGTCTAGCATACACTATTTCGTGAGAAGGTGGATCACTGACAACTACTCAACGGAACTACTGCGAATGATCGTAAACTAAGATTTGCGATAGTTCCATTGTCTGACCTGGCCCAATGGAACAAGTGCGAAAAAACTTCGCAGTAGTTCCATGAAACTATACTCAATTGAACTACTGCGAATGATTGGTCTTTTTTTAGTTCAATAACAACTACCTACCCTTCATCAAGTTACTTTGCTTTTTTTTTGTATCGAGTTTCCAAAAGTTGTAGGTTTTTTTTCCCATCGCGGCAACACTGAGCGTGGGAATCTGACTGACAGGCGGCCGAAAGTGACGTCACCTGAACTGACATTGCATCGTCGCGTCGCGTCGCGTCTCGTCTCGTCTGGGTTTGAAGCGGCTTCAAGATGCATCGAGCGGCGCCGCGCGTTGCATCTTGATGCCGCTTGAAAATGACATTGCAGCGTCGCGTCGCGTCTCGTCTCGTTGCCTCCTGTGGGAATTGACCCTTATGTGCCAACAGAAGTGACACTGTCAACAGAGATAAAAAATTACCCCATAATGATAGTCAATAAAGAGAAATAGGTAATTTATTCTTATTTATTGAATGAAAGACGAAATTATCACACACTTTTTTCTTTTTTCATTTCACCATTTACTTAGCGTTTCTAGTACAAAATGCGGCTCGGACCCATAAGTTCAGGAGTTACTATTCTACTTCTTGCTAGAATTTGTTGATTTTCTAATCAAACCAATTTTTAGGTAATTACTTTTTATTATGCGAAAACAAGCTTATCTACTATTAAACGAACAAGTATCACTTATTATGAAGGTTTACGCGACTTACTTACGAGCCAGAACCGTCTACCAAATAAACAACAAGTAAGTCGCGTAAAATCTTCATAATAATTTATAAGCTCATGTACCTATCGTAATTCGTTTACAAACTAAGCCCGCCGAAGGAACAAGCCTCTTTAACACAACATCCCCCCATCCCCCTCCACATACCTACCCTGCAGGTGCCTACTACAATGGGTCTTTCTCAGCTGAAACTAATTTGTTCCCGGACCCGTCTACATCGGCCGCTATACATAAACTGCAGCGAGTTTAGTGCTAACAAGCAAAGCAAGGAATTATGTGCAGGTAGTGTTGCCGGGTATAAAAATTCACAAAACAACCAAATGTATTTACTGAAAACCGATGTAGGTGCCTTATTATCAAGTACAGCTGTAATAAGACAAGCAGTATAGACTAAGCTCCCATTTTTTTTTATTTTTTTTTGCGTTGGTAGGGGGAAATCATCAATGATACCATAAGGCCCGGGCGTTTATGGTATGCCCGACTCCGCTGGGTTACCCCCAGGCGACCTACGGACTAAAACCCCCTCCCTGTGACTTATCGTTGGTATGCAATCCAACGTTTTAGACTGTAAATGTTATTAGTTAATACTGTGACTTAAATTGTAACGTATGAGTGTGTTAGTAAAGTTAGTAAGTTAGTTTTTTTTTTTTTTTTTTTTAGGTAACTTAATTAAAAGAATGAACCTATTTAAACATGGTGGACCCGTTTGCTTTTGCCGCCTTTAGAAAAGACTCTTCAGCAAAACATAGAAAATGGGTCCGCTGTTTACTCTCTGCCATTATTTCCTGCAGATTTTGTTCCGTTAGAGCACATTCCATTCTGCACTCGCATTCGTGCCGTTTCAACCCATATTTTGGGCATTCAAATAGAATGTGTCGAACAGTTTCCTCTTTGGACCCATCGCAGGTGCAGTATGGGTTGTCTACTAGTTTAAATCTGTAGAGATATGCTCTTATTCCTCCATGCCCTGACATTAATTGTGTTCTAATGTTTTTGATGCCTATTTTCATTAGGACCTTATGAGCCAGTCTGACATCTCCGAAGAACATTTTAGTGGTGGACCCTGTATTGCTGCTGGTATATCTTTCCTGCCACAAAGCCAAAGTGTCCGCGCGAATGCATCCCTTTGCATATGACAGAGGAAAGTCGTCGTAGACTTGTGCTGTTCTACTCTTGAGGGCAGCTTGTTTAGCCAGTTCATCAGCCCTTTCATTCCCAGCTATTCCTGCATGTGCTTTTATCCAATACAGAGCTACACTGTTACCTTTCTCTATTATTTCATGGATTCGAGTGTGAATCTCTGCAGCAATTGGATTTTCTGGCTTTGGGTCACAGATTGCTTCCAGTGCTGACCTGGAATCGCTTATAACCGCGCCTGTGCTATCTTTTTTTAGCCTCAGCTAAGAATTTGCACGCGCGTAGTATAGCCACCAGTTCAGCCTGGTAGACGCTGCAGTGGTTTCCTAGCCGCATGGTCATTTTCTGCACTTCCGCTTGGTTTCTCCATACTGTGACGGCTGCTCCAACTTTTCCTTCTATTTTGCTACCATCGGTAAAGAGATGGTAGTCGGTAGTTGGAATGTTGTCGACATCAGCTTGGGATTCTATTTTGCCGAAGGAGGTGGAAAGTCGTTTAGCTGGATGAGGCATAGAGAATGGGCTGACCCCTTTTCTCTAATTTTCTACCAGGAAGATCTTGCAGTGGTTTTCCGCGCTTGATTTCGTACAGCCTCCCTTGTTCCATCAGCCTGAGATCTAGCGGAAGTACTCTGGCAATCAGAGCGCTTGAGATGAGAGATGTGGTCCTATGCGCTCTGCAAATTTTTAGACAGAACGTTCTTGTGAGTGAATTTAATATCTTCTTGGCGTATTGTTTCTCTGCCACTGAAGCCCAAGCACCCGCACCATATAGCACAATGGGTTCTATTACTGCTAGGTAGAGCATTCTCGTTATTTCTGGGTTTAATCCCCAAGTTGTTCGAATGGTCTTGGCAAGGCGCTTATATATATTTATTGCCTTTTTGTTGGCGTTTGCTAGGTGAGCCCTGAAACTGAGATTGCGATCGATGGTAAGCCCTAGAAATTTAATGGAGTCTGTGCCTTTAATAGGTGTGCCTTGAAGATTGAAAATCGGTTCTTCATATTTTCGCTTTTTAGTTATGATTACGGCTTGTGTTTTGTGGGCAGCAAATTTCATCTTGAACTTCTTACCCCACGCACTCACCATATCCAGAGCTAAGTTAATTTTTCGCTCAAGATCATTAGTGGTTTTGCCACAGGCTATAATAAGTATGTCGTCTGCAAAGGCCTGAAGATGTGCCTCCAGATTTTCAGCATCCTGAAGAAGAGGATCCATTTGGACATTCCACAGAAGTGGTCCACAAGTGGACCCCTGGATGCATCCAATGTTTGTATCCCTTCTGGCCTCAGCACCCGCATATGTAAGCTTTATGGATCTTTCATTCAGGTAACTAAAGAGGAGACGAAGAATTGATTTGTCAGTACTCCTCTCGTAGAGCTCCTGCTGTATTGCGGGCCACCACGCATTGTCAAACGCACCTTCGATGTCTAATGAAACCATGGCAATTATTTCTTTCCTCTTTAGGCCTTCGTTAACTACAGAAAGAGCGTCATATAGAGCATCTTCGGTGCTGCGTTGCGGAATGAAACCGTATTGCCTCCGGCTCAGCTTACCTGAACTGCAGAGATCCCATTTGAGTCGGTTGACAAAGAGTTTTTCCAGGATTTTGCCCAGCACCGGGAGCAAACCGATCGGACGATAAGATTTCGGCGATGTGTAGTCATCTTTTGCAGGTTTTGGAATCACCTTTACTTTCGCTTTTTTCCAACTAAGCTCCCATTGACAAAGACCATGGAAACTGCCAATGTCAGAGCTGGCAACCTAAGCGGGTTCTCATCGCCAAAGGCGTCTCTTTAAAAAGTTGTGTGATGTAAATTTTGGAAATAAAATAAGTTTTTTACGGATAAAAAAAACCTGCCAGGATTTCGGATGGCCACCCACACAATGTTATGACCTCCTAAACATAATCTATCGTTATAGCATACTTTCAATCGGTAGACTTATGAGGTAAGACTTTGTCAATGGGAGCTTAGAATAGTATGGTTATGGATGATGACAGGGTTGCATTAATGAAACCTCTTTCGTGACGCAAATTCTACCTCAAACTTTGAATCAAAGATAAACCTTGAGTGTATAAGTTTTCAAAAATATTGTGACTAAAACAAATGTATTTTCTTTTTTCTTCTTTCTTTCTTTCAAATACCGGTGACAAAGGGTCCGCTGACCCTTTGGCGTGTCGACGCTTTTCACAATGGGAAAGCCCATCTTCACTTAACCAAGATACAATACAGCAGCATTCTAACTAATTGTAGTAAAAAAATACTAGGCAATGAGTCTAATGCTGAAGCTGCCTTTTGAAGGCACTAATTGAGTGGGCCTAATAATATCGAAAAATATCAAAATTTAATAAGCATAAAAATACTAACACAGCCCGATTATATCCTTAAACCTGGCAACCCAGATCGCGTGAAATTATGTGCAAAAAGCTGTTCGTGTGCAAAAATACGACCCTTTCTGCATTACAATAACTTCATGTGTTATTATGAGCTACGTTACAACCGCCTCCTTTTTACATGCATTCTCATGAGAACATGTTTTTTACCATGTTTTTTGAACGATTTTATTTGCATAGTGTATTAGATGGGTACTACCTAGGTAATACGCTGAGCATCCAAGGTTAGATTTTGATCAGACTCATATTACAGGGGCCTAAATATTTCAATAAGCAAATTTATGAGTGATAGTTTCTTGAGTTTTTTTTTTAAATACATACATACGTCACGCCTTTATACCTTGCGGGGTAGGCATAGTGTCAACGGACGTAAAAATACGGTTGGTATCGCCACGTCTGACAAATATTTGAGAGCCGTTTTAGCTATTGTCGTGTATCGCCTGTCGCCTAAAATTGCAATACACATGAAACCCTTGAGTGCTTTAGTCGCTTCTTACTACACCCACAGGAAAGGAATGGGGTGATGCTATTCTAAGCCGGCATCACACGGCAATATTTATTTTATAATATATAATAATAGAAGCGCAGCGCAACATGTAAGCATTCCATCACAATTAAAATAATATATGACACAAACACAAAAAGTTTCCATCGTCATAAACATGGCTTGCATTGCTCCCCTCATTAATTATTCGTACGTGTTATAATGTATAAGTGGGCTCATTAAAAGTTGGCGTTTGTCCAACTTGAGCCCCCGTGAGCCAACGGGAGCCACCGTGGGCCAACTTAGGCGAGAACCACACATGAAATCTCTTGCTATGCTATATCAACGCTGCGTAATGCAAGGAAAATCTGCATTTCCACTGATTCCCACCTTCATCATAGAAATACGGGTTATGTCTGACGATTTGACAGACACATCCACTAGGGTATCACACAATGCTGCGTCGACGGAGGTGTCTGTCAAACTACAAAATTATGGAGACAGCGCGCGGGGCGTCTTTACAAATGGCTCATTCAGTACTAGCGACGATTGTGACGCTTACTGGAATGAACTGAAATCTAAGAGGGATTCATGGTTACTAAGGAAATGGTAGCCACGTACGTTATGATTAAAATTGTTTCAATATTACGTTCTTTTATCAGATTTTGATATTCATATATTAATTTAAGAATTTTGACAGTAATAACCCCGGCTATGACGTAAAAAGTGACAATCGCGAAAATCCTGAGTAGGGTCGAGTGATTCTTTTGTAAACACTATTTTGTGGTCAAACCGTTTGACGCAGACCGTAATTGTATGGGTACAAGATGGGCCCTAACGAATGCGTCAAGCAGCCCTAAAATAGCGTGGCAACGGACGTTAGGTGTGATCCACGCTTTATCCGGTGTTGGGAGCGGATTCTGCGTACTAGGTTAAGCCGGGCTAAGCGGCGGTAGTTTAAATAACGATTTTAAAATGTTTTAAACTTGATACGACTTTAATAAGGTTTGCTTCAAAACCCTCTTTTGTTAATCGGAATCATTTTGATAGCAGCAGTAGACTACGGCTGGAATAGCTCTCCTCCTCATTTGGTTACTTTTGCAGACTCACTAAGTCGAAGGCGAAACCACGCTAGAAGAAAAGTTTTTTTGAGTATTAGTCATACTCGCCACGTTTGGCAGATGCGTTGATATGTGTAGTGTAGTTTGTTTGGATATGTTTGGCATGACGATCATTTCAGCATTAGGGGACGAAATGAAGTAATACTTTTGTAATACTATTCTATGCTAATGGAGTGTAGGTATGCTAAACAATGGACGTCTCATGGCTGTTGATGATGAATAATTCTTCGTTTTCCACATATAAGCATCCACAATTTTAATCTCGAGGTAAACAAATACCTCTATTACACCATTTATGATAAATTTTTCATGGCTAGCATAAAAACGATTCAGCTTCAAAACCCTTTAGCAAATTCATCGAATAAATCTCAAAAATTGCAACGGAGCAGCGATTCAGGACTACGTTCAACCGATTAATATTTGAACTCTAAATTGCTTTAGCGTGCAGCTATCTAGGTGTCTTGGTAAACTGGTTAAGCCACGGCTGACTATATTAATTAAAAGTTTTAGACATTAGGTCAGACGAAGTTACTGTCTGTTTGAATGGCCTCTCCTGTACCCGTTTAACCTAATTCCTGCTGATTCATTAATGTGCTCCGGGCCTAATTTATTGGCTGCCTTTCAGCGGTGTTTCTTGTGCCTTTGGATACATAACGAGTATATACTGTAGAGTAGATACATCTGTAGCAATAGGCCCAATCCCAAGTCCAATACGTAATATTGTCAGAAATCTAAAACAACCATGTGCCAGGTACCTAGATTGGACATGACTTGTGCGTACTACATAACTATTAGCTAGAGCTCGTGAGTTTTTTATTATTATTTTTAAATTATCTTACTAAACAGCTCACAAATCTTCGTTTAATTCTATTTCACGACAGCATGACCATTTTTGCTGCAAAAAGCTAGTCAATAAGTATGATAAATCAATCAAGCTTCATATCGCATGCTAAAAAATCAACGGGTATATTTGCAAAATCAACGCGGGTATATTCGACTATCCAATCTCGCTAGATTCAGCTGTCGATCGCAATGACAGTGACTGTGTGACGTCATCAAGCCATAGCAGCACTGACTCGTGAAATGCTGTGTGTGCAAAACTTGCTGTTTTTGATTAAGCCAGGAATATCACGATGGGCTTTAAATTTTTTTTTTTTAATTTACCAAACTATCACTGCAGGCATTTGAACCTGCGACTATTGGCATCTGTACTGGCAACGCCTCTACCAACTGGCCTACTGCGTTTTAAACCTTGCCTCCGTAGCCTTTTTCATAAAGATGTTGATTAAAAAAAACCTGTTTCTACCTGTGGCGGCTATGAAAAGCGGTTTAAAATGTCCTGGGTATGGTCAGCAGTGCTTGCCGCGAATGCCACATCTGAAATCGCGTCCGATGACTGCTTATTGATTGGCGATTATCGCAAATACCTTTCAAAATGAATAAACCTAAGCTCAACAGTAAAGTGATTACTATTGATGACGAAACGGACTTCACTGTCGTGATATGAACAATAGTTTCGTGGTAGCAGTTGTCCATAGAATCACCCAGCAAAGTTTGCTCACTGGCATTGAGTCCACAGCCAGCGCTGTGAATCGGCCGCGTGGTGCATCATTTGCGGAGTGAAACGTTATTGACAGCCAACGTTGACAGCAGTACTCGTACTGGCGGGAAAAAGGGATGTGCAATATGAACAAATAAGCCCACGCGATCAATCTAGGGTTAAATAATCGTCAATGTTGTTTTTAATATCTAAGATTTTGATTAGAAAGACCATAAAGAACAAATTTTAAGTTGTCAAAGTGGAAGCTGTAACATAAACAAAAGCTATAAAAATTTACTGTCGAATTTAAAGGTAACTTGAAAAAGATACATCACATGGTAAATAAAAGCTATTTTAAGGCGAAATCAGCTCAGAAAAGTCCGCGAAATCGTTCGAAATTTTCGATGCTATTTCTTGAAATTTCCATAAAATAATAAGTAATTATTTGTATGACTCTTTCAAGATATATTCTACAAAACTATGGGACCCAAAACACGATTGGATAAAGTGGCCTCGATAGAAAAAAATCACAAAGTAAGCTCGAATTTTTTTTGTCTGAAAACTTGAACGATTTCATTGTTATTCAATATTTATTATTTCATTTTGTGTCCTCTTCTTCCTTTTTGAATTTATAATGAATCTATGGGCTTACATTTTCAAATATCTCTATGTATCATTTTATATTACGAAAAATGTTCAGATTTCTCGATTGAAGCGTCATCGTCTGTTTCTAACACAGCGAAAAGGAAAGGAACTTACTTTTTGGGACTGATTTCGCCTTAAATATTTAAAATATTTATTATGACTAGGTACTAAAGACAGCTTTAGAAAAATAACGATTATTTTGTTCCCGTCTCTAGCTAGGAACATGCAGTGCTAGTTTGTTCGTTGACCGCATGTCGCCTGTCATCTCGTCGATATCACAATGTACACCATTGCACGCTGTATCGGTGATTTCAGCGTGATTTTCATGAGTCACGTGTTTGTATTCTGGCCTCGGAACTGGCTTTAGTTTCTAGATACCTACTCCTACTACTGCTACTACAGCCACAACAGTCCCCTTTTGGACATGGATCTCCCACATACTCACCTCGCTTGGCAGGCGGATACGCGAGCGCAGTGCAAGATGTTATGCTCGCAGAGAACGCTGCTGCCCATTCCCTGGATCCATCCCTTAGTCGCTTTGTACGACAACCATGACAGTAGAAATGAAGTGATGCTATTCTAAGCCGGCCCAACAAGGCATATTAGGTTTATTCATGTTTATTCATGTATATTACCTAGATTGTTGTTGTCAAGATACAGTTTTATTAACTGTTTACAAACAATAGAAAATTCAAGGTCGTCCAATTAATTATTTCCCTAGCGAAACACCCGACTTGACAAATCAAAACAATTAAATGGAACACAAAAACAAACAAAAAAGACTTTACGATAAAAAAAGCTTTTCTTTATTTATTTGAAAAAGTTGACGACCTTCATTTGAAGCTTCGATTTTAAAGTTGTGTGGGTATTTCAATATGTACAGAAATGCTAAAGCATTTATAATATTTCAGCACATTTTTTCAGTGCCCCGTGAAAGGCTAAGCCGGGATAAGCTTACACATCGTTTCGTTTCATGTTTTTGCAGTTTTAAATCACGCATTGCAATAAAACATTCTCGGAATTCAGTAGGTATTATAGAAATATGGAGTAATATTTCATACGCTAAAACTTTCAAAAAATATTACCGATTATCAAAAATTCCTGAACAATACCTATTTAAAAATACATCATACGTAGGTAGGTAATTTAATAAAATAGTTTCTTGAAGAATAGAATAGGTGAAATAAAATTAATTTTACGTTTATGTCAAAGAAATATGACAAAATTAAAAGAAATATTAATTAGTAAACTATCCGTGATTCAAGAAAACAATTCTCATATCTTAAATTAGTGCTGTTTCTTCCTCTCAAATACCTAGACTAAGAAAATAATAGGAGATTATTTATGTCATGTCATGTTTGAAAACGTCAATGGTTCTTCGCCATTTTTAGTCACTTGACGCCTTATTTTGACTAATTTGATATAAAGTGACAGCACTATAGTCCGACAACTTCGTGCGCGACCCTCCTGCGGGGTACAGACGGTGGGGGAGCGAGGAAGCACGTCATTTTAATATGACGTGCGGCGCGGGTGCGCGTGTCTCCCTTCCCCGCTACACCTCCCGCTACCCGCTGACATCACCCCCCCAACGTCTGTCACCCCTAGGGAGGGTCGCGCACGAAGCTGTCGGACTATAATTTAAAATAGTATTCTCGAATCGCGGCTACAGTTTTGTATTTGTCAATTAAGCAGAATTATCTCAAAGCAATAACCAAATCTTGTTGATAGTTCATGTTGTAGTTGCGCGGTTTAAACGAAAACAGATATCACTACTTGGGTAAACTTGGTTTACCAATAATATACACAAGTTCATTGTAGAATTTCAGACTATCAGGTTCAGTAATAAATAATTATTGTTTATTTTTGTTCCTGAATAAAAGCAGTTTTTTTTAGCACACATAGATATGAGGTCAAGTAATAAATTCTCTTAACTTATCTTAAATTAGCGCTGTCACTTTCTATCAAATTGGTTTAGAAAAGACAGGAGATCTTGTGCTACATTTAAAGCTATCTACTAAATCACACTATCGATTACAAAAACAGCAACGAAATCTGTTGCGAGGTTTAGTAGGAGTTAGCAAAATCCAAGAAAGATAGATGACATACAGAGGAACGTAAAAAAAAACCGATTTAATTTTATACTATGTATTGATTTGAGTGCAACGACTGAACAAAGCAAAGCCTCATGATCATTAAAGTTGACAGCCGATGTGGCGCAGTGGTTAGTATACCTGCCTGCCACGCAAAGGTTCCGGGTTCAATTCCCGGTGGGGTCACTCACAAAGTTGATAAGTATTTATCACTTTGTGAATTTGTTCCCAGTCTGGTTAGGACATTGCAGGCTGAACCACCTGATTGTCCGCAAGTAAGATGGTTCCGTGCTTCGGATGGGCACGTTAAGCCGTCGGTCCCGGTTGCTGTCTATGATGGCGGTCGTTACACAACCATGTCAGAGGCCTGCCACTTGCAGTAGGCGGTTGAAAAACTCTGACACTAGGATTCATCGGGTCTTTGAACGACTCGGTGTTCCACACGAAAAGAGAAGAGACTAAAGTTGATATTAAAACGAAATTCAATAAAACCATCAAAACTCGACATCGAACACGAGGGTAGGCACTAATAAAGAGCAACTTTATGCAAAGCTTGTCACCGGCTGTCAGTCGGCGAAAGTTAACAAAAGTGTCGGCGGCTGTCGACAGTCGCGTCTACCCTTTAGTGAGGAGTGACGTCACAATGCCCGCCGGGACAATGACGCGGCAGCTCGGCGCAAAACGACGATTTTTTATCTGTGGGATATTAGAGACTATAGGCGAAAGTTCTACAGTGAGCAGTTTTGTACGTATTTACGGAAACAAAAGAACAATTTACATGTAGGTACAGACCAATTTGACTGGTTTTTATACTAAGTAGCTAAGATCCTTGATCCCTCCTTCTTTTTCGTGTGGGACACCAAGTCGTCCATGGGTAGGTAAATTTGCTGGTGATGCGGGGGTTTTAACTTACTTTATCAGAAAGAAAATTTCACCAAAGTTAAAACATTTATGTGGGTAACAAATGCGTAAAAAAAATTACATAGATTAAATATAGGGAAAACATAAAAATGACACGGTTGTCACTCAGCGACGAGTGTTCAGTGAGAAAAATACACTCACCTTCAGGGAAAAACTTAAAACCTGTCTTAAGTATGGTACAGGCATAAATAGTTTCATTACTAATTTCAACAAAACTTTCAAAGCATCGTTCAAAGTAAGGACTCAAAAACAAAAACTTAAAAGCATTCAACAGATTAAATGGATAACTAGCGGTATCAGGGTTTCGAGCCTTATGAAACGATTCTTAAATACATCGGATTCTAGGATAACTGACAAATCAATATTAAATTATCGTAACACTTATTTTACATTATTTCGTAAGGTCGTCAGACTCGCTAAAAAAATATCAGTGCAACGTCAAATAAGTAAGGCTGTAAATTCCAACAAAGCTATCTGGAGTGTAGTAAATAAACATCGCAATAAGAATGTAGCAAAGACTAGAAATAATATATTAATAAAAATCGACAACCAAATAGTTAGAGACCCCCAAAAAATTGTGGAAATTTTCTCTAAGCAATTTGACTACGGAATGATTACTAACTCCACAAATTTTACAAAAGCTATTAATGTACTTGAAGAAACAACACCCAGAGTTGTACAAGAGCTTAGGTGGCAAAGAATTACTGAGACAGAAATTTGTAAACTCATTTCAAAAATGGATGATAAAAAATCGTTTGGATATGATGAGGTTCCAATTACTGTAATCAAACAAAATATAGATATATTAGCTAAACCACTAACACAAATATTCAATGAGTGTCTAGAACGAAATGTTTTCCCCGACCAATTCAAGACTGCTAAAATTATACCAATTTATAAAAAGGGCATGAAAACCGACCCAAAAAACTATAGACCGATATCTTTACTCCCAGTCATATCCAAATTATTTGAGAAATTAATTAAAGTCAGGTTAGTGAATCACTTAAATGTTAATACCATTTTAAGTGCAAGACAATTTGGTTACCAAAAAGGGATTGGCACAACTGAAGCCATTAATGCTCTCATAGATGAGGTAGTAACTAATCTTAACGAGAAACAGAAAGTCGCAAGTATATACTTAGATCTGAGCTCTGCCTTCGATTGCGTTGACCATGATATTTTATTGCAGAAGTTAGATCATTATGGAGTGCGGAACGAAGAACTCAGACTACTATCAAGTTACCTAAAAAACAGAAAACAATTTGTAGAGTTAAAAAGTATAGAGGGTAACAATGAGATCACCCATAAATCTAAAAATACGTATCTAGGGAGAGGTGTACCCCAGGGATCTATTCTCGGGCCTATACTTTTTATTGTGTTTATCAACGATTTAATAAATTATTTCAACGACGTAGTTCCTGATGTCACTCCTATCGTTTTCGCGGATGACACTAGCGCTGTCATATCAGGTAGTAATATTCGCGATCTCGAAAATAAGACAAATGAGACATTGAAAGCTTTCTCAGAATGGTTCTCCATTAACAATCTGCAGCTTAATACGGGTAAAACTAATGTTATGCTGTTTCGAACTACAGCAAATAATTCTGATAATTTAGACATAAAATTAGATAGTCATCGCATCAATTTAGTGGAAACTGTCAAATTTTTAGGCGTTAAAATTGATTCACTTCTAAATTGGAAAAATGAGGTGGAACGCGTGGTAAACAAAATAAGTTCATCATGCTACGCATTACGAAGTCTTCGTGAAGAAGCAACTGTCTCACAGCTCAAAGTGGTGTATCATGCTTTAGTTGAATCCCATCTGCGTTATAGCATACAGCTGTGGGGCAAAAGTTATGATTATAATATAAATAAAGCCTTTACAGTTCAAAAACGAGCAATAAGAACAATTTTTCGTCTACAACAAGAAGTTTCATGTAAGGAATATTTCACTAGGCTTGAGGTGTTAACTGCTCCATGTCTATACATATTCATAATACTATGCGACTTAATGAAGTATCCAGATAAAATAGAAACACCCTCGCAAAGGGAACATAGACTGGCCACTAGACGTAAAGATATTCCGGTTTCGAGTCACACGGTTCTCAGTAGATTAAACATCTTCTGCCATAGCTCCCGTTTTCAGGCCAAACGGTTATTCAATAAGCTTCCCCTGGAATTGAAGTCTATTGTCAAAGCATCAATCTTTAAAAGAAAACTTAAAATATTTCTTCTGGAAAAATGTTTTTATTCTGTGGAAGAGTACATTAGTTATAATAAGACATAACGTAAGGAAAGGATGTCATTATTTCTTTGATTATTTCATATATTTTTTTGTTGTATAATATTGACATTTAATTACCTACCCATGACATCATAGAATCAAATTGTTTAAATACTGATAGACTTATTGATAATGATTATTAACTTTATTTATTGTAAAATATTATTATAATTGATGTGATGTAATTTTCAACGCAATGTATTTTGCTCAGAAATAAACAAATTGAATTGAATTGAATTGAATACTTCTATTCTTAGACCTGATTTATTTTATTTCAGCACGAGAGCTTTTTTCAATTCAACACAGATAAAAATAATATTTTAGCACAAACCGTAACTCTTTTTTTACCATCGGTCGCCGGTCGATAACAAATCAAGTTCAGAAATAAATTGAAGTCTCTACAATAATCACAGCCAAGGGAAATTGAAGAAATATAAGATGAATTTTTAAATAAAAAAAAACACATCAAAGGGAATCCTCAAGGATCTAGAGTGAATAATAATTTTGATAAGGATCTCATGTCATTTACAACTACAGTCCAAGTTCTAAACAAATAATACTGTAATATGTAACTATAGCTCCTGATTCTGTCAGTCTTTTGGGGATTGAGACTCGCTTTCAGGTTTTGGAAGAAGCGAATTACTTAGCCGAGAATAATGGAATTTGATTAAATTACAGAAAAGTAGATTGGGTTACTATCTGCCAACGTCAACTAGTATTGATTTAAGTAAGCAAGAAGAGACTTTTCTTCTTTAAAATTGAATTGATTCTGTAATAGGCACCACATCACATTGCTAAGGATTTACGTAATACCCATTATTAAAAGAACTCACCTATTTAGTGCGAAAGTGCGAATCTGCTAGGCATCGGTCTCATGAGTATCTAACATCACATCGACATACCTATCGGTATGAGTTTTGTCCTTTACGATAAACTTCTTGTGCCCAAGCGGGGTAATCGCTAAACTTTATGTAGTTTAGTTTAGTTTTTACGCTGATCTATAGTCCGACAAGTTCGTGCGCGACCTTCCCTAGGGGTGACAGACGTTGGGAGGGGAGATGTCAGTGGGTAGCGGGAGGTGTAGCGGGGAAGGGAGACACGCGCATCCGCGCCGCACGTCATATTAAAATGACGTGCTTCCTCGCCTCCCCACCGTCTGTACCCCGCAGGGAGGTCGCGCACGAACTTGTCGGACTATAGTAAAGGGTGAACAAAAGACGAAAATTTTATTTTGTAACATAATTAGGCAACAGGTTTCCGGTTTTCGTCCAGGACATAGCACAGCCACCGCTCTTCTGAAAGTAACAGACGATATTCGAGCTGGAATGGAAAGAACCATGGTTACATTACTTGTGTTAATAGATTTTTCTAATGCTTTTAACAATGTCGACCATGATGTGCTATTAGCAATTCTCTCCTACCTGAATGTCCAGTCTGAGGCCTTATTGTGGTTTTCATCATATCTTCGAGGTCGCCAGCAAGCTGTACGTCTCAACCAGTCAATTTCTGATTGGTGTGACCTGACTGCAGGCGTTCCTCAAGGTTTAATTTTATCGCCCTTGCTATTCTCCATCTTCATAAATGAAATCTCCAAATCGCTTTGCTGCTCATACCACCTTTATGCTGATGACCTTCAGCTATATACACAGTGTCATTTTGAGTGATATCAATGAGGCAGTATTGCTTGTAAACAGGGATTTGGCAAGTATTCATCAGTGGTCCTCAAAATTTGGTATCACCGTCAACCCAAGCAAATGTCAGGCCATTTTATTGGGAAGTTCTCGTCAGCTTGCCAATATTCAGCTGTCCGCTATGTCTGATGTTACCTATGACTGTGCCAAAATTGATATATGCTCTCATGTCAAAGATCTGGGACTCATTCTGGATAGCACGCTGAGCTGGGGTAATCAGGTGGCCAATATCACTCGTAGAGTAATTTACACGCTTCGACTACTTTATCGTTTTAAAAATTTTCTCCCAACAGATACCAAGCGAATGCTAGTACAAGCTCTATGTCTCCCGATCATCGACTACGCTGATGTGTGCTATCTAGATCTCTCGTCTGACCTGCTTGACAAGCTTGACCGACTGCTGAACCGCTGCATACGATATATTTTCAATCTTCGAAAGTATGATCATGTGTCGGCTTTTCGTCATCAGCTAGGATGGCTCCCGATACGTGAGCGGAGACAAGTCAGGGTTCTCACTACCTTGTACACCGTGTTGAACGATAAATTTGCGCCAGACTATCTGAGGTCTCAATTTAGTTAGCTCTGTGACACTCACGGCCGACAGCTCCGTTCATCTCACAACCTTGCGCTTGAAATACCCCTCAGTAGGTCAGCCTTCTTTAGTAACTCCTTTACGGTTGAAGCAGCCCGCCTTTGGAACACATTGGCGCCTGAAATCCGGAAAGCACCCAATCGTGTAGCTTTCAAGAAATTGGTGTTCGACCACTTTGTTCGGCTGCTCCGACTGCATCGCAAGTAAAACTCTTGCATTTTTATCACTGATCAAATCTCCATTTTTGTGCAGGTATATGACAGGAAATCTTTGCCACGTTTTAATTTTCACTATTAGGTTAGAGTTGAGTGAGTCTATGGTCAGCTGTCGAATGCACAGATCACTAATGTTTTTGAACGAAAGAGCTTTTTCACACATTTGAATCTAGATGGCGCTAGCAGTTTTTCCGCCTTAGTGTTTAACAGAGCATTATTTATTTATTTCTGTTTACAATAGAGTAGTATTATATATATTATAAGTTTATGTAAGTTTATTTAGGCAGTATTTATGTAGGTATATTCTAGGATTGATTATGTATGTATGGTATCTAGGTATGTATTTGTATTAATAGGCATTTTTTGTTTTCTCCATAACGAAATGTTTTCACACCCAAGTGCACCCGTATCTTTTTCTCTCTGTTTACCCTCTGGTTGGCCGGTAGAGAATGCCGCGTGGCATTAGGCCCGCCTTTTGTACTATGTGCAATAAAGTATAAAAATAAAATAAAATAAATAAACAGTTTTGCTTCCGGTTCAGCTCTTCTGTTAAGACAGTTAGAGTATGAAATTGCGTCCTTACGGACCACGGTGCTAATCTGCGAGGCATCGGTCTCATTAGTGTTTTACTACAAATATTATGTATTATGAATCATTTTTTTTAAGTGTACTTAACCTTTCGAGGACAAGCCCTGCATCTCTATTAGTATGTCTTTGCTCAGTTTTCAGAACCAAGTCAGTATCAGCACTAAGCAAACAAAAACATGTTACTTGAAGAGCTGCTGATAATACATATTCGAATTACATTCACATCCTCTTCAAAATGTGCTTCACCAGTACCTACAGTTCAGTTTTCATTTCCTTCCAATTCCAACCCCGCTCTTCCCTTTCCTGCACTCGGGATCATTTTAATCCACTTTGTGACAGGCAGACTGACAGCCAGCGACATTCGTACTTAGCTAGCCTTCATTCAATTTCTGGGAATCCGACAAAAATGTTTCAAGAGCTTATAAATCAGTTAGAAATTATTTTGCCTTTGTATTATAGTAGTCTTTTTAGTTAGTATTTTTAGCTTTTAAAAGCTTTCGTTTTGTTGAAAAAGTTAGGGTTTAAAATATCAGTATTTTTTATTAAATAATCAATCTTCATATTAATGTTTCCTTTTAGTACTTATCACATATTTTTGCTAAATAATCGATCATCAATATGACTGCTGTTTGCTAAATAAGTATTTCTTTTATGTTTTCTATTTTATCTGGACATTTTTGTTCGTTGTCGTAGTGGTCGTCACATTCTTTTGTTTTAGCATATCTACCAATTCTTCAAAACTTAAAATTCTACTTATATGGCCATAATGAAATACTGTTGCTTATACTGAACCTTTAAGAACGAAACTTTTAAGAAAGTTCAATCCCCAATAACTGAATATCAATCTCGTTCAACTTTTGTTAAATATTATTACAATGTTAATCAACTGAATATTCGTAATTATTCTTCTTTGTTCGCGGTTTCTTTGTTCACAAAGGAGGCAGTGTAAATGATACTTTATTGAGCAAAAAGTATATTTATTAAAAAACAATGCCTGACTACAATAGTTTCAAAGTCAGTTATGGGATTTCAATAAAGTAAGTGTCTTTCGCGCTGCTGAGATAAATCTAACAACACATTATAATATCAACATTCACACAGGCATTTGGAAATTAGCCCGTGAAAAAGAATTTTATTGTCCGCATATACGAAAAACATAACCCTGTTTCTGAGGGAGTCAAGTAAAAATTAATACCATCTTTATTATTGCGTCCAAAACTGATTCAATATCAGATTGCAGATACTTATTTGAGTCCAATATCAGCTTTAATGATAGTGGAAATTTTAAGTCACTTTGATGTTGTGGTTGCTGGTTTATTGAAAGTCTGTAATTGGCCAATAAGTATCAACTACGTAACCAGTTACATAATGTGCATAATTATGCACATCGACGAACTGTGTAAGAGAATTGGCCGTGCGTGCTTCGCGCTGCGACGTCTGGCGAATACCGCATCCAAGGGCATCGTAAGGGCTTGCTACTATGCCACTGTCCACTCCAACATCACATACGGCTTAGAGCTGTGGGGACGAGCCGCGGACTTCGAACGGGCGTTCGTGATGCAGAAGAGGGCTATACGTGCGATGGTCGGCATACCTGACGACGAATCATGCAAACCGTTCTTCGTCGAACTTGGAATATTGCCATTAACTTGTGAGCTCATCTACCGGGTAGCAATGTTTACAAGCACGAATTTAGAGAAATTCAAGCCCAAGCCAAGCAACCTGTCACATAATCTGCGCATAACTTAAAAAACCAGTTGCTCGTGCCACGACACAAGCTGTCTAAATCGCAACGTTCTGTGTACGTGTTGGGTCCAATGGTGTATAATCGCTTGCCGGACACGATCAAAGATGCAGCTTCAACTCAAATATTTAAAACTAAATTGAAAAGTTGGCTTCGAGAGAAGCAGTTTTATGATTTTAAAGAGTTTGTGGGTGCCCCACTAACGTGATTAATTTGTTATTTTAATTAAATATTATAACTTATTTTTAATTTATTGAATTTGCAATTTTAATTGTTATTATAATTCAATCAATTTATACAAAATGACTTGTAACAAATGTTATTAATAAATATATTGTATTGTATTGTATTGTATGTAAGAGCAACTTCATAAATTGCCGTGTGAGACGGTGTGATGCCGGGTCAAAATAGCAACACCCAAAATCTTTCCCGTGGGTGTCGTAAGAAGCGACTAAATAATTTGAGGGTTAATAAGTGTTGGCTAAAAACCTGTTAAAAACCGTTTACCTTCTGCCCACCCCGCAAGGCGTAGGTGTGATATGTATGCCACTGTCGTTGTTTAGTGTTGTTTAGTATTGGCACACTTGAATGGCTGTAATTCAGAACTACGAATTACTTACCTTCAAAACCACTTAACAATCTCTTTCATAGACATGGTGCTTCAAAATACCTCGCCATACATTCAATAATTTTTATTTCCGCCACACCACCGCAACTATAGACAGTGATGCATAGAACACTGTCAAAAGGGTCGCCTATTGTCATCCCCGATTGCTCCGATCCCCGGAAACAGCTGTTCATCTGGCAGCGATGGCGGCTGCGAGACCATTCAAACCTATGCATATTCATATTAGACTGTGAGCTAGCTACGTGAGATTGTTTGCGGTTTGACGAGCCACAGAACATCTAACTAAGCAGAGCGCCAACACAACTTTATTATTAGGACTGTGGAACTATCATAATGTCGTTTAGTTGAACTTTGCTACGCTTCATCTGGATAGAAATAGCTGTTCATTTTCAAAAGAACTATGGTAGATCTAATGAGTGTTCAGAAAGTAACTATAACCTTCATCGGCTTGTACACAGTTGTTCATCTGGCAGCTTTGGCGACAGCGAGACTATTCAAACCTATACATATTCATATTAGAACAAGAGGTAATTTCTTGAAATTGTATATGATTTCATGGCCGACAACCGACAATACAGCCACGACGAGTTATAAATTTATGGCTTCAATCATAGTCAATGGGTCATGGTAAGACATGTTTGTTGACACGGATGACGGCTGCTGGTATATTGTCTTTATTGTCTAATTATTAGAGGATTAAAATAAATTTAAATTTATAACAAGGGTACTTTCATTCGTCAAGTTTAACAGCGTTTAACGCACCTAGCTCTCCAAATGTATGATATTCATAGATCCACGGGCTTTGGATTGACAGGCAGCTGCCGATTGTTCAAACAAAGTTTTTTTACAATAAAAAAAACAAAAGGTTGCATGAAGTGCGCCAAATATATTCGTGGGTTTGGCTCCAACTATTCGATTTTCATACCAAAAGGATGCAAGTATTAAATTTCGCTCTACAAAAGCTAGAAGCTGGAACATTTTTCCTCTTGTGGTTGTTGTCATTGTTATTTCAAATGTTTTTACAAGAGGTATGTTGAACATATCAATTCTACCTTGAATTAAAAAAAGTGCAGCAAATTGACAGTTTTCTAAAAACTTTTAAAAGAGGTGATCTTTACACGTAATTTCAGAAAAAAAGTGCTCTAACTGTTGGATTAAAGCACAGTTCAACTTTAATTAATTAAAGCCAACTAGATAGTTTGACCTACAACTTTGCAAAACCTTCAAGTTTCAACGTTAATAATTACAATTAATATTATACTGAAAATTTAAACCAATTTAATTTTCTAAACCGTGAAGATAAATGTGGGTAATTTAAACCGCAACCTTAAACTATGCTGCCCCGATAAGGGAAAAGGCCGCTAAGTGACTTTAGCCGCCTTTTTATATTTTTGCATTATTGAAATAAGCAGATAATTCCGCATCGACCTATCTTACCCGCATATTTTTTCGACCTTTACTTTAGAAGATACGGTTTAGCTAAAAGGCAGCTAAGTGACATTTTTAAACCCGAGTATAAACTAAAAGGCGGTTAAGTAGTTTAGCTAGACTTTGAAGTGGTTAAGGCATTTTAACGTTCTTTTTACCTACTACAATGATTTTTCTTTTTTGTCGTATGATAAGAATAATGGCCGTTAAGTGCACTAAATAACCTAAAAGACAGTAACATACGTACTTAGCCGCCTTTTTCGTTAGCAGTAGTTTTGTCAGATAAATTTCTTTAATACACTATAAAGACGCTATCTTTGTTAACAGAAACTAAAAAGCAGCTAAGTGAGTTTGACCGCTTTCTGGCATATTACAAATATTGATGGACTTGACTGTCATACTAAGGTTATTAGCGGCTAAGTCTCTGTGCTACATAAGAAGGCGGCTAACTGATAAAAAATCGATGTGAAGTTGATCACTATGAAATGAGCTTCATCGACCCCGTCAACTATATTTTGTAACTATATCTGTTTTAATATTAGAGAAAGCACAGATTTGTTTTCTTTCTGTTATTGTTTGTGCGAGTCTTTGAATGCAATTAACTGCGTATCTACGGGATTAATTAAATAAAAACACAATTAAAAGATGCAACCTTCCCTGGAAACATAAGCTCTACGTTTTAAAAAGAGAAAATATTTTATTCACTAGGCTAGCTACGAAATCAAAAATTACAATCAATCACACACACTTGCTGATCCGGAGTACCGAAACTGAATGTGAACACCTCGAGCTCAGCTGATAAGAAATGTTGAAATGGCTATATCGATGCTAAAAATTTCTAGCATGATGCTGCAGTATTCAACAACTTGCTGGTATGTTTCGACATATCTATCAAGAGTATGGATATAGTGTACAAGATGTACACCACCAAGAGCGTCTATCTAAACCAAAATAAATACCAAAGCGATTCCGAAGCAAAATTTTATCACTACGGTAAGCCGTTTTTGTAACAAACATACATCCAGACATTCCAGACCCTCAATGTCTAATCGAGATTCTAGAGTGGCTGACATAAAAAACTCTAGCCTAAATCTTCCACAAAGCTTAGCTAAATTCTTCCAGGTTTGGTTTAAGCTTCAAAGCGGAAATTTATTTAAGTAACGAGTAAGTTAATTTTATCGATACACAAGTTTATCGAAACACGAAGTAAAAAATATCTAGAAATAATACAACTGGTATAAAACAAATAATCTGTTTCTTAGAAGTTTGAATAGTTCCGTGGTCTAAATAACCCTTCTATAATATTAACGTATTTAAAGTTACACGTTTTACAAATAAAAGATTAACAAAAGGAATATTTAAATATATTATAATGAGAAATAACAATATTTTTAAAATATTAGGTACGTGTTTTAATATTTGCACGTGCAGTTTAATGTACGTCTTTCAAATACTATACTTCATCAAAGTAGGTATTTTTAATGTTTAATTATTGTTTTTATATTTAATTTGTATAATTTCTTCTAAAATCCATTTTTTTGCAACAATACGATACTAAGCAAAAGAGCGGTTAGCTGTAGAAGTTTGAAACTTAACCACCTTTTAGGCTACTTTGATATAAGTCGAACCAGTTTTTAAATTATAAAACTAAACAATAAGGCAGCTAAGTCAATAAACTAAGCTAAAAAGCCGCAAAAGTATACTTAACTGCCTTTTTGCGTCTGATGAATTTATAAATATTGCCCGTAGTAAATACGTTAAGTACATTTTACCGTTTTTCTAAAATACTGTGCAACATATTTAAAAAATAGCAATGGCAAATGATGCGTAATATACTTCTCATTATTTTGACATAAATATTTAATTTTTATCTGCAACAGAATTCAAGAAACCTGACTTTGCGGGTTTTTTCCATTTTTCTCAAAATTTACTTTTGTGGCTTAGCGGCCTTCTTTCATATCACGGCAGTATGACACTTTTGCCGATGTTTCTCCACACTTCAACCAAAAATCTTTACAAACCGAAGACGTATCTTCAACCAAAATCGCAAATTCATTCGACTTGATGGATATCTATGACAAACAAACTCATAACCTCAAACTCCAGACCGCGAGGCGTCGTTCTGACAAATAGTTTAATCAGTGTCGCGGGCCCCCATTTATTAAGCTATCAGCAACAGTCATTACGCCGTTGTAGGTTCCTGTATCGTGACAACGTCGACAGCGTAGAGTGATGTCATCACAATGGGACTTGCTACTACGCGATTAATAATCTGATCATAGTCCAGTGAGCTAAGAGAAAAATTTGATGTTGACGTTGGTATAACTATTGTACGCTCCTATTAAGCAAGGCGGCGTCATTCTGACAAATAGTTTAATCAGTGTCGCGGGCCCCCATTTACTATGCTATCAGCAACTGTCATTACGCGCACTTGCTTCTATTGCTTCTATGCGATTAATAATCAGATCTGATGATAATCCAGTAAGTTTAGAGTGTGTTGTAAAGAAGTGGGACAGAAAAGAGTGGTTTCATTGCAATTATGGTACTTTGCAACAAAAAAGATCAATCACAAATTATTCAGATGACAAGCACCGAAACACACTAACGCAAATTCAAACATCCAAGAAATCATTTTTTTTTTATATATATATATAATGGGTAAGCATTTGTCCGCAATCTCACCTGATGTTAAGTGACGATGCAGACGATGATGGAACATGCTCGCCCAGATAATGCCTATTCACTCTCGCCTTGAAAAGGCCCAGGTTATAACGTTCCGGAAACAGATCCGCAGGCAGGGAGTTCCACTCCTTAGCAGTTCGCATTAAAAATGTAGAAGCGAAGCGCTTTGTGCGAATTTGCGGGATGTCTACGATATAAGGGTGGAATCCCAACCGGCGTCTCGTGCACCGGAGATGGAATGGTGACGGAGGTATCAGGTCATGGAGAGACTGTGCACACTCCCCGAAGTGTATCCTGTAGAATACCGACAAGCAAGCTACTTTGCGACGGTGTTCGAGGCTCTGTAACTTTGCGTCAATTAGTGCCCTATAAGCGATAAGTTTCTTGGCGCGCTTCTCAATCGAGTCCAGGGCTGCCAGCTGGTATTTGGCAGACCCGTCCCACAGGTGACAGCAATACTCCATGCAGGAACGGACTTGAGCTTGGTATAGTTGTAAAAGCTGTACTGGTGTGAAGTATCGCCTGACCTTCGAGAGAATTCCGAGTCTTTTTGCTGCAGTCGTGGCCAAAGACTCAATATAATGTCCAAAGTTCAGGTCAGATGAAAGGTTCATGCCAAGAAGCTCAAGATGGTCGGAAATCGGTACGGATACACCTTGGAAAGTCGGAGTCAGGTCGAAGGGACTCCGTTTAGTGGAGAAAAGACATGCCTGTGTTTTAGATGCATTAAACTTGACAAGATTTGCATCACCCCATTCGGATATTGCTTCAAGATTCAAGTTTAGGCGACTCACTAGGGCCTCTCGACAAGACTGAGTAGATTCATTGCTGGCCTTTGCACTGGACAAGTCATATTTAAACGATTCGGAATTTGGCTGTTTATATGTTCAACGCGGACATAAGTAAGACGCCCAATAATAGGCGTAAAAGATCGATAGTAGAGTGGCCTATAAAAGGTTATTTAGTTATTTGTTCGGAACCGCCTTTGGAACTTTGACGAACAAAGAGTATCAAAGAGTTGGCTCTTTGTTGACTATGATTAATTAGAATGTTTAGCGTTTCGAAGCCTTATTAATGCATTTTGTATAAAGGTCCTTTTGTGTTGTACGGAAAGACAGCTTAATGATTAAACTATTGATGTTCAATAACTTGCAGTGATTATGAAAAGTTTCCATAAATTATACAGCTATTTTAGGAATGGAAAGCTAGTCATACTGAACTGAACGATAAAATAGGTATTCAAATATTCTGAGATGTTTTGCCGTCGAAGAAAAGTTTTGTTATTTTAGGCTAATGCAATTCAATTGATCGCTTATGAAAAAATCTGCCGAGTCTGAGCCATACAGAAGATACAGAATATTCCGCTACGGCAAAGTAGACAACCATGTACCCGCCAGAAAAATAGGTTTTATTATTGCATTCAATTGCCCCTTCAATATACAATCAGAATCATGCACAATATTTCACCACAGCCATTCAGCCGGCAATAATGCGCAACGCAAGATCCCTTTACGATAGTATATCTCGTCTAGACTACTAAAGTAGGTATAATATTCGTTATACGAAAGAATGTTCGCACAATCGTACAGAAATACATTCACAACGACAGCCGATCCATTTTATTTGCACATTTTGTTCTCAAAGTATAATCCAATGAATATTTTGCTTTTTTGCTGTGTCTTTAAGGACCATTGAATAGTTACTGTTATTGGTTTTGATAGAACAATGTTTTTGCGGCCTTTAAAAGCAGAATGTTTTATTTTTCGTACTGTCATTTACTTAACTTCATATTATTTTAATGTCAATAAATGGATTAACAAAAGTTTTTTTTTTCTATAATTTTAACCGGACTGCCTTAGAAAGAGGGTTATGTTTTTCGAGAATATGTATGTATGTAAACAAGAGCACAAACAAGTGGATCTTGACGTCAGAAATGTCTTGACGTCACGATTATTTTAAATCGACTTTTGTTACAAGAATCACATCTCTACTTTCAAGCTCAAATGGAAACTGTCCTTCTCTTTAGTATAAGCATTAGTATTTTAGCAAAACCAAAGTTACCACCAAAGAATAAAGCTTAAAATAGAGTGAACGTAAGCAAGTGAATTTATTTAGAGTTTGAAAAATTGGACAAGTTTGATTTGGCGTAGTTGTCTTAAGTTTTTAACTTTTAGATTTAGGGTTGTTAGTGGATCGAGCGAGATGAAGTGAGGTTTCAACAGGGAATTATGGTGATTCGTTTCACGCAGTTTAAAAAGATAACTAGCGTAGTTTTTTTATTGACTCAGAAACTTAACGGATTTTGTTCATGCTAAGCTGTGCTTTTTAACATTATAGTTATGTTCTTTTTCTTTCATTATGTATTATTAAGTTACTTCATAGAATATGTGCCCAACTATGTTGTAAGTTCGTGCCTAGAATGGTGCTGGTACGATATAAAGATTGACACAATTTCAATTGGAGTATTTATTTATGCAAAAAGTGTACAGTTAAGACCTAATAGTAATAATAATCGAACCCAAGATTCGGTAACGTACCAACATAATAATACAAAGTTTCGAATTGTTAGCGATGGGCAATAATGTAGACAGTTGCAGAGTGCGAGAGAATAAAATTAAAATTAACTGCTAACCACAAGTCTGTGGTGGCAGATACTTCACGGCATTCATTTTATATTTTATCGTTGTTCATTTATTCTGGTGGTGTGGAATGGAAGGATCTCACGAGTGTAATACACAAAACTAGAAGATTTAAAACCAGTAGACGAGTATTTAGCAGCATTCCCTAAGTCTACATAACATTGGTCTGTAAGTAGCTAATTAAGTCGGCTATGCGCTTTGAAATTGATCGGCTGAAAAACAAAGCAAAATCGTCTTTCTGCTCTTACCTATCCCAAATTAGTAGGAGTCGAATCGGCGCAACATTTTTTGTTAGAGCACAAAATCATGTAGCAAAAGTATTTGGCTATGATGTATAATAGGCCGCCTACCTGACGTCAACCCTCTTTGGGAGTGGTATTGTAGGTGGGTGGTATTACCGCCACTAGGCCAAAAACTCGACTTCACCTCTTACGAAACACCCTGAGTGGTCTAGGATTGGCAGACAAAATAGAACTCCAAAAAGATTTGTATTTACCTACCAAATCTATCTTCCCTTTGACCAGTTCAACAACGAAACGACTCAACCAGCTAAATCCGACAGCTGACTTCCACCGACACCAACGGTTCGATTGTAAAGGGAAGACTTTTTGATGCTTGAAACTAACACATGTTTGGGTTATTAACTCGATTACAATCCAGTTGAAAAGGTTTTTCAAAAAATGGAAGACTTAACTCACACGACGCCTAGTTTTTCTATTGGCCTTTCTTTTTTCAACGTGACTCAAAGACAAATCCTCTGTCTTCTTCTCTTTCCTACAAATAAAAACAGGTAAAATAATTTGTCGGATAATTGGTCTAACTATCGGACCAGCCGCCTGCTCACACGTAAGCTTTTGCGGCTACGGTGGTGTGTGTTCGTTTTCAGCTACAGTTTTCAGTGTTCAACTTTGATGGGGTAAAAGGGGTAATTATGCGAGCTGCATTATGCAGATTCCCGGTGATGGGGTAATCAAGTTTTGCTTGAGTCGGTTTCGCTGGAAAATTCTGGAATTCAAAGTAGTTTTCCCCGATGCAGCGCATTTTTCAGCAAATTTACTGAAACTACTGTTTGTCAGTGTGCAGATAATTATTTTGTATTACCTAATATGATATTTGTGAAAAGAAAACAGAACTGACGAAAACATTCAAACATAGACTCTTCGAGCGTAAGACTAAAATTAAATAATTTGATTATATAATTTACACCGATTTACAGTTTAATGAAATTTTGAAGTTTAACGAAAGATTTATCATTAAATTATAAAGATCCACATTCATAATGAGGTTTTTGCAAGATTTCCTACAGTAGGTATGCCAGTTCGCTTTGTAGCCTTTTACTCTAAAAGAATAATTATCATTTGGAATATTTTACCAAACAGTATTTTCTATCGGTTTATCTCATGTTGCTTTGATATTACAAAAAAAAAAACTGTAGGTATTTCAGTAAGGTTTGTTTCTTTGACTTGTCTTTTACTAGATATTTCAGTTACCTATATCAAGTGATACAGGGTGTATGGCTTTATATAAAAATATGTACAGCATGATTGCCAGTTACAGCTATTAACAAAATATTTTATTTGTTTCCAGGTAAGCTCAAATAATAAAAGGAAAAAAAAAACAGCCCGTCACAAAACTTCTTCTTGGTAAGTATTTTCCTAACCAGTTTTTACTAAGCGCTTCCCAACTCCCTTGGGAAATTATTCATTCCTAATTATCAAGAAGAGGGTTCGCTGACTCCGAGACCAAATATCTTGGCATGTAATTAATGTCTACTGATAAAAAAAACTCGCTTTTCTCAAATTCACTTTAAGAAATTAGACTTTGTTCCGAGAAAAATAGAATGGCTGCACAATAAAGAAATTCAAAAGAACAAGATTATTAACAACCTTTTATTGCATAGTTCAACTAAATTATTTTATTTAAGTTACTTTATTCTCTTGGTAAACTATCTGAATTTAACAATGTAATTCGTTTGAAAGAAAGATTTCAATAGCTTTAATTAGCTTAGATTGCTTTTAATAAATTAAAAAATCTTAGACGTTTCTAGAAAAACCTCTTGTTAAAAAGTAAATTGATTACGAGCAAAATAGATACAATCTAAAGTATAACAAAAAATCATTCACTCTAGATACAATGCGTTAAGGGTAGCAAATGGAATCTTGCAATTTGAATTTTGGTATAACAAAACGGTTTATATCGGTTTGACAGACGTAATTCGCAGAACGCTGCGTTGACGGACGCGTCTGTCAAACCGTTTGACATAAACCGGATTCGTATAGAAATTAGGTCGCAATTAATATTGTCCTACCGCATGCGTTACTCAGCGCAAAAATAACGCACAAACGCACGTTACGTTTGTTTCTCACCTTTACGCCACGCTCGTGTAGATATGGGGTGACGCTTTTGTAAATCATCACCTTACGATGAAAATAAATATCTTCCTAAACAATATGCATCGAAGGAAATCGATTATTTTTCATATTGTGAACAGCTGAAACTTTGCTGACGCTGCGAAATCCGAAGTTGAGAGAAATGAATCAAAGCCAGTTTAATTAGCAAAGTTTTCGGGTTTCACGTAATTATCGAAATCCGTCTAAAATTTCACTTCCGCTGTTTACAAAAGAGCCTCAAATGTAAAGAACTTCGGCCATTGATGTGGTGGATAAAAGATAAATAGATGTTGTATTGTAATGAGATACATTCTTCAAGAGGATTTAATGACCAACAATGTCGTAAGGAGCAAAATACATAGCGAGTAAGTAGATTGAAATAATATTTTACTGACTCGTAGATAACCATTTGAGCAGGGTGTACCTTGAAATCATTGTCAAAGTTTTATTTGAATGTTTTCGAAACGTTTAAATATGACATTAAAAATTACGTCCGAGTTGTCATATTCACCATTTAAAATATCTTGGCTAAATTATATACCCGGTGTTTTGCAAGGGGAAATGCAAGAAAAGTAAAGATTCTCTTTTAAAATCTTACTTTATTAATTACTGAGAAGCGGTACAAACGCTCAAGTGAAAGAAGTTCTCAGATGTCTCTCTTTTATTTTCTTTCACTATCTTTTACCTGTTAAACAAGTCTTTCTTTGCACTCTTTGACCTGCTGTTGCGATAAAACTGGAGAGAAAATGCTTGTAAAGTAGAAATGGTGTAAACAGCTATCCAGTGGTTACGTAAAAGGAATATTTAAATGGTCGCCCCACTTTAAAAACATTGAAATGACGTAAAGACATGGCTTAAAAATATCAGAAACTTTTGAAACAGGTATCAGCAGCCCATGAAACTAAATATCTTCTCCTGGGAACTTAGATAACTTCCGAAAGGCTCTGACTTCTTCGTTCAGTGTCAGGTAGTTTTAGGACGATTTTTAGCTATTTCAACACACATGATGGCTAATTATGCAGCTAGCAGAGAGCTTCACACGTATTTATCTGAAAATTTGCGCTTGATACTATTATTACTTTCATTTCGTATAGTTCCTTTGGAATAATCTTCCATTGCATTGACTGAAAAATTGGCCTCTTTAAAGAATGTGGTATGGTAAGTTTGTCTGTCAGAAACAAAGGAAATCACAAGTTTTAGTCTAGGTAAATTTGATCTTTATTGTAAAACATGTGGCATGATCAAAATAACATCCTTTCAAGTCAAAAATGGATCCTTGTAAATAAAAGGTGCATTAAACGCTTTAAGTGAAGCACGAGCACGGTCATGAACGTCCCGTTAAAAATGCAACAATACTCAGCAAAATGAAAATATCGCATCGAACGCAGATAAAAAGATTTACATTTATGTGCGCACGGTTGTATTTCCCTTTACACAACGTCGTTTCGTCGCACAATGCAATTTTCAGCAGGACAGTGTCTCTGCTCGCCAATAACATATTTCACTAGGAAATGTAAATCCTTTTCTTGAAATAACGAGTGGCGCAGTGGGCGCAGCTTAAAATCCAATATGCAATTGAATAGGAATACATTACTGCGCCCGCACCACTCGACGGGGCGGCCGGCCGCGCCCGAGCAAAAATGCAAAGTGAAAGCTAAACGAGCGAAAGTCGAGTCATATCGCTGTAATATTCAGTGAAATGGAACAGATTTTTGTTGAAAAATGCCCCGCTGTGATCGTTTCTGAACGTTTCACTGTTGCTTTTATTTTTTAAGCTTCGGAGGCATCGGAGGGCACTTTACCGTCGGTCATCTATTATGATGATTACCTATACTTATAGGTAGTGGCCGTTACGCGATCTTACTATGTGCGCATTTTGTGCTATAACATAGACGATTTGAAATTTCTAACACCATGATTTATCCGAAAATATCAATATTGACGCGATATTCCACTCAAACATGTTTATAAATACATCGAACAGGGTCCAAGTGGCTCATCGCAAACTATCTACTTACGTGCTGCTGCGGTTAAGGCTGCACCCGCTGAGAATAGACGTGCACTCGCCACATTTAATATGCATAGGTTCATCTCATTGAGAGCCGTGTACAGCTTGTTTGATAATTTCGCCACAGAATACAGGACAACGAGATTCAGAGTGAATAATAACAATATACCCATAATAAGGGATAAGCCTTGAAAAGCAGCCGTACAAAAAGTATCAGCTGGGCCTTGACCATGCCAACTCAAAATGACTAAATAGTACATAGATGGATTAATAGTTTATACTTGCAATTGTCGGCACTTGGGAAACTCCATTGTTATGATTTTGATTCAAACACTTGTACTCCTAATGATGATTAATTCAATCCATCAATGAACATAGATGGATTAACCTTCAGTGGATTTTCTTTGCTATACTGAAGGTATGGTAGACCAGAAAAATACAGATAATATTTTATTTAACTAACCAAGTTCTCGTGACCGGCAAGTGTTTACGGGGTGTATGAGACAGCTGCTCTCCGAATACTGATAGGGTGTAATCAGCCAATGAAACTGAACAACTTCAGGAGACTTCCAAAAATATTTTTTTTTTACTTTCCATACAAATTCACAATCAGCTGACTGGATTTACTATAGGATGCCAAAATAAAATTATCGTCTTCTGAAATATTTTCTTATGGGAAGTTGTTTTGTTTCATGGGCTGAGTGCTCTTTATCAGTATCCGAAGAGCTGTTGCTTACACCCTGTATAAGTACAGTCACACAGGCATCTTTTATAGCGGGTATTTATTTTAAAACCATTTCCACTACACGTGTCAACATGGGCTCACCCCCCTTGCCCCTCCCCCTGCCGAGTGTGGTCACGGGCTGACTCAAGCCGTACCTATATACACAGCACTACGCGAAATGTACTAAGTAAATACTACCAAGCTTGTAGTTACTGCAAACTCAGCGAGGCTACTCGTAAACTACTAAACTATGCTTTCCGATCCTGCTGAAATCGGGATTTAAACTAGAGATTTTCCATTCAAAATATCGTGTTTTACTATTTTCGGTCCAATTGACGTTTCTGGAATATGGTAAGTTGGACTCAGAGTATACAAATGCAAGCTACAGAGTGCGCATATCGCCCCTGTACTGTCAAAACGTAAGCATTTGATCCCTAGACACAGACATCAAATGTATGAGAAGTTATAGTCTACTGATGGACAGAGAGATTATGTGCTGACTACTACCAACTGTTCTAGCTTTTTATGCGCACTCTCTAGCTTGCTTAAGGGTGGACTATGAAATAGAGTTCGACTTGTGAAGTTGCTAGATTTATTTATCGCTCCAAGATTTTCACACTTTGTTATCTTTTAAAGTAGAACACTTGTTTTTACAAGTACTTTTTACTTTTATAATTGCTGTTGTTGAAATGAATGAATGAATACTTTCTTTGTAAAGAATAAACAACTACACGCAAGAATAGTCAAAGAACGCAAGTAAAATTTATGAGTAAAACTAATACTTTTTAATGAAATATCGTTTCTCTCATTTGACCTTTTCGTTCAGATATTTTTCAACAATTTCCACCAAATTAACAAGTAAAATGTCCGCTTGAAACAAAACTAGCTCGCTCGCCTCAGTTCCGAAACTACTTAAGAAATATTAAAGTTCTTAATAAATTAAAAGTGGCGTCTTAAAGACCCATAAATTAGGTTAGCTGCGAGTCTTATCCGCCAGTGTCCAGGAATCAGCCATGAAATTAGCTGGCTGAACCTTATTGAGTTAGTGGGGGCGCCACTCGCTGCCGGGGGCGGCTCCATTTGTCGCCCCTAATCCGCCCCCCGAGTTCGTCTCTGTCGCGATTTTATTGGCACTTAAGACTTCGATAAGAGGTGTTAGCCGTCGTTACTGGCTACATCTATACCGGGGGGCGATTAAAGTTCTCCTCCTTAGTATTTATTGGTAGTTTTCTATTATTTATCGGACTGTATTTGGGTGTCGAAATGTTTACTCTGAAAGTATTTTGTTAGCATTCATCACTTAGGTATTTTTGAGTTAATCAGCCTGATCAATTTATTGTATGAAAACTATGATAGTCATTGTGTGTCACGTACTTTACATATGAGGATATTTATCGCCAATTTTTCAATAATGATAATAGAGGAGTATAAAAGAAATCAATACCTTATTTCGTAAATATAAAAAAATAATCAAATAAGCTCGTTCATCGTAATAATAAATAATTATGTTTTGATAAGATTTAATTGGATTCCTTGAACGCAATATGATAAATTCATCACGAAGACTTACAAATAAGTAATTTTTGAAGATCGACGAAATTAAAGCTCATTAAGACTCAATCTTCCAAATAAGTTAAAGGTCTCTCAGAGAGCTGATTTAATTTTATCTCATGAGTTTCAACTGATAACTCAATTTATTGAAATTCTCACAAAATTCGATGAAAATCTTAGTTGAAATAGCATTATACCAACATCTTATTTCGACGGAAACAAGATAGCACTTCAAAGCAAAATATTTCTTTGAAAACATCTTTTATAAATAATTAATGACTTTCAAAAACTTGCATAATATTTTGATGATAAATTCATAATTTCAGAGTGCCCGAAAGAGACTACATCAACACTTGAAAATAGAAAAAAATATTAATACAGACGGAGCCAATAAAATAATGATAACTCCGAAATACTGCCATTTTGATTAATATTTTTAGGAGTATGTGTAAGGCGTTACTCATTCCATAGGGATCATAAATAAATAGTATGTGTGTAGGTGGGTATGTAGAAAGGATTATGGACAAATAAATTCTATTTTTACAACTAACAGCAAGTTTTCACATCGTGCTGCCTGCAAGTAAAATAATCTTGTGTACTCGTCATATTTGAGACTAGTTCTTAAGCTTCATTTTACTTGCCCACCAGCCACTCTATGCCTTTTTACTGCTCTGAAGACCAAAACTGAAATCTTGGCTGTCGTAAAGAGTTATGAAGCAAGTAAGGCTTTTGACCTAATATTTTAAAAGTGCCGTGCGATGTAGACCTAAAAATCATGTTTAAATGCGCGCAGGACTAATTTCGTGTGAATATTTATCGTACACTATCGTATCGTATCGTTTTTCGTGTGAATATTTATATTAGTGTTGTAAACATGGAAGCTTCAGTCTTGGAATATTATTTTGATAATTATCATAAATACCTGATAGGCCTAGACTGGCGTACATTTTTATATCTACGGATGTTCCCATACAGGGCAGATAACACATAACTTAGACAAATACCTTCCTATAAATTAATAATGAATTTAATATTACCGTGTCTACATTTAATACGAATTTTCGTAGTTTGGTCCTGTAAATTTCACGAAAGTCTCAATCCAACGAGAGACGAAAACTTTCACTCTTCCAAAGGCTATTCTTGGAAAATCTCGCCCCACCCTAACTCCGCACCTGCCTTCAGCCATTATGCAACCGTAACGACTGCTCAACGCCCATTTGTCGCCCTGCTGTTATCTCCCACGTCACAAGACAGCTACTGTACAATCCACCACACATACAATTGCACCTTACACTCTAAGCCTTTGAGATAAACTCGCTTTTTGGTACAAGGTAGATTTCAGTTGGCTACCGTACAAACCTGCACACCTAAACGTGCATATAACTTCCTGGGAGATAAGGCCACCTTTGAGTGTAAGTTACTGTGAAACCACTTATTTATACAAGCTGGTTTCGCCGTTAGCCGCCAGATGCATTCAAGTAATTTGATGTGGAGGTGAGCCGGACTTTATTGTATTGCTCTATCGTTAAACGGGTGTGGATATTTTGCAGAGATTTGGTAAAGAGTAAGATGAAGTATTAACTATCACAGTACTGAGACCTTTATGTTTATATCTTGTTAAAATTTTCCCATTTTACTTCTCCGCCGAGCTTCCGTGTAGGTTTTAGCAGCGTGTTCTAGTATTTAGGTACTATAACAACAACATTTAGGTACTATAACAACCTATTAGTATCGCATCAAATTGGGAGCACCCGTCAATGCTTAGGGTACATAGTGCATCAAATTGCAAAATATTAAACAGTACAGATTCACTTAGGACAAAATTTGGTGGGTTGTGGGGTAGGTTCAATCTTGATTATAAATATTATATATCAGGTTTCCTGTTTTGAAATCCGTGAAATACACGTCGTAGCTGCTAGTAACAACCATGCTTATAAAAATCTTATACAGCACAATCCTATTGTTCGGTTCCGCTGGTTCCCTCACGGAGCGAGTATTATTCCGCAGTCAAGTGCGAGTGCATGAGTATAACAACATCTCACAACCAGCGAGGTCCAGAGCACTTGCCAACGACCTGTGACTAGTACTCTTGTAGGTTCTAGATGTGGGCTTACTGGAACAGACATTTTCTTTTCTTTTCTTTCCATTTAATTTATTTGCCTTGTCATTTAGTTGTTCCTCTTTTCTTTTCTTTTCTTTTCTTTTCTTTTCTTTTCTTTTCTTTTCTTTTCTTTTCTTTTCTTTTCTTTTCTTTTCTTTTCTTTTCTTTTCTTTTCTTTTCTTTTCTTCTCTTCTCTTTTCTTCTCTTTTCTTTTCTTTTCTTTTCTTTTCTTTTCTTTTCTTTTCTTTTCTTTTCTTTTCTTTTCTTTTCTTTTCTTTTCTTTTCTTTTCTTTTCTTTTCTTTTCTTTTCTTTTCTTTTCTTTTCTTTTCTTTTCTTTTACTTTTTTTATTTTTTATTTAGGAATCATAACAGCATCTCACAACCGGCGAGGTCCATAGCACTTGCCAATGACCTGTGATGATGATGACTTACTAGAATAGTGAGTACAGCACCAACACCATCACAAAGAGAGGTCTAAAGCTCTTGCCAAGAAATGTACAAGTATTCTTATTGTCGCTTCCACGTACAGTTCTACGTCCGTGTAACAGCAATATCATAAGGTCGGCAGTCGACGCCGGTAACGGTTATGGTAACTGCTCGCGACGGCTGGCGATTCCAGGAAAAAATGCGCCATTCATTAGTTTCTATAGCCACGGAACTTGGACTCGCCGCTCGGAGTTTCATTACAGACCAAGTTCAAGACAAGAAAATTTGTAGAGAATTACGCCTGACGGCCGGAATTGTGATGAAATGTGAAAATTAAAATTGTCTTGTAGCTTTTAGCGTTGTAATTTTGATGGACGGTCGTGATATTATTTTGACAAAGTGCCTGTTATCAATTTAGATGGAAGAATCTGGATATCTGCGCGCTGGTTTTCTAATTAGTGGTTTTATTCTTACTGGTACAAGTAATTGGGATAAGGGCAGGAAGATGATGATGATGCTTACTGGTACAACTTTTGACTGCATAATTATTACATCAGATAATGACTCAAAATAACATTTTTGTAATACTTGCAAAATTTTCCACCGCAGGCAGGATTTGAACCTTTCGGAGTTTGTCTGTACTGCCGACGCCTCTACCAACTGGGCCGACTAAGCTGAACTAGGCTCGACTGGGCTTAGTATTCACGTGAACAAACTTAATCGGTGTGATTACAAAAAAGTTAGGTTTATACGGTGTTTAAATAAATTTTCCATACGATTTGACGTTGCCAAGCGACTTAAACCATGTCTAACATACTATGTAATAACACGGATGTTTTCTAAAATTCGCGCAAACTCTCTTTATATTATAGTAGAGAGAGCTACCTATAAGGGCTACGCTCTTCACATTGCGGTCAATACGGTACACTCGTGGGACTGACGACAAACGCTCAAACGGGACCGCTGTACACATTTCGGATTTAGGTAGAGTCTTGTGTAACCGCAACCACTTTCCAACAGGGCTGAACGCTGTCCTCAATTTATAAACTGGGAATTTGAGAGCTAGATGTTTGGATCCGATCATTCAATCACATAGCGTGGGACGTCGATAAACACACGCAACGTCGGTTTGTGCGTCGTTCATTCGATTCTCCACCCTACCTGCATATGAATACGGTTTGTGTCAAACGGCATCGCACTACGCTGCGTTGTCTGTCAAATCGTTTGAATTAAACCGTATTCGTATAAAAATAAGGTGGAAAATCGATTAAACGACGCACAAACCGACGTTGCGTGTGTTCCTCGCCGGGCCACTGCCATAGTAAACTTCACTGTTACCACTGAAGGATGGAACCATGCTTTTCTTTGCTCGCCATTGTCAAGCAGGTGGTTCAGCCTGATATGTTTTTTCCAAACTGGACATAATCTCCTAAAGTAGTTAATTCCTTAAATATCAACTTTAAGTATGCATACTTATATGATCTGACCTGGCTAACCTGATTCTCAAAGTTTTCCGTCTGCCAAATGCTCTCTCTTGACATAAACATAACTTTTTACGACGAAACTGAAGACAACTTTTATGCGCTGCTTTTGATGTCTTTTAGAGCATGTGAAGTTGGAATGTATAATTTTGCACTACTTTAGTCTTAACACAGTCACTGCGGTAAGGTTATTTTTGTGGTGACCATGCTAGTAGTTATAAAAATAACATAACATTCTTTTTAAGACTTTTGCGCTTTGCACACATTATTTTATTGTCTTAAACTTTTGACTTCTCCTGTGACCACGGACGGTGCAACCTGTTCGAAACGGAAAACAGGTAAGTGCCCGTATGTTTACCTACTGAGTATCCTACAAACAATAGTAATAATGGCCCGTCAAGCCGTCGATCCCCATGACTGCTATATCGTTTGTTAACAACCACATCAAGTTGCAACTTTTCAAGCTGTTTTAAATCTGATACTACTTATCATAAAGTCCTTGAGTGATTTCGCGTCCCTAGCAAGATTTATAAATAAGACTTAAGAAGGACGGAAAGCCAGTTATCACATTTACCAGGAAACTCTTCAGTCGTTTCTCAAAAGGAACAAACATCAAACTGCCGCAACCATAGGTACTTCACGAGGCGTGAAACACACGTAACGTCCGTTTGTGCGTTATTTTTGCGCTGCGTAACGCATGCGTTTACCTAGACTATAATATGAACTTCGATCTTTTTCTCTTACATTACGGTTTACGACAAATGGTTTGACAGACGCATCCGTCAACGTAGCGTTGTGCGATATTTTAACGCTAGCGGGTGCATTGTCAAATTATTTGATAAACTGTTTGTATGAAGTTAGGGTAGAAAATCATATTTTCCTGACCCATGCGATAGCACTGCTTAAAATAATGATGATGATCTTTCCGACCGCTTTTGTTTCTACACTTCTATTCCTAATCAGTGCTTGAAAATAACGCAAATACGGAAGTTTCGTATGTGTCTCGGCAAAGAAGGTCAAAGCGGCTATGATTCAATTTGTCCTGTGACCCACTTCGGTTGTTTGGAAGCTCTCATCAGAAAGAGACTGTAATCTAATTTGTTCCGGAGAGCCTAGCAACCAGGTGAAGGGTTAACTGGCCGAATTTGATGAAGTTTGACTTGTTCGGCAAACAAGTAGTTTGTAGTTGCGTGTTCAAGTCAGGTTAGCTAGCCTAGTTATAACAGTATCTTTTAAATTAGAAAGGGTTTCATCAAACATGTTTTAGAGATTTAAAAGTAGTTTCTGCGTGTTGCAAGAATAGCATCGTAAGTATCGTAAGAAGCGACTAAGGGATTTGAGAGTTTATGTGTATTGCAATTTTAGGCGACAGACTGAAAACCTGTCACTATAGTGATACAGTCTTATGAATGACTCTCAAACTTTTGTGTAAATGGACGTTCATTACAGACTTTTACTTTTTGCGTACCTCGCATGGGATATTGACGTGATAAATGTATGTATTGGAGTACTAAATTGAATAAATTAATAGGACCACAGAAAAAACCTACGATTAACACAACATTCAAAAATCTGTATGAGATATCTAAAGTAAAGATGCTTCGCAGACTCCTAAAGTGCTCTATGACAAATAATTTAAATATCTAGGTACAGGTTTCTTTGATGTCAACAAGGCTTTTACAAATACCAGACTTCAGTCAGTCTCAAACAAGGTGCTCGTTTAGATAAGGACAACTTAAGGACATCTAATTTTTTCAACAAAGGGTCTTGTGATTTGCCTGAACATGAGTGTCATGAAGACTAAAAAATGGGAAGACTGTGCTTTGTTAACGCATAAAACTGTTCATTCGTAGTAAGACGCACAGAGGTAAAATAGAGCTAATTTTAGAAGTTAATTTATGGTAAAAATGGCGAAATAATTAAGTAACTACATCGATAATTTTTAGTATTTTTTGTATCCATTTCTGGTTTTACCTTCTTCCCTTGTATTGCTCTATCGACCAAAATTCCTTGGTCTAACCTGAGGTAGGTAGTATATCATCAGTAGTCCAAGAAAAAAAAATCAAAAGCCGTTGGCCGTTATAGGATGGAGTTTACCCACTCCCTGTAATTGGAGAGGCACTCTCGGGAAGAATGAGAAACTGGACAATAAAATGGACTTGCTGTAGTTTTCAAAAGTTTGAGTAGAAATAGTGAATAAGTTAAGTAACTACTTTGACATTGTTGACATTGTACATTCTATTGATCACACCTTCTTCGCTTGCTCGCTCCATCTGCTTATATTTCTTGGTCTAACCTGAGGTAGGTTGTATATCGTCAGTAGTCCAAGAAAAAACTCAAAAACCGTTGGCCGTTGTAGGATGGAGTTTACCCACTCCCTGTAATTGGATAGGCACTCTCGGGAAGAAAGAGAAACTGGACAATAAAATTAACTTTCTGTAGTTTTCAAAAGTTTTTAGGAAAAATAGTTATTAAATTACTTTGACATTGCTTATGTTAGTATATTTGTATCTATTGCGCACGGTTTTACCTTATTTTTTTGCTCGCTCCATCTGCTTATATTTCTTGGTCTAACCAGAGGTAGGTAGTATATCATCGGTAGTCCAAGAAAAAAGTCAAAAGCCGTTGGCCGTTGTAGAATGGAATTTACCCACTCCCTGTAATTGAAGAGGCACTCTCGGGAAGAAGAAGGCCCTGGACCATATAATGGACTTGCTATAGTTTTTTTTTTACTAGAAATGGTGAAAAAGTTAAATAACTGACATTGACATTTTTTAGTATCTTTGTATCTATTGCTCACAGTTTTACCTCCTTAGCTTGCTTGCTCAATCTGCTCAAATTCTTTGGTCTAACCTGAGGTAGGTACTAGGTAGTACGAGTACATCATCAGTAGTCCAAGAAAAAAATCAAAAGCCGTTGGCCGTTGTAGGATGGAGTTTACCCACTCCCTGTAATTGGAGAGGCACTCCCGGGAAGAAAGAGAAACTGGACAATAAAATGGAATACTTGCTGACAAATAAAATGGGGATTGGTAAATGGCGCGCAATTAAAATTCGAAATAATAGAATAAAATTGCATTTGTTTTAAATAATACTTGTCTAAATATGTGTGGTGCCGACTTAGATTAGCATCACCTCATATCTTTCCCGTGGGTGAAGTAAGAAGCGACTAAGGTGTTTGAGAGTTGATGTGTATTAGAATTATAGGCGAAAGGCTGACAACTTACCTGTCACTGTAGTGGTACACAGTCTTTTGATGACTCTTAAACTTTTATCAGCAAATGGCCGTTTACGCTTGGCCTACCCCGCAAGGGATTTAGGCGTGATAACTATATGTACTCGTCTTAAATTCAAAAAATGATTTCGGAAATACTAATTTAATTCAGAATGATGTTTTTTTTCAAATAAAAACAAGTTGTGTTGGGGTAGATCGATTGATTTTTATCAAGTAAACATAATATTATATTTTTGCTATACCTCTATACCGTATCATATGGAATCAGAACTTACCTTTGGTTGGTATAAATTTTTCAGGCCTAGGCTCAAACAACCAAGCTATGTGTTCATTAATACTCGTATAATAAAAATTAAATCATCAGTTGACGTAGGTCATCATTGCTCCATCACACTTCAAGAGATATAATTTTAACTAAGAAATTAAAGGTTGCAAAAAAGACGGAAGATGATCACGATTCACGACTATATCTTCTAATTTGACGTAAAATGCGCGTTATCTGTCAAATAAGGCGACGGGAAAAACAATGGCGACTAAATTACTAGAAATTACGAAGAACCACTTGTCATATTTAATCATGACGAGACTGATATCTCCTAAGTTCTTATAAACCTGTTTGACGGAAAGTGACAGCACTAATTTAAGGTAATCTAAGAGAATTTATTTCTCTTATGACCTCATTATTTTCCACTATTATCTCAAGTATCTGAAGGTCCATAAATTATAGCGTGCCATGCATGCCTATCCCCTAGCAAAGGTCACAAAACAGAATAGCGGAGGGCAAAGGGCTAGTAAAGGGCCGAGGCTGACCCTTGAAGCCCTTAGGCAGACTTGATTAAACGTCTCCTAGCAACCAGACAGATTTGAACGAAAATAACAAAATTTTCGGGTTTAATCCCTAGGCCATTGACCGATTTAATAATAGATATTTAGTACTTATTATTTGATACTTATGATTTTCACAGATTAATAGATAAAGAGTTTCTATCTCTCGGTGCGTTTAGGTTATTAAATTAAAATGAAAGTAAATAAAGTGAAAAGTGAAAAACAATGCTGATTTACAAACCTGTCTTTCAATTACGAATTGCTGTTTCTAATTTGATCTATTAGTACGCTCTCAAAATGTGAATACTAACAACATTGTACACGGATTTCTATTTCAATCACATACCCCAATTCAAGTTCCGGAATAGAACCTGAACTCGCAGTGACATAATGACGATCGTATTGCGTGTAGTGTAGTTAGTGCAAATTCAGCCCTATAGCCACCGCGTCACTCTATTATCGTGTGCCATTATTCCCTTCCCCTCCCCTCCCGGACTTCCCCCTGCTAGGGTTGTCAGAGGAAACCAAACGGAATAAGAACGTTCCTTAATTTGTATATTTTTTAATGAGCAATTTCGTATTGTGCCGGTAAAGATAGCATTACGCTAGTTCTACCTTCACTTTTACACTAGAGGTGAATATAGAAAATGAGCAGCACCGTTCTCTGTGAATATAATTATTATCTTACACTGCGCTTACCAATTCATAAATATATCCATAAATACCGGGTACGGTAAATGGGTACGCTCATGTTCAACATTAGAATGTTGTGGCTGTTAAGAATAGCGTTTGTAAGATTTCTTCGGGCCGTTCATCGGGACACAATTAAACAAAATATCTAGTAATTCACACCTACTACTCGCAGCAAATATGTCGACCTGTACCGATAACCCATCATACAAGCCTCGCCCAACGCTTTTCTTTATTTTATAGCATACTTAGAGTACTGCCACACTCCTTTCCCTACATCTGACGACCAGAAGTGACTACGGGATTTGAGAGTTGATCTGTACACTACACGAATCTGAATGACTCTCAAACTTTTGTAAGACGTGGTTTAAAAGACCGTTTTTTACAGCCGTTTATGCTCTACCTACCCCACAAGGCGTGATATAAGTATGCATGTATGCGTATCTAGAGTTCCCGTCACGCCGTCACATAATACGACTATTCGGCATTCGATTTTTGGGCTTTGGCAACCCTAACCCCACCATTGCTGTACTGCTATCAGCTCGCTCAATTTATGTCAATTACCACGGAAAAGTCGGTTGGAAAAATGAGAATAGCAGATAAAAGCCTCGGTTGGGTCGGGCACACAGATCGGAGAATAGGAGAAGACTGGGCAACAATAATGAGCAACAAATACATACTAGTGGTTGGCATGTGTTTAAGGCTCAACGTTAGCGACACTAGCGCCGCTCAGTGAAAAAAAAAACTCATTCACTGACAGTGAACAAATAACTGGTGGTAGGAAAAACCATTCATTCTACTCCTATCTCACCCGCCATGCCTTGTGATCGACAGGGAAAACGGCTGGATCAGGCAAAAAGCGAGTGACGCTGATGATTTTATTCCAAACCTTAATGGAATTTTGTGGACGAATAAACGCGAAAAAGTCTCTCCATTTTCTGTCTGTGGTCAACACACACGTCCTTTACCAACCTGCCTTCAAATATTCATCCTTTGCAAGCGGTTTTGTTTTCCGCTTTGCGTTCGTACATCCATATCGATTGCTCTGGCTCTTTGGCAGTCCTCTTACTTGACGTAGGCGCTGCACAAGTTTAGCGCAATGCAGGGATATTCCGAATTTCTCATATTAAAACCGACTTTGACGCACGAACAACGCAAAAACACTGTCTCTGCTACACTTATTATCGTAGCACAAAATATACTAACCTATATCTTTAGCACAAACGGACGTCAAGTGTGTGTGGCGCCTCATGCCCGTTCGCTTCGGCCTTTTTAAGAAACGCTTGTATGTGCTTTGTGACTCCACAGTTCGCGGAGATTTGTTTTAATATTTCGTTTGAGTGGCGGTGTTTTTAAAACCCACTGATATTTTAGATTTTGTAAGTACTTATATCATGTTTTGAATCTGTTCTGTTGTTATGTCTGTCTATTAATAAATAACATGTTAAAACAAACACGCTGCATGACTTTCCGATATTCTAATGGATCTAGATTTTGACTTAACTACATAGGGAAACGAGGAGATCCGTAGACGAACCAAGATAACCGACATAGCTAAGAGAGTCAGTAAGCTGAAGTGGCAATGGGCAGGCCACATTGCTCGAAGGACTGATAATCGGTGGAGCAGGAGAGTTCTCGAGTGGAGACCACGTACCGGCAGACGCAGCGTAGGACGGCCCCCCGCGAGATGGACAGACGATCTGGTCAAGTCCGCGGGGAAATGCTGGATGCAGGCCGCTTCTAATCGGACAAGGTGGAAATATTTAGGGGAGGCCTATGTTCAGCAGTGGACGTCCTATGGCTGATATGATGATGATGATGATGACATAGGAAAAAACAGATATTATACAAATAAAATATAATAAAAAAATAATAAAATTGCGTCTATGACAGGTTGGTTATTTGTATTGTGTACCAACTGCAATACCTAAAACCTGCCCACTATCTATAAAATTTACTTTATTTACCACCCGAAACTTTAGTACTTTCCTTCAAACGAGCACGGAAAATGCACCGAACATAATAAAATAAAAATTGAGTCCGGCATAAAACTTTGCGATCCCGCATCGAAACAGTGCACGAAATTCGGGAAATTTCCACAAATTTCGCGAAATAAAAGGCGGTGGGAGTTGGTCGGTACAAAGTTTAAATTGGTCTATCTAGTAGACTCATAAACACGTGCTAGATAATCTATGCAGATATGTGCAAAGTTTGTCTTTGCTCGCGCTGCTCACTTTGCTCACTCTGCTCGTGCTCGTATGTTGGGTTTGCTCCTGGTGTTTATCTGGAGAGGTAGCGAGTTGATTATCTTGAGTACTCGACTCCGTATTGTGTATGAAAGTTATAGAATCGTGAGACGGTATGTCTACAGTTGATAACTTGGTTAAGTATTGTCTTAACTCTATTAACAAAATTAATTCAAAGGTTTTGTTTTATACCTAAACTGTAACAGCCACAACATTCCATTTTTTTTCATTAGTAAAAATGAGACATCAATTTATTTACAAAAAATTACAAATTGGATATTTACAATATGTACAAAATTTACAACCTGTCGCTATGGTGATACACAGTCTTCTGAATGACTCAAAAATTCTCAAACTTTTGTCAGTTGTGATGTAGTTAAATGATCGATTTTTACATTTGTTTATGCTCTGCTTACCACATAAGGGATAGGTGTGATATATGTACGTACTAGCTGCCCGTCAGCGGTTTCACCCGCTGCAACCTATTATTCCGCGGGAAAAAAGCATTACTCGCCAGGAGATATCTCTGTTAGTTTTCGCCGAAAACGTTTAAAACGCGAATCGGCTCAGTCACGCCACCTTTGCAAAAATATTGGAATATGCGTGATCCCGTAGGAATAAGACATTTTCCCATGGTAAAAAGTAGCTTATGTGTTAATCTAGATACTCTTCTATATTTGTGCAAAATCTCATGTCAATTTAATCAGCCGTTTTAGCATGATGTCGTAACAAACACACACACAAACATCCGCCTTTATAATATTATTATGTACGTATGTAAAAACCGAAACAACGTGAGCGCTAGTAGTTGAGTAGAAACAAGAGACGTAATACATAATGTAGCTAACATCGCAGTTGATAGTTGCGGAATGAGTCCCTAGGGGGCGCTCGCTGCGACTAGACTGTGTGGAGATAGTTCGCGTTACATGCGCGACAAAAAACCGGGAGTCTGATTTACAGCGCTTTGAGAACTTTCAGAATAAAATATCGTCATCAAAATAATGTTTATTTATTATACAAAATGCAGGAAAAACATAAGAAGTACAGGAACTCAGCCTTTTCCAGGTTCATCTAGGCACTTCATTCTAATTGTAACAATAAGTGGGCAATGAAATAATAAATATTTATTTTTATCTTACAAAATAGCTGCAACACAATATATGCAAAACTTCTGCTTTTTGAGAGGGAGCAATAATTCGTCAAATATTAAATTAAATTCTGTGTACACCCCAAATTAACACAATGTACAAATACCATGTGAAACCGGCTTAGAATTAGCATCAATCAAGTAATCTCCCCGTGGGTGTTGTAAAGCGACTACTACTATTACAGCCACAACAGTCCACTACTGGACATGGGCCTCCCTCAATTGGAGGGTATTGCCATACTCACCACGCTTGGCAGGCGGACTGGCGAGCGCAGTATAAGGTGTTGAAGATATTCACATGGAATGCTGCTGCCCATTCCTTGGATCAATCCCTTAGTCGCCTTTTACGACACCCACGGGTAGAAATGGGATGATGCTATTCCATGCCGGCACCACACGGCAAAGTGTATGTAAAGCGACTAAGGATCATCATAATCATCCATGGAATGGACAGCCAGCGTCTCATGTGATAATCTTGGTAGGTAAGAATGGCACGATACGTGCCAACAAGGGAAGGTCCATGTCCAGCAATGAAATGTTGTGCCTGTTAAATTTAAAGTATTTCCAATTATTTTTTTCATGTTTCGAAGAAATTTTCTATCAAAAGTTATTCAGTTTCGTGACTAGCCCACACCCTCAAGATATTTGTACTGGTAAAACCATACAACTATGGTCCTAGCTTGCAACTATGGTCCAAACAAACCTGCATTGAAAATACATATTTCTCGTATGGTGTAGTGGCATTGTTTTTCAAAAGAGGAGACAAAACGCTTCTCAAAAACTATAGGCCGATCACACTTCTGAGCCACGTCTATAAGCTGTTCTCGAGAGTCGTCACGAATCGTCTGGCATCAAGATTTGACGCCTTTCAGCCACCGGAACAGGCCGGGTTTCGTAAGGGCTTCAGTACCGTGGACCACATCCATACTGTAAGGCAGGTTATACAGAAGACAGAGGAGTACAACCAACCACTGTGTATGGCTTTTGTGGACTACGAAAAAGCCTTCGACTCTATCGAAACCTGGGCTGTTTTGGAGTCCTTGCAGTGGTGTCAAGTCGACTGGCGGTATGTGGAGGTGCTGAGAAGCCTTTATCAAATGGCTACGATGTCCGTTCAAGTACAAAACCATAATACAAGACCCATCCAACTGCTCCGTGGTGTAAGACAGGGTGACGTTATATCCCCGAAACTCTTCACCAACGCATTGGAGGATGTCTTCAAAACTCTTCAGTGGGATGGACTGGGCATCAACGTCAACGGCGAAAGTCTCACGCATCTCCGCTTTGCCGACGACATAGTCATAATGGCCGAATCGCTGCAGGACCTGCAAAAAATGCTATCTAGTCTTAACTCTGCCTCGAGACGTGTTGGACTTGGGATGAACTTGGATAAGACGAAGGTCATGTTCAATCAACACATAGTCCCCGAGCCGGTCTCCGTCGAACGTGTAGTCCTTGAAGTTGTCCAGAAATATGTGTACCTTGGGCAAACTTTGCAGATGGGAAGAGACAACTTTGAGGCTGAAATCACCAGAAGAGTGCAGCTTGGCTGGGTAGCATTTGGAAAGCTGCGTCATATCCTCGAATCATCTTTGCCACAATGCCTCAAGACCAAGGTGTTCGATCAATGCGTCCTACCAGTCATGACCTACGGAGCCGAGACGTGGAACTTGACAGTAAAACTGGCTCACCGGCTACATGTCACTCAGAGAGCTATGGAAAGGTCTATGCTTGGTATCTCTATAATGGATAAAGTCCGGAATGAGGCCATCCGAAAAAAGACCAATGTGACGGACATAGTCTGGAAGTGTAGCAAGCTGAAGTGGCAGTGGGCTGGCCACATTTGTCGTAGAGCCGACGGACGGTGGAGTAAGCGGGTTCTCGAGTGGAGACCACGCCTCGGCAAGCGTAGCGTTGGATGCCCTCCGGCCAGATGGACCGATGACTTAAAAAAGGCGGCTGGTAGCGACTGGATGGCAAAAACGGGAGATCGTGCCTTATGGCGTTCCCTGGGAGAGGCCTACGTCCAGCAGTGGACTGCAATAGGCTAAAATAGAATAGATTTCTCGTATGTGGTGACAGTTAATAAGTCAGTGTTAACCATACATTAGGGGTCCTATACAACCTGTTACAAAACTAACCAAAAAAAAGAATATTTTTCATTATCATCAGTCGATAAAATAATCACATCACTAGTCTAGGGTAGGTGCTACACTACCTGGCGAACAAAGTCCGCTTCGGCGTACATTGCTGGTTGACTTAGTTTCTTGTATTGATGACATTCATGTAATAGCCAGCAATGTAGACCGAACTGCGTTTCGCCGCGTCGGTAACTTCATTTGAACTTTGAGCTGTCAAAATTAGTGCTGCGATGCCACGATTAAAAATAAGTGTAATTTAATAAAAAAATATTTTTTTCGTAGTTTTCAAAAACGATAATACGGCTCTAATTTTTTGTGAATCGACTCTTTGCAACGGACCTTTCCACACCCTTTCAGCTTTATTGGTTGTTTTGTAACACGTTGTATAGTACGCCAAATGAATGACGAGTTAAATGAAAAAAAAAAAACGATTATAGTTGCAAGCTAGGACCATGGTTGTATGGTTTTACGCGGTACTTAATTAAATGTAACCCTATATTTATGACAGTATAACAGTAAAAAAAAATCATCTTCCTTTCATAAAATGTTCACCAGCACTAATACAGAAAAGAGTAAATTAATTGTTTAAATTATTCTTTAAATCTTGACTCTCGGTGACTCATTTCGAAAAAGATAAAGATAATTTATTTCGACTAATAGTAAGAGATGCTTCCTTGTTATAGCTTTACGGAACTTTTTGTTTTTAGCTTCTATTTCTGAACACCAAAGTTTTTAACCAAAATAAACATTTCTATTCCATTATTCAATTCCAAAAGTATTGTCTACGTTACCAATCAGAGTGCACTTCAATTTTCGAGTAAAACAAACATTCAGAATGAATATTTCAGCCACTTTCTACTCAAATATTCTCTATACGCGGAACTAACCCACAAAAAACCCTTTCGGTTGTCAAGTTCTACCCCCAAGGGCCCGATACGCCAACTATCATCCGTAATATTACCTTATATACCCCTTATGTGCTACGGATTTGTAGCACATAGCTACGAGTTTTGAATCGTAGAACATGTCTACGATATGTTGAATATTAGCTATGAATATTGAAACTTCGCCTGACGTGAACACATGTTTGCGTAACGAATTTGTGATAACTGAGTTAACATAGTAATTTCTGTTTAGACTAAATATAATTAGTTGTAATAGTTAATGATGACTTATTTCAGATTCATAAGCAGCACATCAACCTACAAATTAAAGGGTAAACTAACACTGGTTATTATAAGTACTTACACATACATGGATACTTATATCATGCCTATATTCCTTGCGGAGTAGTCAGAGCGTTAACAGCTGTAAATAACGGTCATTTACGTCCACCACATTTGACAAAAATTTGAGAGTCATGACTTTGTATAACCATAGTGACAGGTTGTCAGCTTGTCGCCTAAAATGGCAATAGGTCATATTACCTCTCAAATCTCTTAGTCGCTTTTACGACACCAACTGGAAAGTTGTAAAGTGATGCTATTCTAAACCGACACCACACGGCTATCATAAAATTTTAGTGTATCAAAAATCAGCGTTAATTGTTTCGAATACAGAGTGCTGCTGATATGCGAGACAACCGTATAGTATCGTCAGTTCTTCATTTAAGTTTTTTAAAAGCCCAATCAAAGCGTTTCGTACAACTTAAAGCTCGGCATCATGTTTATTAAAACTTTGACTGATCTTTGTTCAAAATTCAAAGAAGTTAGACTCTTAATACCGAGAAATCTTTATCTCTTATACAATTTCGAACTCTGACTTATTAATGTGAAGTTACGAAAAAGGAGAGCTACTTACAAAGAAAGTTAATAAGTTAGTACGCAGAACTTTATAATTGATTGATCTTATATTTTAACATACGTTTGTATTTACCATCAATACGCCCAAGGCCGATATTATAATAGAATATATTCATGGAGTATTTTTTTGTTGCAACTGCAAGGCATGTTATGCAAAATACTAAGTAGTAAATACTATAAAAAAAGGAACTGAATGTATAAGTAAAGAATAATGACTAAATAGTTTTAATTGACCTACTAGTATTTTTTAAAAGAGAATTAATATTCTTCATCATAAATATTTTTAAAATAGAAAATACTGCTCGAAATAATAATTGGTATCCAGAACGCCTAAATTAGCGCTGGCACATAAACCTATACATTAAAAGGCAAACATTCTACTGGTTTTCTTAGTACTTGTGGGTAAAATCCGTATAAACTGGTCCTATGGATAGGTTGATGTGTTTGCAATAGTAAGGAATCTATAAATAATAAAGAATACTAAAATGGTGGCGAGCGTATATTTCAGCGCAGCTCGCCTCGATATTCCATTACAGTGAATTACTGAGCCACGGCCTCCACGTCAACGCTGCACGGTTTTAAGTGTTGCTAGTTTTTTTATTGGGTAATGTAATACACTTGTACTTGTGTACCTTCATGTACCGGGAATAACAAAAAGGTTAGTAGGTATAACAAGCCGAAAGGAGGTATAGGTATTCATGAATCTTAATAACTTTTCCTATGGAACATAAGTCGAAATATGGAAAAAAAATTTGGATCTCCATTTATAACATAAATCAATTAGCTGATGGGCGATTTTGTATGGAAGGTTCAAATTCTTTTTTCATATTTCGACTCTAGTTCAATGGGAAAAGATGTTCAGTTTCATGTCATGAGTACCTTGACCTTGATACTTGATTGTTATACTCTTTGTGCTACTCTCTGTAAGGCCTTTTTCGATATTCAAAAACTGGCTGCTATTGATGTACTTTTCTCTAAAGATAGAAAACAAAAAAGAGAAAATGTGTTGCAAATTATGATTATTTTATGGTAGGCTGCATTACCTATGTGCTTAAATTTTAAAAGAAACAATCTATTCTTTCATGTCCATTACGTAATATTTGTCTAAAATCCGACATTCAATAGGAATTAGCGCATTTCCTTTTAATAAACTGTTCCCATATCTTTTCCTATCGCTTGCTACCAATATTCGCAATGGCAACACTAAGAGCCATAGACAACACAGTGACATGTCGCTGCAAAAAGTGCACAAAAACGGGTGTGAAATTGGTCCGTAAACCGGCGTCATGCAGTTGATGGGCCCAGAGATAGATGCGTCGCTTTATGTTAGCAAAACGTGTCTTTAGGAACCTAGATAACACGACCATTTAAACTTGTATTTACATACACTCTATGGAGTGTAAACATTGTCTAAGTACTAACTGAAAACAAAACTAAAGTCCTACGTTCAAAATGAACCAGCAAAATCTATTTGATACACTGGCCCAATATCTTTTCATATCGCTCGCTACCAATATTCGCTATGGCAACACTAAGAGCCATAGACAACACAGTGACGTGTTGCAACAAAAAGTGCACAAAAACGGGTGTGAAATTGGTCCGTAAACCGGCGACATGCAGTTGATGGGCCCAGAGATGGATGCATGGCCATAACCATTGTCTTATTAGTTACTGCAAACAAAACTGAAGTATTCGTTCAAAATGAACCACCAAAATCTATTTGACATACTGGCACAATATCTTTTCATATCACTCCGCACTCGCTACCAATATTCACCGTGGCAACACTAAGAGCCATAGACAACACAGTGACGTGTCGCTGCAAAAAGTGCACAAAAACGCGTGTGAAATTGGTCCGTAAACCGGCGACATGCAGTTGATGGGCGCGGAGATAGATGCGTCGCTTTATTTGAACTTTTTCTGACGGACAATCTATGAAGTATACTAAAAACTATCTAATTACTTACTGCAAACTAAACTGCAGTATTCATTCAAATTGAAACAGCAAAATCCATTGTTATACTAACTCAATATTTTTCCATACCGCTCGCTACCAATATTCGGCATGGCAACACTAAGAGCCATAGACAACAGAGTGACGTGTCGCTGCAAAAAGTGCACAAAAACGCGTGTGAAATTGGTCCGTAAACCGGCGACATGCAGTTGATGGGCGCGGAGATGGATGTGTCGCTATATTTTAAAGCAAAACGTGCCTCTTGGAACCTAGGTAACAATTATAGCCATTAAAACTTGTATTTACATACACTCTATGGAGTTTAAACATAGTCTTAGTACCTACTGAAAACAAAACTGAAGTACTTCGTTCAAAATGAACCAGCAAAATCTATTTGTTACACTGGCGCACCCAATATCTTTCCATACCGCTCGCTCCCAATATTCGGCATAACAACACTGTTCGACAGACTCGGCGATACTTCGACAGACTCGGCGATACTCAGTTTAAAGCACACTATAAAGTATTATACTGGTCGTAATACATCCGTATATGCATGTTTTCTGGACCTGAGTAAAGCATTTGATCTCGTGAATTATGGTATTCTATGGGACAAATTGCGAAAAACTCAGGTCCCACACGAGATCGTCAGTCTGCTGAAATACTGGTACGGAAACCAGTCTAACTGTGTACGATGGAGCGACATGACTTCTAGCGGCTATATGCTAGAGTGCGGTGTACGCCAAGGAGGTTTAACTTCCCCGGATCTCTTTAACCTATACGTCAATGACCTGATCAAGGAGCTGAGAAGCACCAAGATCGGTTGTCACATTGGTGGGATTTGTGTCAACTCTCTGAGCTATGCTGATGACATGGTGCTTCTCAGCCCCTCGATTGGTGGATTGAGGAGGCTGCTATCAATCTGTGAGCGCTATGCCGGCGCCCATGGGTTGAAATATAACGTCTCCAAAACGGAAATGATGGTGTTCAAGGCAAAGGGGGGTCCGGGGAACGTACCGGGACTAGCTTTAAATGGTAGTGCAGTGAAAAGGGTGTACCAGTTTAAGTACTTGGGCCATATCCTCACAGATGATCTCTGCGATGATCTCGACATTGAGCGGGAGCGCAGGGCCCTGTGCGTCAGAAGCAACATGCTTGCACGCAGATTCGCGAAATGCAATAAGCCCGTCAAGGTGACCTTGTTCAGAGCTTATTGCCAGAGCATGTATACCTGCCAACTATGGACTAGTTTCACCAGGAAATCTTACAATACATTGCGGGTCCAATATAACGACGCTTTCCGCATCCTGGTGAAGCTGCCGAGGTACTGCAGTGCTTCTGGCATGTTCTCTGACGCACGGGTCCCTGATTTCTTTGCCGTGATGAGAATGCGCGTGGCCTCGTTCTGGAGTCGTGTGAGAACATCCAACAACACCATCTTAAAAGCTGTATGTGACACTTCTTACGACAGCCCTTTCTTTAGGTACTGGTGGTCTGTTCATCAGCTCGCGAACCGTAAATAACAAATGTTAAAATGTTAAATTATTCATTTATTGTATTATTATATTCCACTTTATTTTGTTTTATGTATACGTACTGTGTAATGTATGGGTTTTTAAATTGCCTGAATAAAGAAAAATTTTATTATTACTAAGAGCCATAGACAACACAGTGACGTTTCGCTGCAAAAAGTGCACAAAAACGCGTGTGAAATTGGTCCGTAAACCGGCGACATGCAGTTGATGGGCCCAGAGATGAATGCATCGCTTTATTTGAACTTGTTCTGACGTACAATATATGGAGTTTGTTTAATAATTGTCTTATTACCTACTGCAATCTAAACTTTCAGTTAAGAAATTAGCCAGCAAAATCTATTTGATACACCGGTCCAATATCTTTTTTATCGCTCGCTACCAATATTCGCAATGGCAACACTAAGAGCCATAGACAACACAGTGACGTGTCGCTGCAAAAAGTTCACAAAAACGCGTGTGAAATTGGTCCGTAAACCGGCGACATGCAGTTGATGGGCGCAGAGATGGATCTGTCGTTTTATTTTATAGCAGAACGTGCCTCTTGAAACCCGGATAACACGAAAATTTGAATTTTAATCCACCTTTTATGATTTATTAATAAATGTCTTTACACACACTGAAAAATAAACTGAAGTATCAAATCGAAATAAACCAGTTAAATCTATTTGATACACAGACTAAAGTATGGCCAACGAAACGAGATAATTAATGTAAACAACTTTTGTATGACTCGATGACAGTTATATAATTATACAATCTGTCCTTATCTGTCATAATATGGTATAATGTCAGCTGTCTCTTTCAGATTTGTTTACACTTTTTATCTCGTCTGGTTGGCCTTACTTTACATATCTTTTAATATCGCTCGCTGCCAATAGTACCTGAGTCCAATGTTCGCCATGGCAACACTAAGAGCCATAGACAACACAGTGACGTGTCGCTGCAAAAAGTGCACAAAAACGCGTGTGAAATTGGTCCGTAAACCGGCGACATGCAGTTGATGGGCGCGGAGATGGATGCGTGCGCTGCGTCGCTTTATTTGAACTTCTACCTACCTATGGTACATCACTGTGAGGTGTATAACGTTTTATTGCAGTAGAATAACCTTAATTTAGTTTGTGACATAGCCAAATAGGCCTAAATATATATTTTTTTACGTGTTACAATCTCTATTACACCTCATCTCGTTAATCATTTACAAGAAGCACGCATAGTTAGTTGTATTATTGCTATTATGCCTATCACACGCAACAAATGCAAGATCAAACAGTTTACTGGCTAGTTCAGCAAATCGCATGCCCATAACCAATTTGAAATTGCAGAACTAATAGTTTCAATTATTATTTCAATAGCACACACAATAGAAGAAATATTTTAATTTGAATCTTATATCAATCACCTGTTATAAGCCCTTGAGCCAGGATCCGTCGTTCAAAATTTTCCTCTTTCCTAAACTTTGTTTTTATCCCTAAAAGGTTAAAGAACTGGCGAGGCTAGTTCTCCATTCCTGGAACACGCTGAAACCAATCCAAAATCGCAGGACTAATAGTTCCCTGTACCAGGAGTGCACGAACATAGAGGAAATGTTTTTTAGGTTTTACTGGTGAACGTGCTCAATGCGTTGAAATGTAGAGCCTGGGTGGATGTAACTCGACACCGATGTGTGACTTTGTTTTGTATTTGAAATTGTATCTGTTGAGGTTGCTGACACATTTTTTTGACGGGAGATACTTTTATTCCAATCTATAGAAAAATATTCCAAATCATGCTTTATTTTAATGACAAAAAGGTCAATAGTGTCAGTTGGAAGCTGGTTACGTGACAAATATTAATTATTAAAATATACAAATGACAATAAATTCATCGAAGTACCTAATTTGACAAAGTTTTGTTCTCTCAGAATTTTTAACATTGCAAGTGTAAGTTTCTAAAGAATACAAATCACAACCTTGAACATTCTTAATGTGATAAGTTTAGTACGAAAAATATTGCATTTTAAAAGTATTTCTAAAGTGTCATAATATCTACAAATAGTACCTACAAAAATAATTTAAAATTTTATGGATGGATTAAAAAAATAGATGAGGGTCGGTCCTCAATTTCACGCGTCATCGCCTCTAAAGTAGCTTGAGACTCTTTCAGCTGAATAACTGAAGGATCTTGTTAGTTATTCAGTCTAATCAGGCCAAAGTTACTTATAGCTTTGTTACTGTTTATTGCCTTGCTATAATATAATACAGTTATGGCTTAAGATATTTATTTCTCATAAAAAAGAATACAATTCACTTAACCTATGAGAAATACATGATTTTTCTTAATGCTAGGGTAGTTACCTTGCGTTATCACGGGAAATCGCAACTTCATACAAGTACTTATCTATAATTAGGTTAACATCACAAGCAGATCACATCCACAGGCTCACAGTGTGGTGAGTGCAGTGGAAAGTGTTGGCTTTCACAGGGAATGTTGTTGCTCATTTCCTGTAATTTCATTCATCACCTTCTACGAAAGCCACGTAGAAATGATGTACTGTTATTTGAAGCCGGATCCATCGTTATATGTTATGTATGAGCCATAATTAGCTACCATTGTGCGCAACACAAGGCCTTTTATCAACGCCTACGAAGCTGTCAATCCCACACGAAAAAACATCACCATATCGGCAATACGACACGCCCATATATCACTGTTGACTACTATAATACCGCTGCCAACAGCGTATTCACAGAATTGACAAACGCGTATAAAAACGAGTACCAGGGCACCAGAACACAGTCGGAGTATAATAGAATTGAAGCCGACATATGACAAGCACGAGAAGGCTCTTGACCCGAAATAATCACCGTCCCCGCCCCTTACACACTCCTCCCCCCGTCTCGGGAACACGATCGGAGGAACGGGATAAGTTATGTAGATAGATGCCGTCGAGAAACCTCAATCATATTTTGGTAGGTAGGTACATATGTATGTATGAGACACCGTCAAAGATGCTCTAGTTATTTCTAGAGAAGTTGGCTTGGACCTGGGCCTAGATACAAATAAGCGTCTACGTTTTCATTACATAAAAGAGGAGTATAGTTTACGTTTCTGTTAAACGCGAATAACCTTTCTTTTTTATGTGGGAAGTATTCAAAACACCTTATACCTAAACAAAACCAATTACACGAAACACTTTCATAAAAAATCTTAACAAAAGTATTTTCTTCACCTCCCTTTCTTCCAATCTCTCAAGAAAGCAGGATCCCACCCAAACAAAACATAAATGTGAAAGGCTGCCAAGTTCGATAATATTGGAATGCTTCGCCTATAAAAGAAGTGAGATCTAAATAAGTACCAAGTTCCATACACAGACCTCAGTTAAAAATAGTTACAGGAATGCACACTTGATTTTCCGCAGTTTGGAAAGTAGCTTATTTCCAAACTGCGAAAAATCAAGTGTGCATTCCTGTAACTATTTTTAACTGAGGTCTGTGTATGGAACTTGGTACTTATTTAGATCTCACTTCTTTTATAGGCGAAGCATTCCAATATTATCGAACTTGGCAGCCTTTCACATTTATGTTTTGTTTGGGTGGGATTTCATTTATTTTTGTAAGGTTTATTTTCTTTTTTCTTATGATTAAGTTAGGTAAGGAAATATCTCATTTATACTTTACTTTGACTAAATACAAACCTTCGTAACGAATTTTAGGTCGGTACGACGATTGGAAGATATAGATAAATTTTTTGTTTTAGGTCCTTAGGGGTATGAATTTACACCTTCATTATTTTTAAAACCGACTCACACTTGGCCATTTTCAGATTTTTTCCTTTACCTTGACCTAAAGACCTACCTCCATGCCAAATTTCAAGTCAATACGACCATTGGAAGTGGTCTAGGTTTTTGATGAGTGAGTGAGTGAGTCAGTGAGTGTATAGTAAAAATAGCGATTTTCTGACATCAATATCTCAAGACCTACAATAGGTACATTAATGAAATTTTGTATTTTAGATCAGTAAGTAGATCTCGACAGATACTAGAAATTTCATATGCGTAGATAAAATAGATTTTGAGTTATAGGTGGGTCGAACTTAGCCCAAAATGGTTCGTGTAATATAACCCACGGCCGGTGTGTCGCTTTTTGCTCGAACTTGGCGGACACACTGCCGTGTGTCTAGATCTGATGGCATAATTCGAATGAAATAAAGTTTCACAGATGGTGGGACACCCCCGGAGTATATTTCTTGAATAATGACCGTCAAATTTGGGCCGGTCCTATTAAAAGTTGAAGATTATGGGCATTAGCTTCAGGGGAAGAATTTAACTTTTCCATAATACCGAATATTTTTGCTATTCGTGTGGCTTTTGGGTTCGCTGATAGGAAGGTTACTTTGATGAGTTAAGTTTATCGGAATTCAAGGTTGTGTAAACAGCTGGAGCGGCAATTCGTGGCTAACTTTATTATTATTGAAATTATTCTATTTCGCGCCAGCAAACTCTCTTATGTTAAAGTAACGTACGTACCTAGATATTTCACTTCGATTATCAAATTTTGCACATCTAATGCCAATAATAGGCATAGGTCAGACAAGGAAATTGCCAATCACAGCCAAGGTATAACCAGAAATTTCCAAGAAAAAGATCTGGCACAATGCGGCTTAAAATAAAGCCTTCTTACAGAACCCAATCTTTTGTCAGCAAGTTCAGTCTTGACCTAGCCTCAATTTCCCTCTATGGAATATTCGAACGGTCCTCGCTTTTTAATATTTGAAATGAGTTGCTACTCTCTCCCCGCTTTCAAATTTATTTAGTCCACAAGTTTTCAAATACTTACAATGGCGGGTTTATTTTTGTACTTTTTGTTTATATCTTGTATCCGCGCTCGAGGGATTGAAGTTTTTGAGTAATATTTCTGTTCATTTCACTTTTATTTGCTGGTTTCGTGTTTTAGTCTTTTGGTTGCTTGTTATATGGTACACAGCGCGGGTGAAGAGTCTTTTCGTATGTTTTTACTTATTACTATTTCGGTTTTGGATCCTTTGGTTTAAATATTGGTGAGCATTTAGTAATATTTTATTATTTTCATTAGGTACAAATGAAAGCTGACATTACAGTCAAAGTTTACTAGTTTTTGGATAAATTTGAATACCGAAGTTCATCGGAATGTAATAGCAAACAATACAGTACAATACAAATTGCTTTAGTTGCACAAACACAAAATTAATACAATATAAAGTAGAAGATAACAAGTAGAGATTCTTAGCAATAAAATCCTACATAAGGTAGGTACTATTTACACAATTTCCTTGTTTAGTATTTTGCATGAAATAATAATAAAAGTAAATTTATTTCTAGAAGGTGGTCTAAAATATTAATTTGTATCAACAAGAAAATATTTTAACATATTTATAAAAGCACTTCACCACTTAAACTTTTAACTTTTAATTCATATTTATGCTTGGCAGTTCATAACATTACCCTTCAACCTTTTACCCCGTAATGATTCAAAATAAGCCCCATATCTAGCGTTAACAGTAGTTCATGTCGCCCCACGGTGCTATAAACCACATTCCGTATAAACGACATCCTGTATTCGGCGAGAAAAATAAATCTATCCATAAATAGACTCGGTGCCACTTGGTCACATACCCGGTACGTCATCAAATATTAGTCATATAATATTTCACCAGGGTTCATCGGGTCGTTGAACGACTCGGTGTTCCATACGAAGAGGTAAAGGGAGAGAGAGAGAGCCCAGGAAGAGTTAGCGAAAGCGACATTGATGAAAATGCTTTAGGCAGTAGAGGGTTACATAGGCTATATTTTACCAAAGAAAACATCTCTTTCTCTCGGGAAAAATAGCTGCCGGTGAAACTGCGACGTGGAAAGAAAAACTATTAATTATTATACTTTTTTACTTTCTATATTCTGGTTTGCCACAGATTAAAAATTGGTTTAGAATGTTGAAAAAACTATCAGGTTGCCTGACTGTACTTTAGAAGCTTTAAGTTGATAATATCGGCTCTATTATTTCTAGTAATAATAGCTAGAAATAATAGCTCTGTAACGAATCAAGTTTTTTTTTAATGTTGAACCGGTATTGTGGCAAACTGGGCCTGACTCCGTAAATAAGGCTGTTAACAATATATATGCGCTAGGGAATATATTCCCCTGGCATATATATTCCTGAGAGAAATATATTCCCCAAGCGGCCTCGGATGTTAGCTACATTTTCGAGGGTGCATCGCTAATAGAAAAACTATTGAGTTTGCCAGTTTAAGTGGTCCGTTTTTCTTAAACAGTTACGGAAGAGTTTTCCTATTGGCCCACTTAGGAGTTTGTTTTCTTTAAAGATTGAAAAAAGGAAATGAAAGTATACGATTGGTACATGAAAAGTTTCGTTCACTTGACCTGATTTTTTATAGTACTATATTTCAAACTGTTTTTAACTTTCGCGGTCATACATAGCGACTCAACATTATAATAAGCAGAGTTTTCATCACATGATCACGCAGTTGTTCATAATAATGAATGACCCATGAACTAATTTAAAGTATCGGATGAATCGCCAAACTCACTTCGTATTAAAGACCCCGATTGTAATATTTTAAGTCACTACAAGGTCAGATTTCAGATTTCAATTTATTGCAAGTCACAAGTCATAGGTACGTGAAATACAAATGGTGGTAAATGTGATAATAAATTTCGGGAAATCGGTGTTGTATGAAATTATTACTAAAACTAAAAATTATGGTTGGTTCTTTTATCACTATCTTGCAAATATCATCTTTATACGAAACGGGAATCCCAAATTCAACTTTAAAAGATTTTTTTGTATGTTATGAAATGTGGAAAGCATTGTTATTTAAAAGGCCATTGAAGCTCTGCCTACACCATAAAGGCTGTAGGTGTGATTTTATGTCTTTAAATCAATAATAATTCACGTTGGAGCAAAATGCTAACAAAACAATGTAATTTTTAGGTTAAGTCGTTTTATCGTGCATAATTTAAAAGTAGTTATACCAGCAGAATCTAGGTAGTACAAGAAATATGTACTACGAGTTTCATGACCATACATTTTGATTTACGAGGCATTTGTTAGGGGCCTTAACTTGTATGGCCAATTGATTATATCCTTTATAGTTACCAGTACATATATGACACTCATTGAATATGTCATTTTATTAACGCTGATTTACATATCGATTTTAATTAACTACGTTACAAAAACATATGAAATATGAACCTTCACAAAGTAAACATTTTACTATATTACATTAACGTGTATCATGTAACGCCTGTTTCTAATCAACCGTGAATTGAATACATAAAACATCAACCCATTGAATACCCGTTTAACAATTTCGTTATTATGTATTCGTCAATTACATGTCGTCAACACGGTAAACAGTGAAATAGACTAACGGTGTTACCCGACTATGGCAATTTTCATCGTATAACCATAACCATAACAGCCACAACAGTCCACTGCTGGACATGGGCCTCATCCTATCGGGGGGTATTGCCATACTCACCACGCTTGGCAGGCGGATTGGCGAGCGCAGTGCATGATGTTGCATTGACAGGGAACGCTGCTGCCCATTCCCTGGATAAGTATCCCTTAGTCGCTTTTTACGACACCCACGGGTAGAATTGGGGTGATGCTATTCTAAACCGGCATCACACGACTATTTATCGTATGATGCTTGGATATTTTTATGTCATTTAACTGTCTGTAAAACACTATCTAGCGAGCAATTTCAAATACCTGGTAATATAAAATACGATCTAGGTATGTCTCTGAAACGAAAATTGATTCTCAAGTTTTGTTATTATTATTTTAATAATAATTATGTCACTAATTTTTTAATTCTTAAGTAACACCGTCATGTATTCTTTCATAAGATATTTACAGTCAGCATGTTACCAATAGTGTTAAAAGTAAATAATGTTTTGCATGTAAAATCAAGTAGGGTTAAAATATTGAAATAGTGAAATTTTGGAAGTTTTCCAAAAATTGTTTACCTAACACGAGAAGTGTTTTAAAATTGGGTATTCAATCAAGTAGGGTGTCTGATTCGTGATTGTATTGATGTCTGGTGCGTAGTCGGGTTGCAGTTTTTTGCTTTATAACACTGCTGTTTTGTGTTTCTCGTCACGCCAACAACAAATTATCCATCATTGAGAGTGACAGCTTTTCATTTAAATACATTTTCCATTTAGCATAAACAGCTAACAGTAGATTAAAACGCTTTAGCGTTTTATTAAGTTGAAACATTCGTGAATAAATGAAATATAAAAACACGTCACACAAAACATGGTTACGTTATTAAATAACATGTTATTGCATTCGTTACATTTATGCAAAATTATGTTTTGTATTGTTTAATGTTTTAATAGGGTTTGCATATCATGAAATAAATAATAGTTTAAACAGTTAATTAATTGCCTGCTTCAACAGAAAGTATACTAACTTTGTACATGAATTTACCTTCTCAGTTTATTTTTAATATCATTATCTGTTCTATTTATGTTAGTCGCAGAATAATGGATTTTTATAATATGACATCAAAAATTCATCCTCACGTATTTTTGAATGCCGAAAATACTGGGAGCAATAAAAAGAGTATAACAAGCTTAAAGGTGGTCAAGGTACTCGTTCTCATGAAACTGAACAACTATCCCCATGGAACATGGGTCGAAATATGAAGAAAGGAATTTGGATCTACCGTAAGAAATCAATCAGCTGGTCAGCTATTCCGTATGGGAGGTCCAAATTTGCTCTTTTTGTTACTTCCGGTATAGTAAACGCAGTGATGTAGGTATTAACCCTTTGAAACCTTACATAAATTCAATAACATAATATCAGTTTCATTCATGACAATATTTTTGTGATTCTTCTCGTTCACTTAACTAAGTTACCCAGACAATCGGCATAACGACTTTGTTTTACACATAACTCCCCAAGTTTAGTGTGTGACAAACACAAACGCAATAAAATGCGGATGCTTAAAAAATAACTGGTCATCCGAACTAGGGTTGCCGGGCAATGTGGGAAACTAATAAAAATAGTTCTATCAACTGTATATCAAAATTACCCACAAAAAGAAAATTTTACATAGAAATAGATGACAAAATATAAATCATCATCATCATCTTCCTGCCCTTATCCCAATTACTTGGGGTCGGCGCAACACATTTTGTTAAACACAAAAACGTGTTGCAAAGAATTTGGCTTAATTTTACTACCGGCCGTCTACCAGACGTCAAAATATAAATAATCCATTTTATTTCTTGTTTGCATTACAGTTATAATAACACAGGTAATAATCGGTCTTTGACTCAAGTAATTTACTTTATTTTTGTGGATTTGGCTCATGAAGAATTAACTTTTTACAACTTATATAAATTGAGGGATTATTTTATTTTATTTTATTTTGTTTTATTCGGAAAACCAACAGCACAAATACAAGTATAGTCTTACAGTAAATACAAAAAGCCAATTACAGGTTTTCGCAAGTAGTAACATTATAAACTAAGAAAAAAATAACGCTCGAAAGGGACGGAAGATCCGCGTTACTCAATAAACACTCGCACTTTCACAGTTCGGCTCGCTATTTATCTCAACCATTGAGTAAAATAAGAAAATAAAATAACCTTCTAATCATTAAAGAAACTGCTGCTCAGCTGACGCCTAACGGAACTGGGGGTTGAGTTGAACAGATCAAGGTCTAGATCACTTGAAAGATTATTAAAGGTCTTGCTCGCTCTGCACATGTATGAGTTTTGACGGTAGTTTGTAGAGGCAACGGGAAGAAAAATAGGGGCATTAAATCTAAGACGTCTAGAAGGTACTCGAAGACTGATAGAGGAAAGCAAATCTTGTTAAACACAAAAACGTGTTGCAAAGAATTTGGCTTAATTTTACTACCGGCCGTCTACCAGACGTCAAAATATAAATAATCCATTTTATTTCTTGTTTGCATTACAGTTATAATAACACAGGTAATAATCGGTCTTTGACTCAAGTAATTTACTTTATTTTTGTGGATTTGGCTCATGAAGAATTAACTTTTTACAACTTATATAAATTGAGGGATTATCTAATACTTGTTTTCTAAACTAGTATAAGCTTTTAAAGGAATAACTTTAGATCCTGGTGATACATGAAAATTAAAGTTAAGTAGTCAGCCTGTCCTGCTTTTGTCTTCAAATCGTGGTAACCCTACCCGGAGTAATGTGGCCATATATTCAGGCATTTGGCCGGACAATGGGCGCTCTTACACCCATTACGCACTTATCGACAAAGTTTGCTTGTTAGAATTTTTATTATGTCGGTAGTTGATAGGTTTATAGCGGAGTGACAAACATAAAAAGATTTTTATGGGAATTATCGTAAGGATATGGAAATACCACGTTTAGTGGTATTTTTAGAAATTAAAAAATGATATGGCTTTCTTTTTAGTTCTTAAATTATACCTAATGCAATGCACTAGATGATTTTTCAGTGCTTTCAGTCTAAACGGCTTTCTTCCGGAAGGAATTTACGGGTTCCCATATATAAATATCCTATTCTTCATTTCACACATGCTTGTCATTTGTAATAGTGGTTGTCAAGTGCCGTTCATACTTTTTATGAGAGATTCAAAGATATGAGAACAAAACTGTACTTTAACTTTTTCTCACTTGGTAATCACATCCATCTAAATACAAAAAGCAGTTGAAAACTCACAAGAGTTCAAGCGCGCAATATTTTCATAATGCAAGGAAACTTATTCCACGGCTGTAGCGAAGAGACAGTTATTGCAATTTACCGCGCCCGTAGCACAGCTACGGCGTAGTGCCCGGCTACAGCGTAGTGACCGGCTACGGCGTAGGGTTTGGCTACGAGTTCGGAGTGTTAAAGGGGCAAGCTCCACAGAATAGACGCGTGACGTGACTCGCTACATGACATTTGTCAGACAAGCGATCGTCAATCGTTATTAATGGGACGAGCGTCTCACGTGGTTAGCTTTGTTTCTTCTGTTTCATACATTTTATATGGAAACGGTTTCAAGCGCCACGATGTTGCACGTCTCACGTCTCCGGAGATCACTTGTTAGACAGACACCATCTTACGTCTCACGTCTCACGTCTACTCTGTGGAGGTTGCGCCTAACGAAAAATCTTTCAACGATTGAATTGTGCTCCCAACAATTTACTTACTACCTAAATCATATACCTACATCAAAACTTGTTATCGTTTTCTTAAGGAGCATTGTCAAATATTGTACACATTTATAGAACCAAACTCTTGACGTTTGCTGTTTAATCAAAGAAAGTTTGTTTTCTTGAGTGGGTTAAGAGAAATCGTTATTTATTTTGTTGCGAAAAATAAATCTAATAATTTTGTTTGCGCAACTAAGTATAAGCTTAGTCAATAATAATATTATGTGGATCATAAACTCTAAGCTAATAACTTGATGCTACATTGTAAGTTATCGTCTACGCCGTAGCTCTAAGCTACGAAGCACGCTACGAGAACGCTACGAGTAACGCTACGGTTTCTTGTAGCCATTAGGTTTCATTTGATCGCGTTTAGTGCTTAAGTGTATTGTTGTTTAAAAGTTAATACTTTACGCAAATGTTAAAGGTAAAAAGCTTTTATGTGCAGTACAATTTGCTAGTAAATAAAGTTTAACCAGTTAAGATTTTATTATGAATCATCGAAGATTAAAATATACAATATACGTAATTCATATGGTGCTTGGTAGATGAATTGATTGTAGTTAATAATGACTTGATGAACTGACAAAGTCAAAAGATTATCTTGAGCTGTATATTTTTGATAATAATATGAATAATGGTACCCTTATTTTCCAAGCGTCGCGGCGTCGTTGTCGCTGTCAAATGACTGGTTTGTATGGGTTTGTATGGGGATACCAGAAAGACCGGGCGACAGCGTCAACGACGCCGCCGTGTTGCCGTCATGTTGACAGCGCGCTGAGAAGCTCAGGGTTTGTATGGGATGCGGTCGGGTTTTCCTACAAGACCGCAGCGACGTCGTTGACGCGCGTCGTTGTCGCGACGCTTGGTTTATAAGCCTACCATAAGCTAATAGTGTTTTGGGTCGTTCTGTTAAATTAAAAATATCTGTTTTTTAAAACAATTAGTTATATTCTTACATAAACTAAACATATCAATTCCTAAAATAGTATTATAATAGTCGCTTACTTTTATTTACTTTCCCATTTAATAATCCTAATACAATTCCCGTTTTTATTACCCAAATCTCCACGTAAAGATCCCGTAACAGTGGAATCTGGGGAGAGTGGCATAAAAGTGGAGTTTTTATCTTCGTTATAAGGAGGGGTAATGTTCTCAACTGCCTCGTAAAAAGTTACATCGCTCAAACTCTATTATATTTATTTACTTAAGTGTAGTATCAGTAGAAGCACGCGTTGCCGATTTGGGGGATCATTTTATAGCTGTTTTTCATACAGTTATATGAAATGTAATATATGACTAACTTATGATGCTAAAAAATTTAAAATACTTTATTTGAAAAATTTGGTTAACAATGATTGTGTCCCGCCAGTAAGTATTGAAAACTTTTGTTGGGAATGACTCCTCTCCTCTAATGCTTAAAAGCTATTAACTTATGTAGTAGTAATATATGTACAGTGTTATACAAAAACGTTTAATGCTGCAGTCTATTCTTAAGAAATTATTAAAAAAATATAAATAAAGAAGACCGAGAGCTATAATTTGACAAAACATAACAAATATCATCATCATCATCATCTGCCTGCCCTTATCCCAATTTATTTGGGGTCGGCGCAACATGTCTTTCTCTTCCATTCATCTCTATCAGCCGTCAAATCTTCGTTTACCCCTTTTTGATTCATATCATCTTTTACACAATCCATCCAAACTTTTTCAGGCTTTCCTCTCCTTCTGCGTCCATCCACATTCATATTCATTACTTATCAAATAGCTGTCTAATAATTAACGTGCTATTATTTTTTGATACTAAAATAGCAAAATCTATGAATTTACCGATATTTTCAAACAAGTGCTAAAGTTTCATTTATTTTTCCACGGCAATATATCGGAAATAAACTCTAAAAGTAAATATTTTAGCACCGTTTCAGCTGCAAACTACAGAGTGTTGCGATAAATCAGCGGAACGGCGCCAATTCCAGCCGATACTCACTTTCAATGGCACTCCTCGTGAATGCGCCGGTTCGAGCTATTAATTATACCTGCAACTATTTGTGTAGGCTAAATAAAAAGCAAATAAATACATACACACCACTATCTTTTGTGGGGTAGGCAGAGCACTACATCAGTAAACATATGGTTTCTCTCGCCACGTATGATAAAGGCCGATTCAGAAAAACTGTGTATTACTATTGTGCCATGTTGCCAGCCTGTCGCCTAATATTATAATACTTATGAAATCCTTGACATGACACGTCGTTATGACACCCGCAGAAAAGCAATGGGGTGATGCTATTCTAAGGCGGCATCACACAGCAAAATTCGATAAATCAGCGGAACGGTGCCTATTCCAGCCGACACTCACTTTCAATGGCACTCCTCGTGAATGCGCCCGTTCGAGCTATTAATTATACCTGGAACTATTTGTGTAGTCTAAATAAAAGGTAAATAAATACATACTGATACTATAACACAAGAGTTTATGAGTATGCTCGTCTGTTATTCCAACCTGCTCAAACAACTCCACGTATTTAGATATTTAGTGCACATTAAATTCAAATGTCATTTCATCATCATTGGTCTCATAATTACGTCTGTGATTTACAGAAGATTCAGTCAGTATCTGACGTCCGATTTTACGTGGCTATAACGCGGGTGAAGTTTCCTTTCCACAGACACTGCGACAACTGGATATTTATATATAACAGTATACTAATAAATAAATATCCAGGTAACGCAGATGGACGACTCGGTTCCCCACACGTAGAGAGAGTCTATTCTGAGTTTTTTTGCTTTTCTTGTGAGAAACAAAGACGAAAACTTCATGCATATAAATTACATATCCTACTGCACCCGTAATTATTTTACGTAGGTATCGAAATTGTATAAGACCAATCACATTTTTATAAAGATTTTCAGACTAGTCAAAAAATGTCATAGCTTTACCTACTTATGCACGAATGAACATCCAAAGTAGATGCTAAATCAATTCGTCCTTCGAGAAAATAATAATGTTCTTCGATATCGATATGTATGGAAAGTCGTTTGTAACTCCAGCCTATAAACGTCAGTGACTCGTGTCAGGCCTCGCACGTATATGGGCCGACAACATTTTTCATCTCTGACACCGTGTAAGATGGTTGGTATTAAATATATTTAGAGCGTAACTAATGTGAAAACAAGTGTTTTCCTATTAATATTTTTCTATTTATTTTATTTCGGTTTCGTTTTTAGTTTTGGTTCATTCCGAAAATGTTACACGAGCGGGATTTTAACCTACAATTTCAGCTTTTCGTTGCGATCCCAACTTTTGTACTTCCAAATTCTAAACTAGTGAAATTTTAGAACACTCAAAAAACTTGAGTGTTATAAATAATGAAAAGAACACAAAGAAATTCAATAGTATTAAACTAAAAAAAGAAACTACAAAACATTTTCAAAAAATATTTCACCATAGCAATTTTGATGTATCGTGTCGTATGGCTTTACCCAATTATTCTGTGCGATGTTTTTGAGCTGGATCGCTCGCAGAGTCGCAGTTAATGAAGCTCGTCGACTAATGACGTCACAACTCGACGCTCGTTATCGACTGTGATTGATTGGGCCCGCACCACACTAGCTGTCTATCAAGTCGGCTTTTGTAGCGCAGGTTTTGAAGGCAGCTTTAATTTTCTATGGGATTTTCATAAAAGGGTATAAAGGTAAAAAATGTTGCGCCTGGTCCCAGAAGTATCAAAAATCACCACCACCGTCTTTAAAAATTTCTCCTGTATATTGAGAATCGTACGTAAAAAGCCTAAGTTGTCTGTTTCATACACTTGAATGATGAATGATGATGAATGATTCTTTATTCACAAGCAACACGGTACAAAAGATGGACATTTTACAATATTAATTTGTAATGTTCAAGCGTGCAGCGCCGTTCATTGGCATGCAAATACAAAATTATGAATTTAAAAATGTCAAGCAAATAAATTAAATAATAAAAACACAATGTCAAAACTAGAATTGAAATAAAAATAAATAAGAACATAATTACACTAATAACAATTTCAAGAAAACATGTCTTAGGCAATAAAAATACAGGTAATCAATATAATAGTCAAACAATCTCAAAAATGTCAATAAATAAAAGGTCCATTAATTAATAAGTAATTATTACAAATTGTAGAATATGTCAAAACGAAACAAATAAATTATTAAAATTTGAATGCAATAAATTCCTGAATGTCGTAAAAACAGTTTGTGACAAGTAAATATACAGCCATTTCTTAAATAAAGCAATCGGGAGTGTTTTCACATTATTAGGCAGGAGGTTAAATATTTTAATACACATATTATAGCTATTCCTAGCAAAACAAGTGGTGCTGTGAGTCTGGCTGTGTAACTTACCTTCAGTTAGTGCTTATTTAACGTACTACATGGGGATAGCTTTGGATTTTGAAAATGATTACATTATGTTACAATTTCTGCGCGTATGGCGTCCACATAAATATAGAAGTCGCTTAAAAAACAAACTAGGCACTACAACATGATAAACCGGCAAAGTTTATCTACAGAGCACCGCATTATTCTCAATAGTGCCGGCCAATAATAACCCTTAATGACCAGAAAGCCGGAAGCGCATTTGCATTATTTCCCAGTAACTCGGCACCACTAACGCCATCTAGCACCGCCACCTAGCACTAACTCGGTCAACGACCCCATTCGGGACCACAGAGTAAACAAAACAGCAAAACTTAATCAACACCTTAATTCAGTTGCCGCAATAAACAAACGCCTATCTTTATGGCCAATAAAATAGAGGAATAGTTTTTTATCGAATATAGTGGTGACCATTAGTCGATTATCGATATCGATGAAAATTAAACCTTCACATTTTCATCGCAACATTTGATGAACATAGGCTTAAATATTATACCATATTTCTAACGACCTGATGAAACTTGGTGTCCGAGTTTTACATTAACCTACTACAAGTAGCAGGCCTCTGACATAGTTTTGCTACTACCACCGTCTATACTTTACGTTTACTTTTTGTGCTTAGGTACTGCCTATATCCTGACGTGATTCTCTTATAACCGCTGTCTTATCTATCATTGACTGCAACCGAGAACGATGACATAACATACTCCATCAAGTGGTGTAGCGACCGTTCAATTTGACAGCTGTCAAACATATTATAGAAGACATGTCAACAAAGAAAAATAGACCATATGTCATAGCGTTAACATGATTTTAACAGCTGACAAGTATGACCTATTCAAACGACCGTACTTTTATAAAAGAACCAGAGGTTTTAGAATTCTGAAAAGGAATCCATACCACTAGACCACATAGGCTGAACTAACTCGTTAATAGATTACGCGTGTTGCTATAGCCATGTTGTGATACCAGTAATTAGATAGTGATAAGCTAAGCGTATCACACACATCATTAGTGGTAATAATCTAAAAGATAAATAATACAGAAGCGACACATCATGTTAACAACTTTCTCGTATGTATTATAGTTTACTAGACCGCGAAGGCTGAACCAACTCATTAATAGATTACGCGTGTTGCGATTATGTTGTGATACCAGTAATTAGATAGTGATAAGCTAAGCGTATCACACATATTATTAGTGCTAATAATCCAGAAGATAAATAATACAGAAGCGACACATCTTGTTAACAACTTTCTCGTATGTATTGTAGTTTACCCGTACTCCTGGTGTTCCACGTCATGTAGGTAGGCAGACAGGCCCTCCAGCGATGATAAGCAATATCACTTAAATATCATAGATGTTGATCAGGACATTTGTATACCATCATACTTAACATCAAAATACATCGTTTAGTAATAAAATAAAATAAAAAGAACTCTATTAAGTGATTAACTAAACTAAGAATAAACTCAAAAGGATATGTATAGTCCAGATGGACTATGAATGCGAATCTGCGAGGCATCGGTCTAAACTCAAAAAGCGATAAACTGATCAATATAGAACCAGAGATTTCTGGAATCTGAAACCGAATCCACACCACTAGACCGCGAAGGCTGAACCAACTCGTTAATAGATTACACACGTTGCTATAGATATATAGACATGTTGTGATACCAGTAATTAGATAGTGATAAGCTAAGCGTATCACACACATAATTAGTGGTAATAATCTACACGCCGCAGCCATGTTATTGCTTGTGTAATTGTTACTATTGATTCTTAATGCTGATGTAATTGGGTTTATTAGTGTAACTGTGTTATTGTAGTGAAATAATTTAGCTTTGCGTAGTTTAGGCTAATAACACAGTCATCTGAAAGACTTGCAAAGTTTTGTCAGATGTGGTGTAAATGGCTGTTTAGTGGTGTAAACCTACCTACCCTGCAAAAGTTATAGGTGTGATATATGTATGTAGACTAAGACTACAGTAATAGATATGAGTACCTATATCGATCAAAAATGAGTTTACTCTATGAAGAAAATTTTATTTGAAACATGAATGTGTTTTCTTACACACCACTTAGTTGAAATGTGATAAGCTCTATCCACCATAACAGCCACAACAGTTCACTGCTGGACATGGGCCTCCCCCTATTGAGGGGTACTGCCATACTCACCAACGCTTGGCAGGCGAATTGGCGAGTGCAGTGCATGATGTTGCATTGACAGGGAACGCTGCTGCCCATTCCCTGGATGAGTAACCCTTAGTCGCCTTTTACGACACCCACGGGTAGAATTGGGGTGATGCTATTCTAAGCCGGAATCACACTACAAGCTCTATCAGTCAATAAAAAACCATCGATACTGAAACAACACTAGCACCTTATCTTGGCTTTTCTCCCACCGTCATTTGTCAAGTCTCCGTCGTTCACACGATTAATGTCGACGGTTGAAGCGTTAGCGTCACTTGTTTTTGGTTAGTAGGCGATTTAATAGATCCCCCTCTCGACACAAAAGTTCGATGGTAATGGTTTCCGGGGACGTTACCCAATTTTATATAAAGCACTTATGAATACGACATTAAAATAGTACACTTTGTAAAAGTAGACCGTGTGGTAGCGGCCAAGAATACCGCCACCCAGGGCGTTTCTTAAAAGGCGATGTAGGATTCTTGATCTCGACTGAACATCTGCCGACTATGGTCAACCGCATGGTGGCGATGATACCACCTACAATAGCATTCCCAAAGAGGGTTGACGTCAGGCAGGCGGCCGGTCATAAAACATAGCCAAACCCTTTTGCAACATGATTTTGTGTACAAACAAAACGTGTTGCGCCGACCCCAGGTAATTGGGATAAGGGCAGGAAAATGATGATGACTTTGTAAAAGTAGTCTCTTATGACACTCGGTTAATATTTGGGGCTAGATAAAAATAAGAAAGACTCAATGCAGGAGAAAGCTTACTTACAAAATACAGCGACCTTCCTAACCTTTAAAATATTTGGTATATTTTGAGGCTAAGACGGTAGTCAAAAGCGCCACTAAGTACCTAACTATTATAAGTAGCTTAATATTTGGACTACACTAAAAAAATTGCAACATAACTCACGTTCTTTATTATTACAGCCATCAGCAACCTATATTTCCGGCATTGAGACGTAAAAATTACAGAAGAAAAATTATTTTCCACTCAAGTGGGGCCTAATCCAACACGTCTTTCATCAGATATGACTGTAACGAGCTCATTATCCCGCCAAAACAATGACTTTACAAAGGCGTGTTCCCTCTTAAGGCCCTTTTCTTGCCCTTCAGCCTTCAAGTATAACTTAATTCCGCCCATTAAGGCAAATGGGGCCCACTTATCGGCACATCTCGGCGATTAGTCCATGATTTTATGTCTGAATAAACGTCTTTATAGCGCCGCGGCGGCCGAAACAACGCGTTTCTGGTTTGGGCTCCCGATTCTTGGAGAATGCTAATTGTTGTGGTTGTAATTGCTAATTCATTTTCTTTAAGATTCATACTCTCTGAGATAGAAACCCGAAAGTAGGCATTGCGATTTTATTTTGTGTTTGTTATCTGTTCACCAAATAATGTACAACTCAAACTCTTGAAACTTTCAGTTCAGGAATGAACTGTCTAATTCCTCCTAACATGTCCAGCAGTCTTAAATGGAACTATTCTAAAAATAAAAACTACAATATGAGTGATATACCAAAAAGTTTCAAGAGTATGTAGGAACGCAGAGAAATCGATCGTAAGGTGGATAAAATCATTCTACAATCAGCTGGCGGACAGCATGATATAGGATGTTTCAATAAAGCTAATTATGTAGAAAACAATGACTGAAATCATCTTATATTCAGTCAAAATATACAAAAAAAGTACTAGGCTCACAAAATGATATAGGAAGTTTCAATAAAAATTAGCACGTATAGCAATCAACGACTGAAATCATCTTATAATCAGCCAAAGCACAGCAAAGAAAGTACCAGGCGCACAGCATGATATAGGAAGTTTCAATAAAGCTGAGCACGTAGCAATCAACGACTGAAATCATCTTATAATCAGCCAAAACAGCAAAGAAAGTACCAGGCGCACAGCATGATATAGGAAGTTTCAATAAAGTTGAGTACGCAGCAATCAGGAAGGCAATCAGCCGATCGAACAGTGCAAGCGCTAACGACATGACTAATGACTGTTTCATTGCGTTAAATAAACCACGACGAGTAGCTAGGGTGACCATGGCATTCAAATTTTTTAATTAAATATTTACAAATACATACTTTGCTAGTCTACATCCAAAATGATGTATGAAATAATAATGACAAAAGAATAAGAACATCTGGGCTATAGTCCGACAGCTTCGTGCGCGACCCTCCCTAGGGGTGACAGACGTTGAGGGGGGAGATGTCAGCGGGTAGCGGGAGGTGTAGCGGGGAAGGGAGACACGCGCATCCGCGCCGCACGTCATATTAAAATGACGTGCTTCCTCGCTCCCCCACCGTCTGTACCCCGCAGGAGGGTCGCGCACGAAGTTGTCGGACTATAATAGTAATTTCTCAGGATCATACATAGTCCATAAATATACAAAAATATTAAAGTTTACATGGTTTGATAGCCAATTTATAATTAGGTACCAGCCAGCCCACAAATTAATCTTATTTCCGATAAAAGCGATTTAATCTGATAACTGATTGCTAAACTAATCAATCTACATCCTTCTGTTTTCTGTCCCTCTCTACCACACTCATAGGACCGCCGCTCGTCGCCAGGCGACCTAGGGAGGCTGTATCATTCTAGGTAATGTCAATTTGACTTCAATAAGGTAGAAAACTGGAGAAATAACGCAAGGCGCCACTCTCGAGTGTCTTTTCTCTGTGAGTTGTCAAAAATGCATCAATATCATAGTTTAGATACATCTTATTGGCTTTCGTTATGTCATCTAGGCGCACTTGCACCTGCTGCCTCCGCAATAAGCTTTTGGTTTTCCTCCCCATTACGATAAAATTCATTTGCATATTTTTTGTAAAAAGTCTGCGGAATTTATTTTCTTATTTTTTGTGCCAAGTCTGCGCGGAAAGTGTCCGTGTGTTCGCGGAGGCCCATAGCCACCCTACACAACACAAACGCTTAGTCACCACCGCGGGGTAGGCGGTTGATTCGATAAGCCAACGCCATTGTGGGCAACGAATTAAAAAGAAATCAACACTGAGACCTGATCGAATTTACCCCCAATAGTTAGGGAAGTTTGGGGTTAGTTGCTAAGCTATTTCAATACGGGTGAAAGGAGACGATTACGGTTATTTTCGACGACGTAGGCTATTTTTATTTCCTGTAAGGTGCAGGATTTCATAGGTACAATTTAAGGCAATGGTTTGACTATGTATCACTAACCTGTCTGTTTTTTGAAATAGCCCTTGAATATTTTTAAAATTTGGCTATAATGACCGCGAGTTTATGCTTGCCCGTTTAAAATTTTCGGCACAAGCTCCACAGAGGTCACATGAGACGTAGATATGAGATGTGCGACGCTTAAAACCATTTTCATATAAAGTATAGGAAACAGAAGACACACAGCATCGATACGTCGCACGTCTTCTCTGTGAAGCTTGCGCCTTCCATGCCCGTAGGAGATATAGACGAGATGAGCACTTGTATGGTTACAGCATTGAAATTGTAATAAAAATACGAATTCATAGTCATTTGAATCTATTTCAATAGATTGTGATTTTTTCCACCAGCAGCTCAAATTACATACCTACATATATCACGCCTATATTCCTTGCGGGGGAGGCATATCGTAAACGGCTGTAAAAAACGGACACTTATACCACGTCTGACAAAAGTTTTAGAAGACTGTGTGTGTATCACCATGGCGACAGGTTGTCATCTAAATCATCATAAAAGTTCGGGACGAATTGAGAACCTCCTCCTCTTTTGTTTTTATTTCGTCGGTTAAAAATTGCAATACGCATCGACTTTCAACTCCCTTAGTTGCATCCTACGTCACCCACGGGACATCATTTGGAGTGATGCTATTTCAAGTCGCAACCACACAAGTCGGCAAACAACTGTCAAAATATACAAAGTTAAAAAAACCTTTGAAACTAAACGAATCCGAAGTCCAAAGAAATATGGTGAGCAGTTCGCCAAATTTCCTGATATATGAGAAACTGGTGGTGTGGAGAAATGTCTGGCTGGAAATGTTATTGCATTCATTTGAACCAACATTCGGGGGAGGCGGAGAAAAAGTCAATTTCCCAGCAGACAGAAGTAAGTTTGTCTACGGCGCGCCGACTTCATTTTGGAAAGTGTGGAATCTTTCGCATATTGGAATGTTTTTTTTTTAGTTTTTGAACTGATGGTGAAAAAGAGACCAAGTTTCGAAGTGCCGTGTGGTGCCGGCTTAGAATAGCACCATCCCATATCATTTCCGTGGGTGTCATAAGAAAATACTAAAGGATTTTAGGGTGGCAACCTGTCGCTAAGTGATGCACAGTCTTCTGAATGACTCTCAAACTTTTGTCAGACGTGATAAGTGTCCGTTTTTTACAGCCGTTTACGATCTGATTCCCCCGCAAGGAATATAGGCGTGATAAATGTATGTTGTTCACAAAGTATTTGGTGCGCCTGCATAAAAAAATACACTAGGTAGAGATAGTCATATACTTGCGTGGTTACTAGATATCTTTTAAAAAGTTAAATATAATTTTCCAAAATTTGAATTACCTAAAGATAACACACCTAAAGTCAAAGTTATCGTAAGCAAGCCTATGAAAAATCCGTTACATTTTATTAGAAAAATGTATCACTACAATATTCAAAAGCGCTTTTGATATTTCTTACAAAGCAAGATTACGATATTCTACGATATTTGAAAATCATTGTACTGTAAGACAAAATAAAAGATATTTTATTTCTAATATAAATCGAAATACTGAAATGTTAGATTCCAGAATACATCGAACTGTAAAACGTTTTGATGACAGTATGGGATCTGAAATAGAAACCTATACTATACAGTGCTTGGATTTGGAAGCAGGGAACTTAGCCATAGTAGAGTAAAATCAGTAGAATATCTACACACCAAAGACGTGATACATTGAGACGTAAGATTACAACTGTGATGCCAACCGTCAGCGATAAAACACGCGTTTCACGGGTGCAGGCGGCGTCTCTTCTGTTTCATCATTTTATTTGTAAACGGTTTCAAACTTTGCGCCGTCAGGGACACTTCTGTCACACGTTTAATACTTATCTTTTGTCTTATGTCTCACAAATGAAGGTAGTGCCCATAAACAACACCTTCAAATCTTAATTAACCTATTCATCAAAAACTTAGGTGGCTAATACACTAGGCTGTACTTTGACTTTGTTAATGATAGGCAATGATTGTACAAAATACAGAAAACCAATACTTGCAATAGCCTGATTCTTTATCTTAGGTAGATACACAGAATCCATTAAACGAGTGCAACTATTTCAAAGACATAATATCATTCGACGCTAATTTACTTTCTTTCCTTTACTGTGGTCGTATCTTCGGGAAATGGTAATAAAATGAAAGCAAATTCGCTTCAGGGCCATCTGTGGCGTATTTTGGTTTTTATTTTCAATACCGACGGGTTTCATTGTAGCTTTGTTAGTTTATTCCTGTTTATCCCAATCCTGAAAACTTTTGTCCTATTTTTTTAAAAAGCTTCTCTTACGTCTCACTGCAGGGTAATGGTACCCTTATTTTCCAAGCGTCGCGGCGTCGCGGCGGCGTCGTTGTCGCTGTCAAATGACTGGTTTGTATGGGTTTGTATGGGGATACCAGAAAGACCGGGCGTCAGCGTCAACGACGCCGCCGCGTCGCCGTCACTTTGACAGCGCGCTGAGAAGCTCAGGGTTTGTATGGGTAGCGGTCGGGTTTTTCTACAAGACCGCAGCGACAACGACCCGTCAAATTTTGACGGCGTCGTTGTCGCGACGCTTGGTTTATAAGCCTAACATAATCCTCTCTTTCACGATTATTACTGTTGTTTTTTTATTTCCTAGAAAAAAAATATAGTGTTTTTTATCTAGAAAAAAATAAAGTGTTTTTTATCTCTACAACTAGGAAAAAAGCGTGTCGAAACTTCATAAAACAGTTATAAAAAATATACTTTATTTTCATGAACTAGCTGTTTTATGATTCAGTCGAAATAAAACATAAGTATACACGGTGTCCTAATTTTCTCGAACCGTGAAATAAACAAAGAGTGCACATAAAATGAATGAACGTTTTACTTGACGTCATTGACCGTTTAACTGACGCGGGGCCCACACGTAACGTCCGTTGCTGCGCTATTTTAACGCAGCTCCAAATGCATAGGTACAAATCCGTACATTGACTGCTTGTCTTCTTAAGAATAATAATAATAATAATACGACGTTTTAAAATAACGCAACATAGAAACTTGCTTTTAAAAAGCGCAGTGCAAACACTTTCGTTGCGATAATTAATCTGACAGAAAGTTTCAATCTATACTAGCACTGCACTAAAATAGTGCAGCAAAAGTCGTTACGTGTAGTTGCCGCCGCCTTAATTTAATATTTGTGTCACAGACACTTGACCTCTGTTTGCCTTTTGATCCTTCGACATGATTTTGTGAAAGGCACTTTTTGTTTTAATTTATTTTCTTTTTGCTCAATATCCGATGAGATGAAAGACGAAATTAGATTGTGAAACAATTTATTTTTTATTAATGTTTGTTTGTAAACATTATGTAAATACCAAGTCACTCGCGCAGTAGTGACTTTTACGCGTAGTAAACGTAAATTATTTGTATCATTTCTAATTATTTCAATTCAGGTTCAGATGCAAGTAAAGTAAAAGACAAAATCATTTTTTGCTTTGAATAGTTAATTATTTCCGTTGTTTCACAACATCCTATTCAAAAACGAAACCCAATTTCCCGCGCTTCCGTCAAAAAATATCTCTTTTAGATTTAATTATTTTGTCCCCCGAGGGATGAAAAGTGAAATAATTGAGTTATGTTCGACCGCCGGCGGCCGCAAGTGAACATCCTCAAACGTCATTGGGTAAATTAATTTGGGCTATTTCAGTGCTCTTTTATTCAGGATTTTTACGATATGTATTATTAATATTTGTTGTTTTCACACAAAGAATAAAATTATATTAGTGACCGATAGTAACTTAAATAAGCTGATCGGCAATTTTGTATGGAAATTCGTTTCCTTTTTCATATATTGCCCTATGTTCTGTGGGGAAAGTTGTTCCTATCACCAGCCGGTCCTGCTTTTTCGCTGTCGGTCAGTTGTAAAATTTCATCCTATATTAAAGGTAAAAAATTAGCTGCAAATATTTAAAACCGTTAGCCAAATAATGGAAATATTTTCTCCAAGGAAAAATGTTCCTTCCTTGCAAATTTACTCGTTCGGCTGCCTTTTGTATGGGAAGCCCAATTAAAAAATGTTCCTTAGTGAAGTTTGTTCAGTTCGTGGGACTGGTTTACCCCTTAAAATATTAGCAGGATTTCTTTTGTATGCAATAATAGCTCAATCATGTAATCAAACCACACGGTTTTTCACATATTTTTTCTATTTTTATAATTTGGACGAAACAGGAATATACTGCTGTCAATATTCGTGTCACGTAACGCGTCGAAAGCGGCCGTCACAGTCAGCGCAAAACGCGCTTTTTATGCCAATGTGTTCATCCCTTTCATCTATACAGGGTGTAACGAAAAGGGAGCAAAGGTAGCTGATAAAAGGGAATTCACTGGGGAAACTAGGATAATTTTGCTGATTACAAGCCTTCTAATTAGTTGATTCGGATTCGAGAGCCTAAAAGAATTATAGCAATAGAATGAAACGTGACTAACAATTAGTGCCTACGATTAGATTGTTTTGCATTTTGTCTATTGCATATGATATCGTGATATGATCATCATCACACATTCACTCATATTAACTTACCAGCCTGCAGGCCAATGCTGGGCGTAGGCCGGCTCCATACGCCACAAGAGACGATCTTCCGTTTTTGTCAAATAGTCGCTACCAAGTTTATTCTATAAGCGCATTTTTTCCTTTTGATGTCGTTATAAGAAACTTTCAGTTCACCATCGTTTGACAGGTTAGGAACGACGCCTCACTAATATTGTGTAATTCTTTAACAATTTTTCTTTCCTTCCAGGTAAACATCTGGCACCCTACGACAGCCCTTTCAGAAACACCCTGTATTGTTGGCCATTCAGCACGGTTTGCGCTTTAGTTTTTATTCGCCGATTAGACCCACTAGAATTAACCGCTTTATATGCTGGAAAGATCCGATACTATTCATTCATGTCATGATGGTAGATAGATTTTATTTGCTTTTATTTTGATATCGTCGAGCGTCCATTGATCCTAAGGTCAGAAAACAGTAAAAAAAGAAAGGAAAATAAAGGCTTAGTGGACAATGATTACAATTAAATTTGGTGGTGCCGCATAATTTTGCAGTAACTATGTTTCCGCCAGTCCGGTTCTATTTATAGAAGAACTTGTATGAAACTACGAGTACCATCACAAATTAGGGAAACAGCGCACGGGGCGCCGGGGAACTTATGGTATCTGAGATGGTTGCCACGAACGTCATATTTTTTGGATTAAAAATTGGCTCAGAGTCATTATAACGTTTTTGTTGCTTTGCTTTTTGCTGTTACGATATTCTGATACTTTGATATTTTTGTCAGGTATCAACCCTGGCTATATTATAAGTGACAATCTCGAAAATTCTAAATAGGGAACGTCTTGTATGAAACTACAATGCTGCTCCACGTTGCGGTTATCAGGTTATCACAGTCATGACGTGTTGTCATTTTATTTGCTGGCTGTCAAATATCCACCACATATTAAGTAGTGCGGGACGCATGCGAATGACCTGCAAATCCTACAATAGATTCAAATTAAAAGACGATTAAAAACTTTCTTTGAAACCTTCATCTTATTTTAATCACGATTGTAGTTAGTTTCGCTTGTTGCAATAAATCTAAAGTTACTTTTAATACTTTCACAGCGATAAATCTAAAGTTGTTAACCTTTTAGTACTAAATATTCTAATATTAAATGTATAACTTGAATTGGTCCTTTAATGAATATAACGATAATAGTGTAAAACTTTGTGATTCATGTTGATAGAATAAGAAAACTCATTTAGTTAAGACCAGATTGCTCGTTTTGAACTTTTAATTGCAATAACTAATTCATAAATTAATTAGATATGATAAAAAAAATACAATGATATTTTGAATAAATTATAAGGTTAAAACAAACGAAATTATTTGTTTGTCATGTAGAAATTTAAATAAATTCTAGTGGTAGTAATAGTTTGTATAACAAAACTGCTTTCATTATGCCTATTAATCTGGTCACTGAATGTAATACAACATTAATAATAGCTCTTCACTAATTAACTACATTCATCATGCATGAAATGTATGCACAGCTAGGTAGTCAACTCAAAGGAATACGTCATTGTTTTAACCTACTTACCACAATTAATTACAGATGGCTCACTCAGTATCAGTACCAGCGATGGTTTTGACGATTAATGAATTTGACTGGAAATAACCGGAATCTCAGGGGAAGTCAAGGTTACTATGAAGTTGGTTGACACGAACGTCATATTTCTTGGAATTAGAATTGGCTCAGAATCATATGACGTTTTTTATCAGATTTTGCTGTTTTGATATTTTTATAAGTACTTTGAGATTTTTGTCAGTAGCAACCCTAGCTATGTAACAAGTGCCGATCGCGAAGATACGAAATATCCGAAATAGGCCCGAGTGAACTTTCTGTAAACTCTCTATTTAGTGTACTTACTAAGTAGTTAGATGTGAAGCAGTAGTAGTGCGACTGCCTGCGACAAAGAAGGTTTCGGGTTCGACTTTCGGTGGGGTCATTCAAAATGTTATATTCCTCTCTTTGTGAATGTGTTCCCAGTCTGTTTAGGACATTGCACACTGAAGCAACCAAAAAGAAAAGATGTTTTCGTGCTTCGGAGGGCACGTTAAGCTGTTGGTCCCGGTTGCTGTCTATTATTACTTAGAAGGTGGTCGTTACACAGCAATGTCAGAAGCGTGCTACTTGTAGTAGGCATTTGAAAATCTCTTGGCTCGGGTCTTTGGATGACTCGATGTCTCGCTCGAAGAAGAAGAAGAAGTACTTAGATGGCTAGATAACACTGTATAATATTACTGGTATAAGTAGTTGACTCTTTTGGACATGACCTACAGGATTAATGAGTTTGTGATTTGTTAGAGCACAAAATCATGTATGTACCTATCTAAAGGATTTGGGAATGTTTAATGTCCTGCCGCATACCTGACGTCGACCCTCCTTGGGAATGCTATTATAGGTGGTATCACCACCACCTTGCAATTGACCATAATCGACAGATATTCAGCCGAGGTCAAACTGTACGTAACAAAACTTTTACGAAACTATTGAGTAACTAAGTGGCAGTATTCTTAGCCGCTACGATACCACACGGTAAATAAAAATTTTGCATAATATAACACTGAAATTATATGACAAACGGCATTTGCACTTCACAAATAGCAACACCAAAGGAAACAATTTATCGCACACGCTATCTACCGTTCCGCCTTAAAAGAATGAACAAGTCACAATTCATTTCGGCTGCACGCCTGCCGCTGCCGTGTCAAGGCGGCATAAAAGCACGGGCATTTTATTCGCCATGAAGACAGCATAAAAGCACGGGCATTTTATTCGCCATGAAATTATGCACAATTATGCAACGCCACAAGACAACGCCCGTTGTTGCCGCCATACTGTTGCACGTCACCGAATTGTACTTACGTCTTGGAGTGGAAAATAAACTAGATGGAGGGTTTCGTATTAAAAAATTGAGGCCGAAGCTTCGTTTATGCTCCAACGGTGCAGAATGCGGACATGAAGCTTTGTGTAAAATGTAACAACATTTTTCTTTGATACTTTTTACAATGGTAACGTTGTTACATTTTACACAAAGTTCATACCTGACCGTCTTTGTAATTACTACTTGAATACGTTACAGTTTGACATGTCGTCTCATATTCCTCATTCTTAATAACATTATTATGGTTATGTTATATTTGTTATGGCTGCATTTGAGAAAATTGCACGGGAATACGGCCTCTTGGTTGCTTTCTCTCAGCCAATCACTATCAGTTCTTTGACGTTACTACTGTCTTTTCTTTTGCACCTGTGCATGAGCAATTATATTTTTATGTACCTATTCGCTGAGATTTCTAGACTTCACTTAACTTATATGAGTACAAAGCTCCATCTACCCTGTTTCAGACTGACATTTTCGCTATGCTAGTTGCACGTCGCAATATTGTACGTAAACAGCAATATCGCAAAGTGGTTACTCGCACGAAAACTGCCACACTCGGTATTTGGTGCAGCCTTGCTACGAATAGCTGACAGAGCTGCATTCGGTAATGTTACTTGCTGGTATGTTTGTGACAAATTGAAGTACTCAACCTATATTACGTGAGAAAAGAGTAGCCAGCCACAGAACTATAACAGGATAAAACGAATGTGTGTTGCCTGATCTAAAACTTTGTCACATGGATAATTTCATCATATTAAAACGTACCTATCTTTGGTAGATATTCTGCCTATTCTTACCAAAACCTCATCACATCGATTCTTGTCTTTTTGATAATTATAGTGACCAAAAATTAAAAAACCGGCCAAGAGCGTGTCAGACACGCCCACAAATAGGGTTTCGTAGTCAACGTTTAAATATCAGTTATCAGCGTTACAAAGTTAATTTTGTTGCTGGTTTGTTTGCAGCTGTATGATTACCAACCGCAAATAGAAAAACTTTTTTTATTCTGAAGTCTTTAGTGGTACAGTATCCGTTATAGTTTTCATGGTAACTTCAAATTGAGAAATATATTCCATATTTTTTTCAAATTTTTATCGTTTATACTTTAGGAGTTACAACTGGAACAAATTATGGCTCAAAAACGCCCCTTTTAAAAGCAAATATCTCGATACAGAAACATTTTAGTGACTTTGTTTCTCCCCTCCCTTGAAACCTCCCCTTAGTTTTAAAAGACCTATTCAACAATACCCTACTCAATATTACAGGAGAAAAAAAAAATTTGCCCCCCTTTCACTTGTATGGGAGGGGGTCCAAAAATTTATTAAAATAATTTTTTCTCAACATTTCTAAATTTGGGTCAACACGATCTATCTTCACACCAAATTTGTTGTCGATAGCTCTAAAACTGACGGAGTTATGGGGGCGCGGCATACAGACAGACAGACATACAGACAGACAGACAGACTTGACGAAACTATAAGGGTTTCTAGTAGACTACGAAACCCTAAAAATGGTGAAAGCGAAGCCTCTGCCAGGCAGTTCGATTAACAAAGACTGGTAATAAATGCCTCTGAAAATGATGATTTTCACATCTTATAAATTCTCGTATTCGCGTTCTAGACATTTTCTTGCCGACAGGCAATGCAGTGTAGTTGTAAGCATAATTCAAAACAAGCACCTACTATGAACTCACAGCAACGCTAAACCAGTATCTATTAAATACGGCACTAAGATTGCAACGTATTAATTTTCATGGTTCATTTGTCGTCGGGCGATAACAGTAAAGTCGGTATAGCGAAGTGGTTAGCGGCACGAGAACCGCCCGCCGGCGATATTTGGCGTTGCAACTACAGAGTTTTAGCGTGCTTCAGACCAGATACGTATTTGAAATGTTTCAGTAGGCTGCCCAGCTGAAAGCTTTGCTTGTGACTGATATTGAGAACTTTAAATGGTAGCTGGTGATAACAGAAGTAAGTTACTAACGTAGGGAACATAGGTCAAATATAAAAAAAAAAATCAATGTTTTGATCTCCAATATTATATTTCAAAAATTCCTATAGATGTCACTAGTTGGGATTTAATTATTTAAAAAGACTGAAGATGTATTTATTACATTGTTATTTACAAATTACTAACGAAGGCAAGAATCAGAAGGCCTTTGTTCGACAACGGATCAACTTAGATCTAGTAAAAAAAGTATGTAGTTCAATCATGCTTCAGAAAAATAATGATTCTCGCGACTTATTCCCAAATTCGTGTGGCTTTTAGAAATTTCCTTGCTGACAGGCAATGCAGCCAGTCGTTGGTTCTAAGCTTAATTCAAAACTAGTACCCATAGCAACGGTGCTACAACCAGTATCTATTAAATACAGCACTAAGATTGCAACGTATTAATTTTCATGGTTCATTTGTCGTCGGGCGATAACAGTAAAGTCGGTATAGCAAAGTGGTTAGCGGCACGAGAACCGCCCGCCGACGATATTTGGCGTTGCAACAACAGAATTTTAGCGTGCTTCAGGCCAGATACGCATTCAGAACATTTAGAATGTTTTAGTAGGCTGAAATTTTGTTGTTGAGAACTTCAAATCGTGGCTGATGATAAATTAGTAAGTTACTAACGAGGGGAAAATACTCGTAGGTCTTCAATATTAAACCTTATATTGCAAAAGTTCCAATATATGTCGCTGATGGGAATTAAATTATATAAACGCTAGGGATGCATTTATTAAAGTAGTGTTTACAAAATACTAAATACTAACAATACAATTGTTCATTTGTCGTTGAGCGATAACAGTAAAGTCGGTATAGCAAAGTGGTTAGCGGCACGAGAACCGCCCGCCGACGATATTTGGCGTTGCAACAACAGAATTTTAGCGTGCTTCAGGCCAGATACGCATTAAGAAAATTTTAGGCATTCAAAACATTTAGAATGTTGCAGTAGGCTGAAATTTTGCTTGTGACTGATATTGGTAACACAGATTGTGGCTAGTGATAAAGAAACAAGTACCTAACAAAAGTGAGGAACTTGAGTCAAAATGTAAAAAAAAATGTTTTGGTCTCAAATTGCAAAAAACCCAATAGATGTGCCTGGTTGAAATTTAAAAAGATTTAAAAAGGCTAGGGATGTATTTAATACACTGGTATGTACAAAATAAATACTAACGAAGGCAAGAATAAGAAGACCTATATCCGACAATGGTGCTACTCACCCTAGTAAAAAATGTGTAGATTCAATCATGCTTCAGGAAAACCAGAACTCTCACGCTTTTTTCCCAACTTCGAGGGCGTTTTAGAAATTTTTGATGTTGTTGGATGTACAACAAGCACTTAATATGTACTTACAGCAACGGCGCAACAACCAGTATCTATTAAATACAGCACTAAGATTGCAACGTATTAATGTTCACGGTTCATTTGTCGTTGGGCGATAACAGTAAAGTCGGTGTAGCAAAGTGGTTAGCGGCACGAGAACCGCCCGCCGACGATATTTGGCGTTGCAACAACAGGATTTTAGCGTGCTTCAGACCAGATACGCATTCAGAACATTTAGCATGTTTTATAAATTTTGCTTGTGACTGATGTTGAGAACTTTGAATCGTGGCTGATAATAAAAGACGTAAGTTACTAATGGGGGACAAGGTCAAATGTAAAACCATGATTGTGTTTAGATCTCCAATATTATAATACTGCAAAACTCCGAATAGATGTCACTAGTTGGAATTTAATTATATAAAAAGCTAGGGGTGTATTTATTACACTGGTATTTACAAAATACTTACAACGGAGGCAAAAATCAGAAGGCCTTTGTCCGACAATGGTGCTACTCACCCTAGTATAAAATGTGTAGATTCAATCATACTTCAGAACAATAAGAATTCTCACGTTTTATTCCCAATTTTGAAATTTTCGATGCTGTTGGGTGTACGACAAACACCTACTATCTATGTATTAAATACAGCACTAAGATCGCAACGTATTAATTTTCATGGTTCATTTGTCGTCGGGCGATAACAGTAAAGTCGGTATAGCAAAGTGGTTAGCGGCACGAGAACCCGCCCGCCGGCGATATTTGCCGTCGCAACAACAGAATTTTAGCGTGCTTCAGACCAGATACGCATTCAGGATATTTAGAATGTTTCAGTAGGCGGAAATGCTTGAGACTGATATTCAGAACTCTGAATTGTGGCTGATGATAATTTAAACAAGTACCTAACAAAAGCGAGAAACGTAGGTCAAAATTAAAAACAATGTTTCAATGTCCAATATTAGGTATATTGCAAAAGTCCCAATAGATGTCGCTGGTTGGAATTTAATGATTCAAAAAGGCTAGGGATGTATTTATTACAGTGGTATTTACAGAATACTAACGAAGCCAATTCAAAGTACGAAACCACATTTTTCGGACAATCAGGTGGTTCAGCCTGCAATGCCCTAACCAGACTGGGAACCAATTCACAAAGTGATATAAATATCAACTTTGTGAGTGACCCCACCGGGAATAGAACCCGGAAACTTCGTCGTACTAACCAATTTGTCGTCAGGCGATAACAGTAAAGTCGGTATAGCAAAGTGGTTAGCGGCACGAGAACCGCCCGCCGGGGATATTTGGCGTTGCAACAACAGAATTTAACGTGCTTCTGACCAGATATGTATTTTGAATGTTTTAGTAGGATGAAACTTTGCTTGTGATTGATATTGAGAACTTTGAATTGTGACTGTGATAACAAAAGTAATTTACTAACGTGAAGAATATCTTTTCAAATTTAAAACCATATTGTGTTTTGATGTCCAATATTATAATACTGCAAAGTCTCAATAGATGTCGCTAGTAAGAATTTAATTATATAAAAAGGTTAGGAATGTATTTATTACACTGGTATTTACAAAATACTAACGAAAGCAAGAATCAGAAGGCCTTTTTCCGACAATGGATTAACTCATACCCAATAAGAAATGTTTGTAATACAAGCATGCTTCAATAAAAATATAATTCTCACGCTTTAGTCTCAAATTCCTATGCATTCAAGAAATTTTCTTGTCGACAAGCAATGTAGTTGGGAACATCTAATATTAATTCACAACAACGGCGCAACAACCAGTATCTATTAAATACAGCACTAAGATTGCAACGTATTAATTTTCACGGTTCATTTGTCGTCGGGCGATAACAGTAAAGTCGGTATAGTAAAGTGGTTAGCGGCACGAGAACTGCCCGCCGGCGATATTTGGCGTTGCAACTACAGAGTTTTAGCATGCTTCAGGACAGATAGGTATTTAGAATATTTAAGATGTTTCAGGCTAAAATTTTGCTTGTGACTGATGTTGAGAACTTTGAGTTATGGCACTGATGAGAAAAGAAACAAGTACCTACTTAACTAAAGCGAGGAACATAGGTTAAAAAACAAACAATGTTTTCATCTGCAACATGAGGAAAATTAAAAATATTATCACCTCATAATTCATACTCATGGGTGTCGTACAACACATTTATACCGGGAAGGGAACGAACAGCGTTTTCTGTGAACACAATTACCTTTTACTTCGGTTATTTCCAGAAATTCAAAATTCCAGTGATGAGTATGGCGAATACTTCTCTCCTGTCAATAGGATTGCTCATTTTTACCGATGGATCAGATGATTATTTTAAGTTTTTTTTTACTATGCCTATGATCCCAAGTCCGTCCCTGTCGCTGGGCAGCTTCGTAACGATATCGAACGGGGCCGTATCGCAGTTATTTTTCCGGCTATTAATTCCTTGCTAATGCCGCGCTTGCACTCTTGGAATTCAGTGCAACTTTTATATTCTGCACTCTAATGAAAATAAAATAAGATTTGCCTTTCGTATCAGCCTATAACATTCCACTGCTGGACCTTAGTCTTCCCCAGCTAATAATTTAAACAAATTGTAGACTTAGTAAGAACATAAGCTATATTGATGATGAGTCGAGACCGAACACAAAATGTAGGTACTCTTGTAATGCTTTAGTAGGGGGCTGTAAAACTCTGTCACCGAGGTTCATCAAGTCGTCGTTGGATGACTTGGTGTCCCACATAAGGAAAGAGAGAGATGGCTTTTTTTCGGCTCATCTAGATTTGACATTGGCCGTAATAAATATCATGTAAAAAAATCTTCTTGTACAAAACACTGAGTCCCCGAATGACCCGAAGAACTCCGTTATCTTAGTTTCTTAAGAATAAGTCAAGGTTGATTTCAAAATAGGACATGCTTAACCAAAAAAATGTCGCTAAATTACATTGAGTTTCAAAAATAAAAGTTCTCAGTTTGATGAATGCATTTACATGACAATATTGCAACTTTATATCTTAAACATTGTTTATTTTATAATTTACATAAAATGAAAAACATTTTCCCCCAAGAATACAAACAAAATGTAAATAAGTGCCATAATTAAAACCGCATTAATTACCACATAGAATTATTTCCAAGTGGTTCATTATTTTACGTAAAGCGTGTTTTGCGCTCATGGTGTCACTTCCCATGATTAATGTGGAAAACTTCCATTTGCCATTATGTTAAAGGGCGATACAGACGGCGAAGATACTATAATATTTTATCTTAAGACATCGTGAAATGCTGGTCTAGAACAGTGCAACCCCAATTCTACTCGTGAGTGTCGCAAAAAGTTACTAGGGACGATTACATCCCGGAAAAAAAATACATTTTGTACTGCGCTCACCCTAATCCGCTTGTCAAGCGTGGAAATAGAAATTTAAAAAAGGAAATTTTTATTATTACGACCAATTCAGTGTCTAATGATTAAGATACATGTTGAAAACATAAAAGCTTTTTACTAGTGCACTTGGCACGTAGGAAAATTCAAAATTGTTAGGAATTCGAATTTGTCTTTTGTTTCCTTCTTCTCGTTCCGATCGGCGTCCTTGCCGCACGTATGTGTAAATTTTTATTATAAAATATTTATTTTCTCAGTGTTACAAAGACAATACAGTGATTTAGTTTTCCGTAATACCATCTTTTAATCATCTCCACACACGCACCCAATTAGAAGACCAGCTCCCTAACAAACTACAGTCCACATAAAAACAATGCATTAAACAATACATTTGCATAAAGTATAATAATGTCGGTATAACATAAGCCTCAGATACGATAATAATAAATAATATGGTCAATCAAAGTTATCTAACCTCCCCAGGAGTTGCACTAAATGCCATACGTCTTTCTTACAAGTGAAAGTACTATACCGTCCAGTTTTTAGAAAATCCTTTATTACTTGACAATATCAATTCACACATCTATAAATTTTCATTATAATCTATGCCGTAAGTGTTTCTTAAAATATAAATATAATATTATCATTCTTCACCGTCTGTGACGTCCTTAAGAGTCTTCTCGCCTTTTGCGACACGGGAATATTTTAAACTTGTTAATATTCATTTTTGCTATTACGAAGTATCAAGCCGGCTTTTTGGTGATACCTCATTTGAATTCTGCTTTAATGTAACGTACTCTGCCCTCTTTGTGAAGTTAATTTTAAAATCAACACCTTTTTTAAAAATAAACCACTTCTTCTTCTTTTCGAGTGGTACACCGTGTCGTTCAACGACCTGATGAACCAAAAAATGCTTCTGCTAATAATACAGGTGTCCAAAACGAACATTCGGTTAGATGGTGATGGATAGCAATATGAAAACTCCTTTAATAATAATATTATCCACTAGATGTCGCTGTAGGTTTCTGAAACGCGATTACAACTTGTCTTTTTTGAAACTATTAACCCTTGTATTCATTACATCAATTTTATTATTGCTTTTCAAAGGATTTTAATACGTAGTTTTTTGACAACCATTTTTGAAATGTCAAAGAAAATGGTTGTTTAAGTAAAATGAAAATCACAACCGCGTAAACTGCCAAGGAAATACTTATTACTGAAACTACCAACTTAACACGATTAAAGGTAAACTGCTATACTCGGCACGCTTGGCAAGCGGATCGGGAGTGCATGGCGTTGTACTCAAAGGGAACGCTGCTGCTCATTCCCTGGATCCATCCCTAGTAACCTTTTACGACAGCCACGGATATAAAAAAAAGTGAAGCTATTCTAAGCCGGCATCACACGGCTGTAGCTTTCTGATGCCGACGCAAAATTAACGTAATAACATAGTGTCAGGGGTCAGTTTGCTACCGAGCAGAGGTTGATAACGCTTCGAAATAAAGCTCAAAACTCATTTTACCGAACCAGTGCAGTCTAGGCGGGTGAGTTCACTGCGCACTAACAATAATAAAAGTTCTTGACCAATTGAGAACCTCCTCCTCATTTTTTGTTCGTTGGTTAAAATTGTATAGTATTACAATATATTTTTATTCATTATCTCATTAATATTTTTTTTGTTACACTAAATGTTTTCACTATTGAACAGTAAGATACCGTACTAAGATACCAAGGTACCATGTGGTAGCAGCTAAGAATACTGCCACCCCTTGTCCACTCAGGGTTTTTCGTAAAAGACGACATAGAATTTTTGACCTCGGCTGAACACCTGTCGACTATATTCAACCGCATGGCGGCGGTGATACCACCTACAGTAGTATTCCCAAAGACGGTTTACGCCAGGCAGGCCGATCCTCTTGCTACATTGTTTTGTTATCTAACAAAACGTGCCAACCCCAAATTAAGGGCAGGCAGGTGATCAAGAGTAGTATTTTATTTAGCTCTCAGTGGAAGTAGCGAAGGCATCGAGCCTTCTTTGTTCTCCAGCTATCGAATCCCCACCGTTTCTATCCGGCAAATTTCTTTTCACAACGTTTATCGATATTTAAAGCCACTGAAATGAAAATTCTACTGCACTCGCTCTTCTATTTAAACGAACAATTATTATAATTACGGCTCAAAGTGCTGTCTCTTTCGCGATATTGTTCAGAGCGAGTATTTAAATGTTTTAAGAGCTTTAAGTTTCTGATATTGCTTCAACGTTTAACAAGAACGTTATTAACCGACTATAAAAGAAGGTTTCAATTTAATCAGTAAGTTTTATATCATGCCGAGCTTTGATAAGGCTTCCGTATGCAAAACTGGAGAAGAAAATAATATGTTTGTTTCTTTTTTATCACATAATATCTTTTTAAGTATTGGCTCTAGTTGATGATTGACGATGATGATTCGTTTATGATTTGATACGTAAGAAAGAGTTTTTCTTGGTAATAAATAGCAAAGTTATTTAAAAGATACAGAGAGACTGCTTAAATTTTCTTCAACGCAGAGTCGGGTATTAAATTTTTCGCTAAACTCTGACCTGCTTTAATGAAAATGTTAATTTCACTTTCATATTAATTATTACGCAAGTTCATGTATTTCATCTCATAAAACAGCATTTCTCAAAGACCTAGTTTTATGATGAAAATTCTAAAATGAAAATGGAATGTAAAAGGTTACAAACCTTCATAAACTTGGTAATATCGCTTTATTTATAAACTTTTTATGAAACACTGGGATATTATTTTTAAATTGATATTGCATTTGTGAAAGAAATTTGTGCTTTTTAAACAATTTATGTATGAGGGTCGTTCAATACTCTCACGACGCTGCCATCTTTACATTGCAGCGTTATGGGTTGTTCTTGCGACGACGAGTAGTTCCACAAATTTTACAAAATTATTTATATACAGAATGTAAAAAAATCAACTGCAAATATTTTAAGGGGTGAACCAACCCATGAAACTGAACAATTTTCCCCTAGGAACATAGGTCGAGATATAAAAAATTTTGCCTCCCGTACAAATTGTACCAGCCGACCAAGTCAATTTGTATGGGAGGTCCAAATATTTTTTCATATTTCGACCTATGTTCCTTGGGGAAAATTGTTCAGTTTCATGGGCTGGTTCATCCCTTAAAATATTTGCAGTTAATTTTTTTGCATCCTATATTCTAGAACCTGAAAGTACAAACATAAATCTTAGGGAATTTTAAGCACGTGTCGGTGTTGGTGTTAATAATATTATTCTGCCATTCAACATTCCACATGCAATACTTTCCCTTTAGCAGATATTGTGTCACCTGGCAATCATTGGACTGATTCAGCTTACAGCTAACTTGAACTTCTGCTTCGTCCTTCTCATGAGTGACGTAAAAAGCGACATAGCTATAATCATCGAGGGAATAGGCAGCAGCGTTCCATGTCAATGCAACATCTTGCACTGAGCCTCACCAATCCGCCTTCAAAGCGTGGTGAGTATGGCAATACCCCCGATAGGTGGAAGGCCATATCCAGCGTCTACCGTTGTGGCTGTTAGGATAGAGAATCCGCGCCTGATTGTATTGCTAAGGTACTTTATTTTACCTTTCAAATACCAAGTACGACGTAATATATCGCTCTATTAGGGTAAATGACTGCCACAGCCTATTTTTCAAGTTGAGTTACAAATTAACATAAACATGTGGACTTACCACTAGTTTGCATGCCTCGCTGCAACACACACGCCACAGGAAGTTTCACAATCTTAAACATTTCCCTTTTAGGTTAGGTATGCTGGTTATACAAGTAATGGAAATACTTTCGTTTAAAGGTAGTCAAACTGAGTAAGAATGATCTGAATGAAATGGACACGTTTCAAAAGTGCTTCCGAGTGGTATGGTAGCGTGTTATTCCAACAAATTATCAAACTTGGATTAATAAGTTGGTAATTTGGTGACATTGACTACGAATAACCAATAGTTTAGTTAGCGGTGCAATAGAACGTTTTCTACAGTATTACCACCAAGTTTTATTTTATTTATTTTTTATTTTAGTTTATTGGAGAATAAACAAATGCAAACTTACTTAATAAATACATTAGTGTAGGTAAATATTAGAAAAACAAGCTTACATTCTACAACATTCTCACCAAGACATAGATTGTTTTACTTATTAGCTACTAGGCGTTTGAAAATTCAAAACATGTAATTTAGAAAAATAATACAGCATGAATACCAAAATCAATTTAGAAACAACAGCAATACAATAAAACAAAAAAAACAGTGGTCGTATTACTTTAAAAAGAAGTTAAACATGGTTTAAGTCGCTTGACAACGTCACGTTCAAGACAAGTTCTTGCAGTGATACAACCTACAATAGCATTCCATAAGAGGGTTGATGTCAGGAAGGTGGCCGGTCATAAAATGCAGCCAAATCCTGCTGCATAACTTTGTGTTCTAACAAAACATGTTGCGCCGATTGCAACTGACTTGGGATAGGGGCAGGAAGATGATTATGACATTGCTTGCAGTGTCGCATCGTATTGCACCATGCGGCCATGTAGCCGCGTCGATTGCACCTTAATTGTGACTAGCCGTTACAGCTGCTTTTCAAATTAACAATTGTAGTCGCGTGACTCCGGTCGCGAGCAAGGCACGAACATAATCCCACTAGGACAGCGGGCTTATTGAAAAATTCACTGGAAATAAATGCAAGTTCATTTACTGCCTTTGTGGTGCAGCAGTCAGTGGCGTTTGTCTCAGGGTCCGAAAGGCCCTGGTTCGATTCTTGGGAGAGACATACGGTATTGGTGTTTGTTTATTTATTTGGTTAGGCTCTATTGCAAGCTGATC